>CM060323.1:10695887-10698387 GCA_030674155.1 Stramonita haemastoma
GTATTTTGCATCGAAGTGGAATGAAAAACAGTTTGTGAGAAAATCCATGTCTGCCACATCGATTGAGAGAATGGAAAAGAGAGGGAGAGAGCGAGCAAACAAGCGAGCGAGCGAGCAAAAGAGAGAGCGAGCGAGCGAGAGAGAGAGAGGGGAGAGAGAGAGAGAGAGAGAGAGAGAGAGAGAGAGAGAGAGAGAGAGAGAGAGAGAGAGAGAGAGAGAGAGAGAGGAGAGAGATCCTAAAAAACAAGTTTTTGTCCATAATCATGTTGTCAACAGCCCTTCTGGAGAAGAGGGTTGAGAAGAAAAACAAGAAATGAATAAGACAAAAGAAAGTAAAGCAAACATACCTGTAGACAAAAAACCAACAACAGCACAATCTCAGGATGGTTTTGCTGTTAGTCTCTGTGCTGCCATCGTATTTCAGCTGTGTCGTTTACTGGCCCCGTTGTGCTTTCTTTCTAGTTTTCAAACGGCAAGCTGTAGGTTTTTTTTTCTCTTATTGCTTTCGTCCCCTTATATAAATACTCATGTCAGTTTATGTTCAGCTAAAAACACATATTTCTCTGTCTCTGTCTGTCTGTGTCTGTTGTCTGTCTGTCTGTGTCTGTCTGTCTGTCTTGTCTTCTTCTGTCTGTCTGTCTCTCTCTGTCTCTCTCTTCTCTCTCTTCTCTCTCTCTCTCTCTCTCTCTCTCTCTCTCTCTCTCTCTCTCTCTCTCTCTCTCTCTCTCTCTCTCTCTGGGATTGTGTGGTTGTGCGCGTTTCACGTGCACACATGTGTGTGCGCTTCGCATGCATGTGGAGTGTATCTGCGTGTGAGTATGTGTGTGTGTCGTGTGCGCGCGCGGGCGCGCGTGTTTACGTATACATGCGCGCCAAGCATGTGTGTACACAGCTGCTGAGAAGCAGGACGAAACCCTGATTTAAAAAAGCTGCCAAATTTTGCTGCCAGCAGGGGTTTTTTTTCTTTAAAATTGTAATTCCCTCCTTCTGTCCCCCCCCCCCTACCCCTTCTTCTTTTACTCTGTTTTCCCGGTGTTTTTTTTTTTTAATGTATGGTTAGCAAGAACCCTACGAGGCATGGAAGGAGGGGATTTTTCCTCCGCATATGCGCATGTCATGGAGATTTTTCCGCCAAGAGGATTAAAAGCCCAGTTTATAATCTGGGAGCTGTCAGCCTCGTGTTGAATTCACCAGGATTAAAACAGGGGGGAGGGGGTGGTGGGAGATAGAAGGAAAGACGAAGGAACAGGGAGGAAGGAAGGAAGGAAGGAAAGAGCGTTGCAAGAGCGACAGGGACTAAATCAATAAGAGAACAAAGACGGCTGCTGCTAGGAAGGAGACGGGGGAGAGAGCGGAGAAAGAGTCCAGGGCTTTTTCACAGAATGCAGCAGGAAAGATCATGAAAGGAAAATATGACTGGTAAGGGGGGGAAAGTGTATCTCAGTCCATACAGATGCACAGACAGAGAGAGAGAGAGAGGGACAGAGACGAGAACAGAGAGAGAGAGACAGAGAGAGAGACGAGAGAGACAGAGAGAGAGACAGAGAGAGAGGAGAGAGAGAGAGAGAGAGAGAGAGAGAGAGAGAGAGAGAGAGGAGAGAGAGAGAGAGGAGAGAGAGAGGGCACACTGTTTGGAATCCAGCGGTCTGAAAAGAATTGCAAATTTTTCTACAGAATATTTATGGTTTTATATTTGTCACGCGTTATTCGAATCGAAAGCCAGAGAAGAATGGATGTGAAAATATGCAGGTTTTTTTTTCTCTCCACCTTCATCCCTCCCCCTATCCCCAGCCACAATCAACCTGAGTAATAAAGAGAAGGTTATGTCTCCTGCTCCTTACAATAACAACAACAACAACAATAAACGGGTAGGTTATCCCCGTCTCCAAGATGGCAGAGATGGGGTCACTGAGTCTTCTGCAGGAGACAATGCCAGGACAATGAAGACGAGAGCAGGGCAGAAAAATCAGCCTCCCCATCCTTCCCCTGCCCTCCCCTCTGCTCTCCTGCACTAGTCACAGTGCTGCTACTATTCTGAATGCCATTAGTCCTTCCACCTTGTTAATCTTGTTTCCAAGCTGTCCTGACTATGACCCTTGCCCCCAGAAAAACTGCCCAGGCACACACAGCAGAGACAATGCACAGAAGGGAGGAGACAAACTTGAGCACCACCCCCTAAATCAGTGTTTCTCTCCACACTCCCTCCTCCTCCTTAACCCCCCCCCCCCTCTCTCCCCCCCCCCCCCCCCCCTACTTTTTTCAAGGCTTCTTTAACTGACATGGATGAGGTTTGGGAATGAGCTCTTGTGGGGGAGTGCTGCTTCCGTGTCTGATGGACAAAGAAATCGTGGTGTTGTTGATGATGTTGTTGTTAGTGGTGGTGGTGGTGGTGGTGCTGTTAGTGTGATGATGACTGGGATAATTATTGCAGTGATAGCGTTGTTTATACTTTCGTTGGTGTTGCCGATAATAATGATGATCTTCTTCTGTTCGCTTTTCG
>CM060323.1:10705887-10713387 GCA_030674155.1 Stramonita haemastoma
CTGGTCCTCGGTTCTGTCTCTTTCACCAAAAAAAAAAGAAAAGAAAGGAAAAAAAAAAACACGAAGACTTTGGCCAAGACTTTTTTCCACGTGAAAGCCTGGGAGTAGAGCAGACCAAGACAAAGCTAAAGTCTTGATCCTGCCCTTAAATTATCCATGACCACCCCCCTGCCCGAAAATATATACCGCTTGCCTAATTCTCTGGGGGGATGGATCTCTTCAGGGTAGAGCACAAGGATCTCGCCACCAGAAAGTAAGCTAGTGGAATATCTTCTCTTCGGATTTAGATCCAGACGGAAGAGTGGAAAGGAAGATGGGTGTGGAGTAAGTTGTGGAGGGGGGGGGGGGGGAGGGGGGGCGTGGTAGTGATTTGGTAAAAAGGGGGAGGGTGGGGGGTATCTCTGGCTCCTTGGAGACTTACGATCAGAGCTAATGGCAGGGGGTTTCAAGAAAGCAGTGTTCTAAAAAGGCCGGGCGGATTTGTCGGCGAAGGGAAATCCTTAGGAGCTGAAACCCCGGCTCAATGGGCATCAGCCGTGATGGAGTGCGCCCCTCTCTTGGATTTGGTGGCGGATGTGGCGAGGATACTAGCGGCTATTGAATTACGGCATCATTTGTTCTAACAGTGCTAGGGGACAGGAGAAAGATAGGAGGAGGAGAGGGTTCAAAGGCAAAAGGAAAAAACACCCTACTCTCTGGGTTGCCATGTCCATTTTTCTTCTCTGCTTTCTGAACGACAGAGGCACACAAAAAAAGTTGAGACCCCTCATACAGCGAAGATTAGGGTGGTATTTTCTGCTGACATTTTTCTGCTCGTTTTGGGGGGCGAGCTTGACGGATGGAGGGGACTGCCTTTTGCACTTGGTGATTGGTAACAGATACATTTTCCTCTGCCGTTTTAATGCAGGGAAGAGGCTCGCATCACGGCAGATCGCTAACTCTCTGTCCAAAGTTCTGCAGTTCTGTGTTAACATGTTCACACAAGACGCGAAAGTTCGGTTAACATAGCAAAAACTTTTAATGCCGACTTTTAGACGAAGATAATCTTTTCATAGTGCAGGTGGATTCAGCGACTTGGTAGTTCTTACTTACAGATAAAATTTTATGCTGGCTCCACAGCGAGTCAGAGCGGATTTCAAAATGTATGTTTAAAAGGTTTCGGTTCAGAGGGCTAGGCCTAATGGTGATGAAGATGTGTATGCAGCGATGTCAATGTGTGTACAGATAGAAACTATCCGTGTCCGTGAAGCAACCATTCTGTGGGTTAAAATAAACTGAAATGTGTCTATGTGATGTGTGGCTAGAGGCGGAACTGGCACACTAGTCTGCGAGTGGCGGTTTGGAGACAGTCAAAAAAAGAAGGGGGAAACACAGAAAGAGAGGGAGGGGATATATATATATATATATATATATATATATATATATATATATATATATATATATATATATATATACATATTTATTCACCTTCACCTTTTGTCCCGTAGTCCTGTGGACCGTGGGGGCACAACTGAAGATTTTGAAACCAGCTTCCTCCACCCCCCCACGGTCCTCCGCCCTCCGTAGCAGGTCGCTCCGCCCAAGGCCTGTCCACTCTCTGATGTTGTCTTCCCATCGTTTCCTCTGTCTGCCTCTTCGTCTCCCTCCCCTTACTGTTCCCTGTAAGACTGTCTTGACCAGTCCAGATGATCACACACACACAACACCCCCCCCCCACACACACACACACAACACAACACCTACCTGTATCTGTAAGCATAAACGTTCACCCCCTCTAACTGATCTCCCCACCCCCTACTCCCTGGTGTCCTACATATCAATCACCCTACTTCCTCCAAGTCATTGTGATCCTGGCAAACTTTTGTGTCCACTCTCTACCAATTTTGTCCACAAGATTTGGAACTTGAGCAGCTGGCTAGGAATAGCCTAAAGGAGGGAGGGTGTGGGTGGGGGGCTTAAAAAACGTAATAGAGGAGGGAACAGTGAACTAGGAGCTTGTCCACCCCCCTCCTCCCTTGCCTCCCCCTCCCTCCCTTCCCCTTGGAAGAAAATGGTCAGTATTGAATTAGGGGCAGCCCAGCGTTGTGTGGCTCCCTAGATTGCCGCCGTCCGCCCAGGTAATCATATTCCGTCCCTAATTGGCTTTCTCTTGGCCGCCCCTACACTTTGAAAGCTGCAGAAAGAGGCTACAGAGGTGTGTGTGTGTGTCTGAGAGAGAGAGAGAGAGAGGAGAGAGAGAGAGGAGAGAGAGAGAGAGGAGAGAGAGAGAGAGAGAGAGAGAGAGAAAATTGGGTGTATGACTATGCGTGAGAGAGAGGAGAGAGAGTGTGTGTGTGTGTGTTGTGTGTGTGTGTGGTGTGTGTGTGTGTGTGTGTGTGGTGTGTGTGTGTTGAGAGAGATAAAGGGAAGGCAGACAGAAACAGAAGAGAGAGAGAGAAGAGACAGAGAGACAGTCAGAGAGGACAAATTGTGGGTGCGCACGCGCGCGCGCGCGCGTGTGTTGTAATACAGTTAAAAAGGAAATGTCAAGCGGTACTGTCGGTAATTACAATGCAATTTTTGCTCGTCATTTGGAATTAGTGTCACCGAAAACTGCATTAGGCTGTATTGTATTGTATTGTCATTTCTAAGAGATTGTTTTCTTGGGGCCTTTTCTTCCAGTGTGTCATTTTTGCTTTGTTGTGAAGTGGCATCTTTATGTTGCTCTCCTTCTTTGCCATCCTGTCTTTCTGTGTAGTTCAGTGGTACAGTCCGTCTCATCTTTCTGACGTCCCACTTAGTCTCTTGTGTGTGTGCGTGTGTGTGTGTGTGCATGTGTGTGTGTGCGTGCGTGCGCGCGCATTATTTCTGGGCTTGTGTAGGCTTCCATATACGTTGTTTCAGGCAAAAAGCCGGACGGGAATAGGTCTGGGAAGGGAAAGTGCACATTCGTGAGATGTGCCCACCCTCATTTTGCAGACCCATTGGAAGTATCCCTGTACAAGGGCGGAGTGTAAAACAAGGGTCAGTCCTCACATGTCCAGTCTGTCTGGCTGTGGTTCTCTCTGGTGCCAGGAGGTCATCAGGTCACACTCCGCTGTCAGAAACCAGACTGCCCTCGCCAGGGGACGGATCATGTGATGACACAACAGTTGGGTGTGCACGCCTGACCAGAACGCGAAGAGCAGAAGAAAGCAAACTTGAAGACGGGGTTGAATCCGCCAACCAATCAAGGAGCAAAGAAGAAACCAAAGCAGCAGGTGGCTCTTTTGTTTAGCCAGCCCTTGGAACTGACCCAAGCAAGTAATCTGCCAGCCAACCAACCACCAATAAATTAGTCGACCAACCAGCCAATCAACCAATCCCCACCCAGCCAGCCGACCAGTGACTGGTCCAGAAAAGGGGAAAACGCAGACCGGAGCAAGCAGGCAATAATGACAGAAAGTCTGAAGGTTGACAAGCTCCTTTTTTTCCTTCCTTGGCTAGAGCTCACAGCTTGAGGTTTACCACTGCTGAGATTTTAGCGTATGTGCCGATTCCCCCCCCCCCCCCCCCCCCCCCCCCCCTTCATCTTTTTAAGTAGCCGCATTCCGACTTCGTGGAAAGTGTCTAAGCCCAATACCTGGATGCATGTGTTTTGTAAAACTTTTGTTATCCGTTCCTACCGGTACGAAACTGTCTATTCCTTTGACAAGGGACGGTGTGCGCAAGATGTTCTCGTGCATTTGCACACGGGACTTCATTGTCATCCGAAGACTTTGAAATTCAGTTCGAATTTTCGTCAAACTGGCTAGAAAGACTAGGCCGGGGAAACAAACCCAGAACCTCAGGATTTACTTGTTAGATAGGTGAACGTCTGTCGCCTTCCTTTTTGTTTGATAAACTAAAATAGACCTCTCCACAAGCGGACAAGAGAAGCAGAGGACTACTGCAAAGCCAAAGTAAAACTGAGATGACGAGACGAGACAAACCTGGATGATTTTATAGTGAACACATTTTAAAAATAATAATAATATGTATTAGGTAGTATACACACAGCTTGAGACGGGGAAAGGGACGGAGACAGAGAGAGACAGAGGCCATACAAAAAGTTTGAAGTGTATATTTGTGTGTATGAGTGCGCGTGTGCGTACGTTTGCTCATGGCCTCTATCTAATGCATGCAGTGTAAAGAAACCAGAGTATTTTTGCTTTTGTGGCCCTTGTGGCTAGAGAATGCTAGCACTTGCATGCGCATAGCCACACATCATGCATAAGTGCGTGATTCTTACACACGCACCTGCTCTTACGTGTGCGTGTTGGCGCTTGCGCATACCCTTTTTTCCCCTTTCTGTTTCTCCTTTAAATGGAGGCCTTCCCTTGTGACTTTTAGCCGGCCGTCTTTTCAATCTTCTTCCCCTTTCCTCCTCTTTAATCCTTGCAAATTGCGTGAAAGCCTCAAAAAAAGTTCCCCGCCTCCTTGAAAGCACCCCCGGCTAAAAAAGCACAAGCGACATCAGGACGCTGGCAGCGAGGCTGTTACGTTTGCTGATGGGCGGAGAAAGAAACAGGGAAAGGAGGGGAGGGGAGGGGAGGGGAGAGAGAGAGGAGAGAGAGAGAGAGAGAGAGAGAGAGAGAGAGAGAGAGAGAGAGAGAGAGAGAGAGAGAGAGAGAGAGAGAGAGAGAGCACTAGTAGGTTTTAAAATTTTGTTGTGCTCATCTGCCTGGGCAGAAAGTGTATTGTTTTTGTGTGGTGTGTGTGTGTGGGTGTGTGTGTGTGTGTGTGTGTGGTGTGGTGTGAGACAGACAGACAGACAGACAGACAGACAGACAGACAGAGACAAACAGACTAAGTGGGCAAAGATAGAGCAGTAAGACAAAGGTCACTGAGTAACAAAGAATAGTATTGTCATTTGTATAGCCTACACGAGCTTTGTCTGCTTTTAAGCGTACGCGAGGTGAAACAGAGAGAAGAGAGAGAGAAGAGAGAGAGGAGAGAGAGAGAGAGAGAGAGAGAGAGAGAGAGAGAGAGAGAGAGGAGAGCAGAGAGAGCAGCAGGACTCTCAGAAGAAGATGACGACCAAAAAAAACAAAAACAAAAAAACAAACTCCCTAACAAGAAGAAAAGAAAAAAACAAAAAGATATAAAACCCCAAACTTTGCGTGTGTGTATCTTATCAACAAAACAGACAACAGCAAACGAAAGATACAGATATCAAAAAACAAACACAACAAAAGAAAACAAACAACACACACACACACACACACACACACACACACACACACACACACACACACACACACACACACACACACACACACACACACACACACACACACACATTAGAGAGAGAAGAACACAAGAGAAAGAGAGAGGTGTCCTCTAAGACTCTCTCGGGTTCCATTATCTTCTCTGCTTCCCCATTTTCGGTCGTGACTGCTGCCTCTCGGTGGACATTTGCGCGACACAATTGAATTGCGCGCGCCCTCCTTCCATTGTAGCGGTGGCTAATGGGCGGGGAGGAGAGGACACCGCAGGCAGCAGCAGGGCTAGCCTAGGCCTAGGCCTAGCGGGCGGGCAGGGAGCAAATGTCATTTTCAAATGAAGACAGAAAAAAAGACAGGAGGAGGAGAAAGGGGAAAGGATGAGAGAAGAAGGCGAGGATAGATGAGAGAGTGGTGAGAGAGAGGGGGAGAGAGGGGAAGAGAGAGAGAGAGGAGGGAGGGGGAGGAGAGAGAGAGAGAGAGAGAGAGAGGAGAGGAGAGAGAGAGAGGGGGGAGGGAGAGAGAGAGAGAGAGAGTGGGAGGAGGAGGAGGGAGGAGTGGGGAGAAGAGAATGAAGATGAGATGATGATGGATGGATGGATGGATGATGGATGGAATGCGATGAATTGAATGAAGTTTCATTTTGTAACATCAACAATGTGTTGCCTCTCACCATTAAATATTTGAGAGACAGATAACAGACATGTTTTGTCGTATGATAAAAGTTTTTTAAAAAGATCTTTTTTAGATGGTTTTTCTTTTTGAAATAGACAGGACTAATATTGAACATTTAAAAAGAAAAGGTTGCTTGAAGTACCTGTTACGAAGTCATGTGTGTTAAGTCAAAGGCGGGGGATGTTGAAGTAAAAAAAAAAAAAAAAAAAAAAAAAAAGAAGAGAAAAGAAAAGAAAAAAAGCAGTCACAGCGTTCATCATGCTGGAACACTTTCCTCCTCTTCTTACATTAAAAGGATAGACAAACAAACAATCAAACAAACATTCAAAACAATAAAAGAAAGTTACAGAAGCAATATGAAGACAACAATCTTTGATTTTTTTGTTTTTTGCAAGATATAGCTCTATATAAATCCCATGTATTATTATTATTATTATTATTATTATTATTATTATTATTATTATTATTATTATTATTATTGTTTTTTGTTGTCTAGAATATCGAAAGAGTTGCAGAACCATCTACAAAGCAAACCAACCAAAAAAAAACCAAAACCAACCCCCCCAAAAAAAAAAAAATAAAAAGCGCACTAACAATCATCCAAAACAGATAAAGTCAGAGAGAGAATGAAAGAAACATCATCAAAGAAAGAAAGACAGAGAGAAAAAGAAAAAACAAATCAGTCTGATCTGCGTGCGCCACGAAACATGCCGAAAACGTAGGATGGCGGTAAATTGGTTCCCAAACACATTTCTGCTGCTTGTCAATCTGTCTGTCACCGCCAGACTGTGGCGACGCTGGGGAAAAAGAAGCCATTCCCCCTCTCCCCCTCCCCTTATTCTCTGGGGTTGGGTTAGTTGGTACTTCAATTCCGGCCTGCTAGATGATTATCCTGTGAGCCCACATTTCTCTGCTGTCCCCTTCTTCATCTACAGGTGTTTTTCCTGTTTTTTCTTTTTGCTCTCTGTCTCTGTCTGTCTGTCTGTCTTCTGTCTGTCTGTCTGTCTGTCTGTCTGTCTGTCTGTCTGTCTGTCTGTCTGTCTGTCTGTCTGTCTGTCTGTCTGTCTCTCTCTCTGTCTCTTCTCTCTCTCTCTCTCTCTCTCTCTCTCTCTCTCTCTCTCTCTCTCTCTCTCTCTCTCTCTCTTTCTTTTGGGGGGTTGGTGGTAGTGGTTACATAAATTGTGTTTAATATCAATTGTATGTTTTCGGTTATATTATTTTCCTTTGTCTAAAGTTAGTTTTTTTTCATTTTCCTTATCTCTGCTCACGTCTGCTCCCTTTTTTCCATGCACACACAGACACATAATGCACAAACACAAACACACACATACACACACTCACACACATACACGCACACACACATACACACACACACACATACACACACAGTCACACATACAGTCACACATACACACATACACACACACGTATGTACGCACGCACCCACGCACGCACATACGCGCACACACACACATACGTACGCACGCACCTACACACGCACCTACGCACACACACATATGCAGAGAGAGAGAGATCAACTCTAACATCTGTACTGATGCATGAAATAAAACAAAAACGAAAACAAACCGTTCGACTAACACAA
>CM060323.1:10718387-10720887 GCA_030674155.1 Stramonita haemastoma
AAAGCCTTCCGTTCGCATGCTGATGTCAAAGAGAGATTTAGCTCTGGAATAAAAGAAAGATGGTTTCTTTGCTTTCCTGTCTTTTATTTATCCTTTTTTCGTGTCTTTCCTTTCTTTTGTTTTGTGTCGTTCTTTTTTATTTCAGCTCTTTTTATCTTCCTATTTCACGGGTTTAGTGTTCAGAGAAATGCGGCGTTCCCAAGACAGAGAAATTCATTGTGATCAAGCAGATAGAAAAATCGATAATCGGTTGCTCGCAGTTCAAAGGAGGTATTGTTCAGGTGAGCCCTTGTGTGTGGCGGTTCGTTTTTTTCTTTTTTCTTTAAAGCGATAATTATTGTTTTTTATTTCATTCCTTTTCTTCTGAAATGTGGGCGGGGGTTGAGTGAGGGTGGGGGTGGTGTGGAAGGAGAGAAGGAAGGAATTTCTTAATAATTATGCTGTGCATGGGTTGGGGAAAAGTATACTGATATGAGGAGAGAGAGAGAGAGAGACATATGACGAGAGAGAGAGAGAGAGTGAGAGGAGAGAGAAAGAGTCGTCAACAGACAGACCATTTTACGCAACGTTAAACCATCCTGTTCACTTTCGTAAGAGTAGGCATCGTGTACCGGTGGGAAACGACATTTACAAAACGCATACACACAGGGACTGGATGTAATAAAAGTACAAGAGTGCTTATCCCATTATCCTCGATATAAAAGAATCAAATAAAAATAAAGTAAAAAGTATAAAAAAAAAAACCTAAGAGACAGTTATAATGATGTGTGTGGTTGCTACTGCTGCTACCCTTCTCGCAGTTCCACCTTGAACTACTGTTGATTAACCTACAGCTACTAGGACTACAGCTGCTATTGCTATTGCTATTGCTACTGCTGCTATTGCGGACTGTTATTACTGCCAACACAACCACTCCTCCTAGCTCTGCTAATGTTGCTGCTGCTGCCGCAGATTCACTATTGCTGCTGCTGCTGCTAACGTTGTTACTGCGATAGCCAGGGAGGCTGTTGCTCTGCTTGCTGCTGCTGCTGCTGCGGCGGATGAATGCAGCTGATGGTGGTGGTGATGGAGATGGAGGGGATGACCAAGATGATGACTAGGGCAGGTGATGGTGCCAGTCCAGAAGAAATGGTGGGACTTGTGCTGTCTGCCTCACAGTCTGTGCCGGTGGGAACAGATGACAATATTTACAAAACTGCGACACACAGGGACTGGATGAAAAAAAAGCACATGAGTGCTTATTCCATTATCTCGATATGAAAGAATACAATAAATAAGATAAAAATATAATAAAAATAGTCTTACCGCATTACTTCAGTGGACTTTTTCTGGCCTTCGTGTTCACCTCCTCCTTTCTTCTTCTTCGTAGTTTATTTTGTGTCTTGCTTTTTTGTTTGTTTGCTTCGTGTGTTGGTTGGTTGGCAGGTCTTTGTATCTTCCATTTGGGCTGATTGTACACGGTTTGTGTTGGCTTGGCATCCAGTCAACGCCTTTTAACCAACCGGTCGTTTCTTTTCTTTAACGTTTTTTCACCTAGAGGAGAAACCAAATTGAGAGTATGGATTTGAGATATAAGTATATAAGCCACATATATGTGTGCGTGAGTGCGTGCGTGCGTGTGTTTGTGTGTGTGTTTGTGTGTGTGAGTGTGTGTGTGTATGTGTGTGTAAAAAGAGCATGCTGGAGAAAGAGAACAGAGACAAGAGAGAAGAAAGAGAGGAAAGAGACAATGTGTGTGTGTGTGTGGTGGGTTGTGTGTGTGTGTGTGTGGTGTGTGTGTGTGTGTGTGTGTGTGTGTGGTGTGTGTGGTGTGTGTGTGTGCGCGCGCGCGCGCGCGCGCAATAAAACAAACCGACAATGTCTCTTCCCTCCACCTGTCGGAGCCATTCAAATGTAATGGCCGTTTCATGATGAGTGGTTATAACAATTTTGAACATTATGGCGACACTTTGAGCAGTCTATGATTCAGGTTCATTGTCATTTAGCAGATACTTAACCTACCGGATGGCATACAGGGAGGACGGGGGGGGGGGGGGGGGGGGGGGGGGGGGAGAAAGACAGACAGAGAGACTAGATTCTTTCTCCCTTGTTTTATTTCTTTTATCACTCAGGCAAATGTCGTGCTGTCCTCGTAAAATGTACATTTTATTCGCTCTTTTTCATGGTCTTTTTCAGGTGTTTAATAAGCAGCTGGCGCAGACTAAAAGTCCTAATTTTCTTTCCAAATGCACACACACCACGCACGCACACACGCAGCAGCACGCAGCATGCACGCACGCACCCACATACACATGCACGCACCCACTCACACACGCATGCACGCACGTGCGTGCCTAGGAACCGGATAGCCTGGTGGTTAGAGTGATGCGCATTGTGCTCGTGATCTGCTGACCGGGTTCAAATCTCGTTCAAGAGGATTTTTTTCTCTGGAGTTAACATTAGTGCCGAATCCACTCCCCCCAAAAGTCTTTCAGATGAGACTATAACCGAGGTCCCGTGT
>CM060323.1:10725887-10728387 GCA_030674155.1 Stramonita haemastoma
CTCTGTCTCTTTCTCTGTGTCTCTGTCTGTCTCTCTGTCTCTCTCTCTGTCTCTGTCTCTCTCTCTGTCTCTCTCTCTGTCTCTCTCTGTCTCTCTTCTCTCTCTCCCTCCCACCCTCTCCCTCCCTCCCTCCCTCCCATAATTAGCTCACCTCTATATTTCTCTCTCTGAGACTGTCCATTTCAGTTTTCGTTGCTGTATTTTATATTTTTAAAAACGTTTTGTTTTCTCTTCTTCGGTAATTCTATTCAAAATGTTTAAGTGTCTGTTCAACGTGTTTTGGGAAATATCCTTTTGCTGAGACTGAGCATGATCTGTCAAAGTGACGTAGAGAAATTATCTTCAAATTACGTGTTACACTGAAACCCCACAGTGCACACAGTAGATAACAGAAAACAGTGTGCTAGAAAGGAAGAGACTGCGAGGTGAAGAGAGCGAAAGAGAGGAAGAGGCAGAACATAAGAAGAAACGAGATAAGAATCGGGGCAGGAGAGAGAGAGAGAGAGAGAGAGAGGAGAGAGAGAGAGAGAGAGAGAGAGAGAGAGAGAGAGAGAAGAGAGAGGAGAGAGAGAGAGAGAGAGAGAGTTAAAAAAAAAAGACCAGAAAAGAAGAGAGAGAGAGAGAGAGAGAGAGAGAGAGAGAGAGAGAGAGAGAGAGAGAGAGAGAGAGAGAGAGAGAGAGAGAGAGAGAGAAGGAGTTTAAAAAAACAAAACAGAAAAGAAGTAAAAGAGGTAATCAGACAATGTAGACGTAGTGAACCCCTGCTGCTGTCTTCCAGTCTGAAAGTTTGGCAGAATCCCAGATTGTGTGTGTGTGTGTGCATGCATGCGTGCGTGCGTGCGTGCGTGCGTGCGTGCGTGCGTGTGTGTGTGTTGTGGTGTGTGTGTGTGTGTGTGTGTGTGTGTGTGTTATCTCCGTCTGCTCCCACTTTTCAGGAGTCAAATTCTGATTTCAGATTTCTGTCCAGCTTTCAAAGTCAAAATCTGTTTTCATTCAACTGCTCCTGCCACTGGCATCATCAACTTCAATTTGCGTGATAGAAAATGAAATAAGATAAAATAAGAAAAGAAGAAGAAAGAAAGCGTTGAAAGTGGAAGCCAGATGTCTTGACTTGTGTGCCTGTCTGGGCGGTAATCTTGCCATCAGCGTCAAGGCTTAACAAATAAATGATTTTTTAGAAAGTGCAACAGTCTTTAAGTCTTCTGTAAGTCTCAGAGTAAGGGTAGGAAAAAGAGATATATAGAGAGAGGGAGACAAGAGAGAAGAGGGAGAGGAGAGAGAGAGAGAGAGAGAGAGAGAGAGAGAGAGAGAGAGAGAGAGAGAGAGAGAGAGAGAGAGAGAGGGAGAGAGAGAGAGAGATGTACGGTTTGTATGTGGTAGAGTTTGCTGACGTTCACGGTACGTTGTCTGGTTTTCTCTAACTAAAACTGAGTTAATGTCCCCAATCATATGAAAGTTAAAAACCTGCCAGAAAAAAACGCGAAGGACCACACACATCAAATGGGCAATTTTTTTTTCCAAAGGTATCAGAAACTAGTACAGAGAATTCTAGTGTTTTAAACGAATGCTAAACAGAGATTCAACTAGGAGACAATAAAGGAAAATCTTACCAGGAGTAAACTAAAAATTCAGAGACACAGAGAGATGGAATCTTTCTGGTGATGAGAGACACCGGCAGACAGGCAGATAAGAAGACATAGAAGCTTTCAATAAAAAAGCAAAACAGAGGAGAAAGACCGCAACACACAATATTCACGATTGTACTCCAGTCTCCAAACCAGTAAACAGAGTGAAGATAAACAAGTTTTAAAGCCACCCACCACAGGCACAATGAAGTCTTGTTACCGCGGACTAGATCTATGTCAAGTCAATGTGTGCTGACAATGCCAAGGGGCTAGGCCTAAGTGGTTTGCACTGTTGTCTCACACAGCCCTTGACCCATATGTCAACTGCTGTTCAGGGTTTTTTCGGCTGTGAGGGTGAAGGTACCCTTTCCACTTGTAACCCCTCTTGTACAAATCTGTTCTGGGAAAATCAAAATCACGAGAGATACCAATACGTAACAAAAGGAATAATCATATTTAAATGAAGCAGTCGTTTTTAGTAGCCATATAATTATATGCACATAGTAACACACCACACACACACACACACACACACACACACAACACACAACACACACAACACACACCACACACACACGACACACTTACAAATAGGAGAGAGAGAGACAAAAGATAGAGAGAGTGCCACATGCGCGCGCGTGCGCGTGTGTGTGAAAACTCTCTTCTCCTCTTCCAGTCCCATTCGCTTCTCTCCCTTGGATTTTCTACTTATTACTTTTTTCAAAACTCAAACAAACAAAACACGGCTTATTTGTTTAATTCCGCAGGCAAGTGCAAGATTACACAGAGATAAGCAGAGAGCCGAGATGTCTGGCTTCAATCGCTTTCAGTGATGCAGAGGTTGATAAACTGCCACCAAGAGGAAAAGCTGGAAG
>CM060323.1:10730887-10738387 GCA_030674155.1 Stramonita haemastoma
CTCGCGCGCGCTCGCGCACGCGTGCACACACACACACACACACACACACACTGAATGAGAGATGAGAGAGAGAGAGAGAGAGAGAGAGAGAAGAGAGAGGAGAGAGAGAGAGAGAGGGGGGGGGGGGGGGGGGGGGGAAGTCATAGTTTGTAAGCCATATATGCATTTTGTCTTTCTCTTTTCTTACTGGTGTGTGTTGTTGAAAGCTTTTGCTTTTTTTTAAAAGCTTACGTAAAGGCGTATTATCATCATGAACAATATCATAATCAAGCACACACAAAAACTCACGGCAATGATGCATTTGCAGGCAGTGAGGTAACTGGCACTGACTCATAGACTAATACTGATGTCCCTGCCTTCAACATCTACCTGCCAAAGTGCTCAACGTTTGTAGGTGTGTGCGCGCGCGGGCGTGCTGCGTGCGTGCGTGTGTGTGTATATTTGAATTTGTTAAAACTGTAAATTGTTGTTGACTGCGTGTTGTGTAGGTCGAATGAAAGCGCTTTGGTTTGTTTTTACAGAGATAGCGCTATACAATTCCATGTATTATTATTATTATTATTATTATTATTATTATTATTATTATTATTATTATCATTATTATTATTATTATTATTATTATTATTATCATTATTATTAAGTAACCCAAGAGGTAGCTGCAGGGGAGTACATGGTTAGCACCATTTCTCTGGAGGGTGTGTGCCTGCCTGCCTGCCTTCCTTCACCAGTAAAGTCATCTTCTTGTTTCTTGTTGACATTCATGTCATCGTTTTCTTTTTCTTAGTTGTCTGTCTGTCTGTCTGTCTGTCTGTCTCTCTCTGTGAACATCATTGTCCTCTCATTCCCCCCTTCTTTTCCTCTTTTCCTTCATGTTTTCTTCTCTCGATCTCTCTTTTATTCTGAGAGAGAGTGAGAGAGAGAGAGAGAGTGTGTGTGTGTAGTGTAGTGTATGTGTGTGGTGTGTCAGAGAGAGACAGAGACAGAGAGCTGAAAAAGCAGACAGAATATTAAGTGACTGACGAACTGAGTGTCTGACTAACAGGGACATGGACAGAAAAAGGGAGACAGATACAGAGACAGACTGATATGTAAACACACGTGCAATATAAATTCTTTGCGCTCATGAAGTACTTCTGAGTTTGACCGGAAAGAGAGAGGAAAGAAATAAACGGAAGTGAACGAATGGAAAACAAAATGGCTGTTTCAAGACTACGCACGGATTCCGTTTTTAGTGTATTTAATTTTATTTGGTTTTATTGTACTTTTTAAAAATTAATTTTCAAAGTGAGAGACAAGTGGAATTTTCACTCAGAGACGAGATTCCAACGAAAGTAGCGGCGTTGCCATTTCCAAACCTCCCACTCCTACCCCCGTCTCTGTCGCCACCCTCTAGATCTATTTGTTTCTCACCCGAAGAGGGATATCAGATATCTATGGAAAATATCATCAGATATACGTCACACTAAAACATCTTCAAACTTTAAAAAAAAAGACAACAATGTGAAATCCGGATTTTAGGTCAAGGTTAAGAAAGTTCATTCACCCAACAACATATTTGTCTGTGTTGAGATTAAACAGAGACAAGAAAGGAAAAGTGGAGTTTTGACGAGGAGAGAGAGGGCAGGGGGGGGGGGGAGGCGGGGGTAGACATGAGTATGGAGACTAAAAAAGAAATGGAGTGTTGGTGATGAGGGTTACATGGTGTGGGTGGCTGGAGTGAAAGAAACGAAGCCGCCAACTAATTATGAAGACTAACAAGTGTTCCAAGGACTGGGGAAGGGGGGGATGGGATGCATTGTTTTTGGGGGGGGGGGAGGATTGGGAGAGAAACAGATCCTTTAGAAAACTGGAGGCTGTACAGTCTTAGATTTTTAAAAAAGTAAATATTAAAAAAAAATTCTCTAATTTAAAATGTTATCATCGTAATCCCCGCCCCCCCCCCCTCCCAACACAACACACATCAAAACACACACACACACACACACACACACCACACACACACCACACACACACACACACACACACACACTGAAAAAGACGCCCATCCAACCAAACAAAAAACGCGGAGATGGTAGGTAGGGAGGGGTGGTGGGGATTGGGAGTAGAAACGCAGTCAAATTGTCCTAGCAGCAGTGCAGGGCTCCTCAGGGTGGTGGCTTCACAGTTGCCGCGAATGGGACACCTCCCATGGGCTTCTGACTCTCATAGAAAGCTATAACAGAACTGGTGTGCGTGCGTGTGTGTGCGTGCATGCATGTGTCGCGCACGTGTAGGTTTCTTGTTGTCTGCCCGCTGTCCAGATTAAGCTTCCCTTTTAAAGACTGCAAATAATTCGACTTCATGACCTTTGAACACAACCCTGAGGGAAAACAGTGGTTGTGTTTCTAAAAAAAAAAAAAAAAAAAAAAGAAATCGCCGTCGTAAAGGCTCTGATTTCAAATCAGAGAGATGGCAAAGTTTTTGTAACTGATACAAAGCAACATGGCTGCTGGTGTCGATCTGACGAAAAGGATGAAAGGGGGGGACTATTACTGCAAATAACACGTAACTATGCACCAGCCTCTCACCCCTTTGCCCCTCTCTCCCCCCTTTTCCCAGTAGGACTATCAGCTATTAGGGGCAATCAGCGTCTGCTCCCAACATCAAATATCATAAGTAGTAGACGACACCCCACGTCAGGTCAAGGTTAAAGATAGTCAGTCACCCTTCTTCCTCCCATCTCTCAGTTAATTTAACGAGGGTGGAGGAAGCTGGGGATTAGATGGGGTCGTGGGGGGTGGGGGTGGGAGGGGTGTGGGGGGGAGGGAGGAGGCAAGATGAGAGAATGAGATGGCTGAAACTGGGATTAGGTACTGATGGTGGTGGTGGCAGGGAGGAGAGTGAGAGTGTTGGCTGGGTGAGAGGGAGGCAGGCAGGAAGAGGATGGCTTCAGTGCTCAAAGAAAAGTCCTGTTAATGTCGTGACCATAAAGGCTAACTGGGCTTGATCTGCCAACCGCCACTTTTTTTCATCTCTCAGAAAGGCATCATCATATCTCAGGGAAGGAACGGGTGTTGGAGTTGCCATCATTGCCAGAAACTGCTTCCAGTGGTGTGACAGTCTTTCTTTCCGTCTGTTTTCTCTCCTCCTGGCCTCATCTCCTCTCCTCAACCCGCTTACTGTTCTCTACCAGTCCTTCCCTACCTATCCCCTACGCCATGTCAAATGACAAAGACGTGTGTATACTGCTGGCATTGTCTGAGAGGCTTTTCTCGGCCAGTTTGGCTCCCTTTCCTTCTGAGAGGTTTCTCTGCCAGGTAAACATGCCCGTGACAGAGTTTTCTGTTCCTGTTGATATTATAACTGTCAGAATATTGGCTTGTCACACTGCCACTTCAATCTCTCTCTCTCTCTCTCTCTCCCCTCTCTCTCTCTCTCTCTCTCCCCTCTCTCTCTCTCTCTCTCTCTCTCTCTCTCTCTCTCTCTCTCTCTCTCTCTCTCTGCCTAACAAGTCTTGCTCCCCCTACCGTCCCGTCCCATTTATTCTGCCCATCAAAGAAGAAAAGGGGAAAGAGCAAAGCTGAGATGGGGACTGTTGTTGGAAGTGTCACCACTGACATCTAAATGCACTGCTGATTACACCGCCCATCTGCCCCCCCCCCCCCCCCCTCCCCCTTTCTCTCCCTCTTTTTTTTCTCCTTTTTTTCATATTCTCCCTACTTCCCCTCCTTGCGCTACGGTTCCCTACACCCCCCTGTGGTGAATTACAAGGTGTGGCACGTGCCGTGGCCTGGTTTCCTGTCCAGGGTTTTCCTGCAAGCTCCACAGGGTTTCCCTTCACAGGCTTCTTGCCTGTCTGCCTGCCTGCTGCTGCCCTTCACCCCAGCTAACCTGACGACGACACAGTGGGGTCTCTTGTCAAGGTCTTGTGCTTTCACACCCACAACACTGCCTGCCTGCCTGCCACGTCATAGCTCTTCTGCTGTGCAGTGTCTGCTGCAACCACCAGTGCCTGTATCATTCTGTTGGTCCACGGGACAGACCGCTGGATCAGATACCATGATCTCACACTGCCGAAACAAGAGAGGAAAACGGAAATTTGGGTCTAGGACCATCAGCTTGTTTTTTGCGAAGCAGATAGACTAGGTTTTGGAGTAAGATTTCCTGAACTAATTATTATTCTGAATGAAGCATGCGACTAAGGGGGAGGAGGGGTTCATGTTTCAAAAGAAGAAAGATAATTCTGCACTTTTGCTTGAACTGTGTGGCGCTTCAGTTTTTGACGGAACTTAGTTTGCGTCTGCAAATTTTAACGTCTGGATTTATTTAAAGCTTGCCCCAGAAAATAAAACGATTGAGCCAAATAGTGATTTAGAAAGGATATCAAGAGGAAAGATATACTTTTGTGCCGGCGAGATAACATTCCAAAAAGTCTTTCAAATGCAGCCTGTCTCAAGAGTAAACTAAGCGCTGTTGTGGACAGGCACCTAAAATATCGAAAACTCTCCTTGTCATCTAGTCTTGTTTATTTGATACTCCCCACAGGATTACTAGCTAATTTTTGTAATGACTGCATACTCTAAACCTGAAATAAACGGAGAAATCCTATATTCAGAAAATAGCTTCCCTTTACAAATAATAGACTGAAAAGCAGAGATGAAGTTGATAATAGCTGGTGATGGTGGAAATGGCCTTTTTATCAGTGGGGATGATGAATTGTGCTACTTCAGGTTAGGTTAACTAGAATCCTCCACTCTTCTTCCTGTTCTGAAAAGATTGCAATGGGGTTGGGATGTGAGGATGAAGCAAGGAAAGAGGCAGTGAGCTAGGTGGCTGAAACAGGGATTAGGTGCTGAAGCTGGTAGTGAGGAAAGCACAGTAACGGGGATAGCTGGGACTCAGTGATGACCAGGAAGAAAGCTCGAGTTCCCAATCTCTTGGGGGGAAAAAAAACAACCTCTTAATGTCCTGCATGTTAAGACTAGCAAGGCTTAATCCCATTCTGATTATACTCCCTCACTGCATGTTAAGACTAGCAAGGCTTAATCCCGTTCTGATTATACTCCCTCACTGCATGTTAAGACTAGCAAGGCTTAATCCCGTTCTGATTATACTCCCTCACTGGCAACAAGATGCACCGGGGAGGGCAGGGCAGGGGAGGAGGGGGGAAGCTGGATAGCCACCAGTAGCACGTGACGTCACCCGTGGCTAGCTGGATGGAAACAGGGCTGGTGACAGACACTGCAAGCTCTGGTGGTGACAAGTCTTGTTTCCCCCACCCCCTCATCTCTTGCAACCCTCATCCCCCCACCCCCTTAACCCCCCTCCCTCCCTCAAACCCTTTTTTAGTCACGATTGAAAACGAAGAGCACGTGCCGTTTGAAATCCTTGCTGGACAGTGTTTCTCTGCCCAGCCGTGTTGTCCTCTTGCTGACAGTCACGGGGCAAACAAGGTGACGACACACACACTGGTTCCCCCTGTCAAGGTCTTCTGCTTTCCCCTGCTGACAATGCCACGTAACATCCCCCACCCACCCCATCCCTCCCTCTCTTTTCTCTCTAGTGGCTCTGCTATGTCGCCCTTGCGACTGAATGAACCCTTTGTCTTGTGAGCGAACTGAGGACTCGAGGTGACGCGACCTTAAACCGAAAAACACTGCTTTCGGATGAAAAGACAAGGTGTAGTCCTAAAAGGTTTTGTTGGTAATAGTTGAACACTTCAGGAATTTGTTAAAGCAATTGATAGGAAGGAGAAAAATAAAAAGCAATCACGGTATTTTTGTCTTTGTTTCAAGTTATAATGTTGTGAACAACAAACTGTGTGTGAAACCTGGGGATGGCTGTCTTTAACAATTTGAAACTAATCATAATTTCCTATTGAAATACCAGATAATAGATAGATGGATGAATACATTGGAAAATGAAACGGGAAAATGTTTCATTATTATCTTTCTTTTCTCATCAAAAGGTTATGGTGACAATAAGGACAAGTAAAAGTTATAGTACAAATATTTTTTTCCTGTAGAAATAGATTAATGGACATTTTACTCAGCTCCCAAAAGTGCTAGGAAACAAACAGAAAAAAAAGAAGCACAACCACAAAGTAACATCTACTTAAACGCAAAATTTGGAGGAAACTACAATAGAACAAAGCCTTCTAAAGATAAACATAATGCACAAACAGGCTGAAAGACGAGAGAGAGAGAGAGAGAGAGGGAGAGAGAGAGAGAGAGAGAGAGGAGAGAGAGAGAGAGAGAGAGAGAGAGAGAGAGAGAGAGAGAGAGAGAGAGAGAGATCACGATTCACAAAATTTATTGCGTAAAGCTTTTGCCCATTGCAAAGGGAAAGGGGTGGGGAAGGGTGGAGATACAATAAGCATACGATCCATTCACAGCATAGCACAAACGATGAGAGAGACACAGAGAGAGAGAGCGAGCGAGCACCAATCAAAGATATGAAATATAAATGAATACAGCGAGAGAGGGCAATCAAAGATGAAATATAAATGAATATAGATAGATGATTCAAACAGTCTATACAGGAATACAGTCCTACTTAAAGCCACAATAAAGTATAAGCCAGTGATGTGGTGATCCTGCTGATGGAAAGTGGCCAGAACAATTGGAAGAGCATCATATTTTTGGAGGAGTATTACCCTGGCCAGGGTCATTACCGCCATCATCACCCAGCACACACACAATCCCTGCAAAAGAGCAGACAAGGCATGGCTTCCTAGTCCCCCTTTCCTCTGCCTTCATCATGATTGTAATGGAAATTTAATCCTACCATGACTCACTTCGGCTCGTCTAAGGCTTCAAAATCGGGCTGAGAAAAAAAAAAGCAATTAGGAAGAAGAGGAGGAGAGACAGAGAGCGAGACTGAAAACGAGAGTTACAGAGAGAGAGAGGGGGGGGGGAGAGGGGGGGGGGGGAGAGAGAGAGAGAGAGAGAGAGAGAGAGAGAGAGAGAGAGAGAGAGAGAGAGAGAGAGAGAGAGAGAGAGAGAGAGGACAAAAAAGAGAGAGGGTGGGAGGGAGGGAGATTAGTGGGGAGAGTAGTGGGCTTTAGCAGCGACAGCTGTGTAATTTGGAGATTCATTACGATGGCACCCGTTGCCTCCTTGGCCCGAGCTGATTCACAACCTGTTGGGGCTTCAGCCATCACTGGGGCCCTATGGCCGCCATTGCCAGTCATATCTCGTCCCCTGGAGCTGATTGGTTGAGACGGATGGCCGTTGTGGCGCGGGGATTTGTGGGAGCTTCCGGCCCTGTGCCCCGCCATTCTTTCTTTGGGGGCCTCTTGGCTGCTATTGGGGTCATCGTCCGTGTGTTGGCCCTTTTCTGTGTTCCCTGTGTGATAAGGGAAAGTTGTTGCCATGTTGTGTTTTCCTTTGGGCCTTCCTTTCTTTTTGGCTGCTTGTGCCCTGTTTGATAAGGGGGTGGTTTTGCTTGTTTTCCTTTTTTTTGTTGAAGGGGTTGTTATCAGTGACAGTGTTTTTCCATTGGTGCTTGATGTTATCAGCA
>CM060323.1:10740887-10753387 GCA_030674155.1 Stramonita haemastoma
ATCATTAGATTTACAGCATACTTATTTTTTCCTTGGGTGGGATAGCGAGAAAGAAGCAGCAGATTAACAGCAAGAGCATATTTATTATGTAAACAGCAAAACAACAAAACTCACAAAAACACACAATAACAACAAAATAACAAAAGAAGCAACAGAAATCTCCAACATAATAATAACAGAAAGCATATCAACAGCAAAACAAAAAAAAAAAACAACCACCAAAGAAGCTACACAAATCTCCACACCATCGTAGACAGGAATGTCAGAGATTCTTTTTCACACACACACACACACACACACACACACACACACACACAACACACACACACACACACACACACACACGACATACTGACTCGCGCATATACGCACGTATGCATGGACACACAAACACACATTTGCACGAATGTGTGCTTGCGTGCATCTACACATACACACACACATACACACACACAAACACTCACTCACTCACACACACACACATACAGACACAAACACTTACTCAAACACACACACACACACACACACACACACACACACACACACACACACAAACTCACACACAAACTCATACACACACACACACTCTCACACATCGTGTGCGAACGCACACAAGAAAATCTTGCATGCGCACACTTTAAAATCTGTTCCACATTTCAAAAAAGTAGGCCATTGTATGTCACTCCGGTAGGAACAGATGACATTTACAAAACCACATACATACGGGGATTGGATGTAAAAAAAAAAAAAGAAAGCAAAAAACAAGCAGAAAGTGCTAATTTAATCAATCTAGAAACAAAAGAATGCTTAAACCACCGAAAGAAAAAAAGTAAAGAAACACTCCTGTTGTGTAAGCTGGTAATAAAATGATATGCTTTATCTGAGGAAAGCAAAGGGACGGTACAGCCGATTGGGTCAGAACATTGCGCTCGCAATTTGACGACCCGAGTTGGATTCCCGTTTGAGGGGATTTTTCTCCTTGAGTTAACATCAGTGCTGACTCCACTCTCCCCAAAAGTCTCTCGGATGAGACTGTAAACCGAGGCCCTGTGTGCAGAACGCACGCAGAACATCTTGCGCACACGTTAAATCCTGTTCCGCTTTTCGTAAGTGTAGGCCATTGTGTGCCGGTTGGAACAGACGACAATATTGAGAAAACTGCATACACGCGGTGAGTGGATGAAAAAAGCACAATAGTGCTTACTTCATTATCCTCGATATTAAAGAATAGATAATAACATGGTATCAGCATACAGGCCTGGCCGTGGTGCTGACATGGAGGTAGTGTAGTGCCGTGGAGTGAAGGCTGGGAGGCAGGGAGGCTGGCCCTATCCCTGCACCGTCTGTTTTCAGTTTGCCAAGGCTACAAGCAGTTTGTGCCAGACAATAATGAAAAGTGGGCAACCTGAGAAGCGGAGTTCATCAGTGCGCTGATTACACGCGCGCGTGTAATTTAGTGTGTGTGTGTGTAATTTAGTGTGTGTGGGGTGGCGGGGGGTGGGGGGATGTGTGTGTGTGTGTGTTTGTGTGTGTGTGTGTGTGTGTACGTGTGTGTGTGTGTGTGGGAGAGGGGGGGTGTTATGTGTGCAAGTGTGTGTGTGAGGTAAAAATCCGTCAGACGGAGGAGAGAGATTTTTTTAAATTTGATTTATTCTTTTATATCGAGGATAATGGAATAAGCACTCTTGTGCTTTTTTACATCCAGTCACCGTGTGTATGCAGAGGAGAGAGAGAGGAGAGAGAGAGAGAGAGAGAGAGAGAGAGAGAGAGAGAGAGGGTATGTGTGCAGGTGTGTGTGTGTGTTCTTGCCGTGCGTGCGTGCGTGCGTGCGTGTGTGTGTGTGTGTGCGTGCGCGCGCGTGTGTGTAGCCCTTCGCGTAAGCGCATGTCTGCAATCATATATCAATAAAGCCTAGATAGATAGATAGATAGATAGATAGATAGATAGATAGATAGATAGATAGATAGATAGATAGATAGATAATATATATATATAATCATGCACATACACATATATATGTATATTATATAATCATATACATACATACATACATACATACATACATACATACATACACACATACCACATACATACACACACACAACACACACACACACACACACACACACACACACAACACATACACACATAATATACATTATGCGCTTCTTTGCTCAGATGCATGTGTGCGCGAGTGCAAATATCACATTATATATGTCAATGCTGGCTTTTGTGCGCACGCACGTACGTGTTTTTGGCCCGATGATCAGCTAAACCTCTATAGCCTGTACATTTGACAGAATGGATACAATCTTCACTCCATGTTGAGTATAATCATATGGGGTGAAAACGGAAGCGACGTGTGCTGTGTAGGAAGCAGGGCTATCGGCATTTCTGGGCCAACAGTTTTTTTTTAAGTGCAGGCAGTGTTTGGTTTAGCTCGGCGGCGCTTTCCTTTAAATATTTATCTGCACATTCATTCAAGACATCGGGGCCGCTTCTGGTAACCTCCGGCGTGAACTGTCGCTCTGTCGTTTTATGTGCCTCTGTGTGTGTTGTGTGTGTGTGTGTGGTGTGTGTGTGTGTGTGTGTGTGTGTGTGTGTGTGTGTGTGTGTGTGTTCAATTGATTTTCAGGGTGTGCGCGTATGTTTTTGCTCGTGGGAGTGCGCGCACGCGCGTGCGTGCGTGCGTGTGAAAAGGAGTGTGCTTGAGAGAGAGAGAGAGAGAGAGAGAGAGGAGAGAGGAGAGAGAGAGAGAGAGAGAGAGAGAGAGAGAGAGAGAGAGAGAGACAGATCAGATCAGATCAGATCAGATCAGATCAGATCAGATCAGATTCTTTTATTTCGAGGATAATGGGTTAGAATCCATGTGCTTTTTTTTCAACCAATATAGACGCATCATAACAATAAAATAGGCACACTACCCACATATCCACACAGAAAAGGCAAGCAAACAATTTAGAACATTATTTTTTAAAAAGTAAGAATCCAAAGTAAAAACAACAACACCAAAACAAACAAAACCAAAATCAACAAAGAAAAAGAAGAAGAAAAAAAACCCAGCACAGGAACAAAAGAAACCAAAACAAAGCAAAGAAAACGACAAAAAAAGCAAAAAAACACCAACAAAATTAAGAGAGAGAGAGAGAGAGAGGAGAGAGAGAGAGAGAGAGAGAGAGAGAGAGGAGGGGGGGGGGGGGTACAGATAGATTTTAAATCGATGCACTTTTGCTTTTGGACGCATTTTGTCGGCAAACTCAGCAATTTGCTAAAAAAAATGCTTTCAACAAAAATGACCCCCCCCCCCCCCCAAAGAAAAAAGGGGGGGGGGGGGGGGAAGAGGAAGACACAGCCAGCACAAATCACAGTGAGAAGAAGCGAAGTTTAAAAAAAAAAAAAAGAAAAAAAAGAAAGAAAGAAAACTAGAAGATATTTCTCTTTCATGGCTGTTCGTTTCGTGTGCGCTGAAGAGAATCGTTGGAAGCATCCTTTTTATTCCAGGGTACCCTCTGCAAGAGCTGGCTCAGCGCAGCCCTTTGGCACTGGTTGTGCGCTACCTGCTAGTGATGTAGTTAGTTAGTTAGTTAGTTGTTAGTTAGTTAGTTAGTTAGTTAGTTAGTTAGTTCTACACAGGGTGCTCAGAAAGGAAGGACTAAAGTCAACACAGAAAGAGAGAAAACAAAAACAGAGGAAGTTCCATTTGTCTAGAGATGGGTTTGAGATGAGCCAAGACCAAAAAAAAAAGAAAAGGGGGGAGAGGGGGGGGGATGAAATCGATGACGGTATGGGAAGTCATCATTAGCCTATCCAGGTGAAATTATGTAGGCGCCTGCGCGCACGCACACACACACACACGCGCGTGCGCGCGCGCACACGCACACAATCATTTCACAGAGAGAAACATCAGATAGAGGGAGGGAGAGGAAGCGACAGACAAGAATCAACCAGCCAGACAGACAGGCAGAGAGACAGACATGCAGACAGTAGAAACGGAAATTTAAAAAAAGAAACAAAAAAAAAACAGTAACTACTAATCCCCAAATACTGATATATTCCGTTCTGCACATAATATTATCTTAGCGAAACAGCTCAAGAGAGCACCTGAAAAATGGCCTGCCCTGTTCAATTCTCCGACATTTACCATCTGGATGAAAGCATTATCTGTTGTGGCACCATGTTTACCCTTTTCTAAGAGTACGTGCTCTAAATGTATGTGTCTGTTCTTTATCCACCAGTGGGAATTTTTTTTTTTTTTGCTCTAAGGTAGACTGTGAATGATTGCATTTCATTTTTAGTGTAAACACAGTGAGAGATTTCAAGAAGACAACATCTGCACTGTGTTATGTCCACACTTGTGTTGAAAAGAGTAGGTTGCCCTGGGAATGACCCGGCAAGCTGTGCTTTGAGTGTGTTCTTGTTAATTGATGATAAGACTTTGAGATAATACAACTCAAATGGTCACTTTCTGCAGGAATGACTTCTGTCTCCCTTGCTGTCTCACTGTGTATGTTTGTTTCACATCTGCCTGTATGCCTGTTCCTGTTTGTCTGTTTGTCCATCTACCACCCTACCCACCCCCTTCCATGCACACAAATTTAGTAACAAAGCATTTCTAGAAAATTTGTAGAATGCGACTTCCAGATCCCTCCAAAGAAGTTTGAAGAAAACTAGTGAGAAAAGGAGGCTAGAAGGAGATGATAGAAAAGAAATAAAGAGAGTAACACAAAAAGGGGAAAATTTCTAAATCAAGCTATCCAGGAAAAGGAACGCTACCAACTGTGGAAGAAAGACCTCACGGCATTACTTATAGAAGCACATTCCTCGTCAGAAAGTTAGCTAAAGTAAGAAGAGAGCCATAAACACACAGTTCACTACAGTGGTCAGGAAGGAAGAGCATGTTGCCACCAGTAAGTGCTGTGTTGTGCCATCAGCTGTTAATGGCATTCTCTGCACACTGTGGCATTCTTATTAGGGGCATGATGGCATTCTGTGTACATGATGGTGTGGCCAGCCATTCTAATGGCATCATCGTGACCCAATGTCTGCACAGCAAGAGCAGGACTGGAGCCAGACTACAGCTTGTTAGGAAGACATTTGGTTGTTTTTTTTATTTTTAGAGGGGGTGGGGGTAGATTCTGGTTGCAAACGTTGACACCTAGTGGAATGATCTGTTTTTGTTGCTCTGTCTGTCTGTCTGTCTGTCTGTCTGTCTGTCTTTCTCTCTCTCTCTCTCTCTCTCTCTCTCTCTCTCTCTCTCTCTCTCTCTCTCTCTCTCTCTCTCTCTCTCTCTCTCTCTCTCTCTCTCTCTCTCTCTCTCTCTCTTGCTTAAATAATTATCAATGTATCCAGTTGGAGATTATATGTTGTGCTGAATGTATCCCATCTTTTTTGTAAAATATAGGTTGAACTGTTGTTATTGATGATGGTGGTTTGTGGGGGTAGAGGGTTTTTATATCTTTTTTAACTATATTCCCTTATCAGGGCAAGGGCCGGATGAAAAAAAGTATGTGATACTTACTCTGTAACCCTTGTAAAATAAAGATCTCTCTCTCTCTCTCTCTCTCTCTCTCTCTCTCTCTCTCTCTCTCTCTCTCTCTCTCTCTCTCTCTCTCTCTCTCTCTCTCTCTCTCTCTCTCTCCTCTCTCCCACACACACACACACACACACACACACACACATCTTTGACCATCTTATCTTTCATATACTGCACTATCACAAAGAAAGAAGAGGATTTCGTTGTTTGTTTGCCTGTCGTTCTGTTCATGTTTTGTTTTGTGTGTGTGTGTGTGTGTGTGTGTTTCATTTTTCACCTTGCACGTACAATGGTCTGGTGACATATTTCTTTTTAAAAAGTCTATTGAAAAGTTAATGGCTTTTACTATTTCACTGGTAGAAATCGGGGATTGTAATGATTTTCGCCCATAACTTTAGTGTGAATCTGTTCCAGTGCTTAGCTGTAAGATTTCTTTGATTTCTGCTATACTAAAAACAAAACAAGAATTTTTTTCAAATTTTGATTTTTTTCAACAAGGACGTAAAAAAAAATATTCCAAGGTTCATAACACAAAAAGTCCGAGATTAATTGTACAATTCAACAAAAGTATAATGTAGTATCATAACAGAACGCCCAATACACTATAACACAGTTTAGCTACAAAACAAAAACAAGAACGTTAACTATAACATAACACAACGTAACACAATACATCACATTGCCATGTAACACAACTAACCCAAACTGCATGCATTGTCATAATACCTTTTCTTTTTCCCTATTTGCGAACGAAACGAAGCGTTCTCATTCACATGATTTGTTTATCTAGATTTTATGTTTCAACATTTGACAGTTTGGTTTAACCTGCTGGCTTCATTAAAGCCGTGGTCTTTATCAAACAGTAGTTAAAATGAGTCGTTAGCTAGAACAAAGTTTAAGATAACAAGCGCCTGCGTTTAGATGTATTTCATGGAAGAGTCCTTATGATGTTACTCTGTAAGGCTGTGTTGTTATTGCCACAGTTTTTGGCTTGTTTGTTTGTGTGTGTTTTATTGTTGTTTGTTTCCTAGCTCTCTGCTATTTGTTATTTTGTATGTTGTTTGTTTGCTTGCTGTTTGTTTGTTTTTCTTCTCCTCATACATTGTAAATGTTTGCTTTTTTGTTTCTTTCGCTCTTTCCATCATTTTCTTTCCCTTTTTAAGGTATTGTCAGCGGGTGCAGAAGCCTTACAATCAACGCTGGCCCATTAACGTGGAGAATATCAGTAAGGAGCCGGGCGGAGAGGAAATGGTCTGTGTAGCCATTTGCAGCCATAGCCTGTCATCCCCATTCCCTAGCACAATTGCACGTGCGACCCGATTCCATCATGGGTGTTAATGAGGGGTGAGATTGTAGATGGAATTACCCCATGACTCCTTTGTCCACTGCTTGGCTTGAGAGAACAGCACTGGCTCTTGTTGTGCATGCCCTGAAAAGCTTTGTTTCCCTGTCTGCCACGCCCTTCTGGGCCATCCTTCTGGTGGGTTGGCCTGGGCAGTGCAGGTGGAGGAGCTGTGTCCTGGGATGCTGGTACAGCACACAGACTGCCTGCCAAAACAGAACTGAGCTGCCCTCAACTGTCCCTCTCTTCACGGCCATACTTCAGGCTTTTGTGTGTAGTTTCAAATTTGGAATCTCTGCAGAGCGATCACAGTTTCTGTTGGAAATTGGACTAAAACAGTGTAGGTGTGTCAAATGCCGCTCGTGCACAGCCTTCATAGAGTGCTGTGTAGTAAACTACACACTCTAGAACTTGATTTTCAAAAGACGTTGTAGAAAAGAAAAGCAGACATGTGTTCGAGCCATGTTTCATTTCAGACGCTCTATTGGTCGTGCCATACAAAAATGAAGGAATGTACGAGTTTGTTTAGAAGGAACAATTATTATCCGTTAGTTCAAAAACAATAATGCTGGCAGATGAACCTGTGCAGAACTGTTAGATGTACTACTGCTGCATGGGGAAATAAGTGCTCCTTGTTTAAACAATGAGGTGTTGTTGTCTCAGGCTACATGAAACAGATGCGTGCTCAGCTGGTCTTTATGGGGTACACACTCTGTAGACATTGTTTGGCTTGTAACTCAAAGCGGTCCACACCTTCCCCCATCATGTTACGTACGCCCTGATACCCAATCCATCCCTACGCGCTAGTTTGCCCTAGTTTTTCCAGCTGTTTTTAAAAGTCGATTTGCGTCGTCTGTTGTTTCCACATCTTGGAAAAATATCAAAGAGCAGATGTGCTGTGTTGTGTGTGTGTTGTGTGTGTGTGTGTGGTGTGTGGTGGATGTGTGTGGCGCCGCGTGCGTGCGGCGTGTGTGTAAGTGTGTGAGTGTGTAATTATATAAGCAGTAATTATTATAGAAGGGCACACATTTGGCATGCTGTTTAACCACAAAAGAGAAGATGACCTCATATTGATAAATGAGGGATGGAACAGTCATGACGATGTTAAAAATGGTGGTGTTGATAAAGAGGTAAAGACGATATCCTAAACAATCATTTTGTTTTCTTTCATACTTTGTCGGCTCCTCCCTCGTCCTTATCATTCGGATACTTAGCAAAAGATCAAAACATCGAACACGTTTTTTTCCCATTTAACTGGAGCCCCAAACTGTTACTAATAGCATGCCTGACTGAACATGTCAGAATGTATTTTGTGCAAAAAAAATAGTTATATACATCTCTCTTTCTCTCTGTCAGTCTGTCTGTCTGTCTATCTGTCTGTCTGTCTGTCTGTCTGTCTTCTTCTCTCTTCAAACACACACACACATGCATACACACCGCCCTACACACATCACTCTCTCTCTCTCTCTCTCTCTCTCTCTCTCTTCTCTTCTCTTCTCTCTCTCTCTCTCTCTCTCTCTCTTTACACCACACTACTCACACACACACACACACACACACACCACACACACACACAACACACACACACACGCACGCACACCAGTTCAAGGGAGTGCATGTAGCAGCATATGGCAAGTGCGAACAAAGTTCATTAGGGAGAAGGGTACTCCAGAAACATGGCGGAAATTGGAAAAAAGAAATCTGAGCGCCCTGTATTTATTTTAAAAGCACACTCGGGCACCGGGTATGATAACCTGGAAGGGAGAAGGGGGGGGGGTATAGTTTATTTTACTTTTTAAATTCTTTGACACTGAGAATCAAAAGGCCCAGAAGCGGATCTGGGACTTGGGTCTGTATTTGAACCTACCTAGCCCACAGATTTTTTTTTTGGCGGTGTAGTCGTTATTGATGGAGTTGGGACTAGCCAATCGTAACTGGCGGCTTTCAATGGGAAGGAAACTTCAGCACTATTTGCCCAGCGCCGGGGTCCCTACGGAAGTGCGTGTCCCCGTTGGCTCATAGGGTTAAGAGGCGCTGTCCCGTCTGGAAGAAGAAGAAGAAGAAGAGAGAGAGAGAGAGAGAGAGAGAGAGAGAGAGAGAGAGAGAGAGAGAGAGAGGATTTATTTTATATCGAGGATAATAGTAATAAGCACTCTTGTGCTTTTTTACATACAGTCCCTGTGTGTATGCAGTTTTGTAAATATCTGTTTCCACCGGCACACGATTGCCTACTCTTAGAGAGAGAGAGACAGAGACAGAGATACAGAGAGAGCCCGCTTCCTTTCTCGGACGTAACCTTGCGCGTGATGTCGGCTCGTGCGTGCCAATCCAGTGTTAAAGGCTGGAGACGACGACGTCCTGTGCTTTTTGGCCCCAGGGCAGACCCCCAGTCTGCTGTGAAAGAAGGGGCGCGAACCGGGCAGACATTCGGCATTTGCCGTTAGGGATTCTGCCCCTGTTAAGGATTTTCTTTTGCTTTTTTGTTTTTTCTCTCCCCTCCGCCCTCTTTTCCACGAGCACTACACTCCCTCGATGCACCATCAGTTTCAGTTCAAATGCAGGCAGTCACGCACATACGCGCTTACACGCACACAGTGTTTGCAAGAATGCTTGAAGGAAGCGTGTAAGTTTATATGTATGTAAGCATGCTTGTAACAAAGCAGGGAAGGATATAGAATGTACACTCGTGCAAGTAAGCTAGTCGCAAGCACACCACACCACCAAACACACACACACACACACAACACACAACACACACACACACACACACCACACACACACACACACACACACACACACTCACTGTGTACATGCTAAAATATGTCTTGATGTAACCCCCCCTCTCTCTCTCTGTTTCTCTTTGTTTTTCTTTTTCCCTGGTCCCTGCCCCCCCCCCCCCCCCTCCCCGCCATCCCCATTCCTCACTCCCTGTCTTTTTCTTGCATTTCTCCCCTTCATCCTCCTCCTCCTTCAAAAAAAAAGTCTTCACCTAATCGTATTAACCTAGCCCCACAACTGGTCACGTGCCTGAAGCCTCGCGCCCCACCAGTATTTAATATTCCCACGTCACTTGGCCACCAGCTGGCCCCTAGGGATTCCCTGATGCCCTGACCTTGTCCCATCACAGAGAGAGAGAGAGAGAGAGAGAGAGAGAGAGAGAGAGAGAGAGAGAGAGAGAGAGAGAGAGAGAGAGAGAGAGAGAGAGAGATATCCTTCCTCCAGAGCCCCATTGTTCCGGGTTGTTGACTAATGTCCAGCATGATGTCAGGACCATAGCTCTGATAGGGACCTTCAAAGTGTCAGAGAGACAGAGAGAGAGGGCTCCAAGGGTGAGAAGAAATGGTGAAGGGGGTTGAGAGAAATGGGTACCGTTAGTTTCTCCCCAAAGAAAACTACCCTGGGAACATTCTAGGTGATGACAAGTGTTACACTTTGTGTTTGTAAGTTCTATATTCATTTTGCAATTTTTTTTTTCGAATTGTTTGGTGGTTTTTTATGTATGCTGTAGTTCCACCCTCCCGTTCCCCACCCCCTGCTCATGGCTCTTTCCTTCTTCACTTTTTTTGTTAGTTTTGTTTTTGTAGGGGGGGGGGGGGGGGGGGCTAGTTTGTAAAGAAGAGGAACTAGTTTCCTTATTCTATCATATCTGATTTTGATATAGAATTTTTTACCATTATTACTTAAACCAGCATATATTGCCATTTTTGCCTTTACTTTCCATTTCTTGATATGCCTGACTGTTTGCAGGCATTCATATGGTCCGTTTGCGCCTCTGGGCTTTAAATAGAATACACGAATGAGTGAATGAATAAGAGAACAAACATTGAACATTTTCCTAAAGAAAGCTTGTTGCAGATAACAACAGAAGTAGCAACAAAAAAGGACTTTACCTCAGTGGCATTCTTGTTTATTCATCCCTTTAGATCATTCGTTCAATCATTCAACAACAGCAACAGCCACAACAACAGTAGCAACAAAACAACGACAACTCCCACTGCTCTCATAGCACCGCACCATTAACTGTAGCGAAAAATTGTCTGTGGGGGCAAGTCAAAGATGGTGCGGTCTTTTCTGGAAGACTGGCACCGTTCCCTAGGGGCTGGGGCACGTGTGTCGATGACAGCTTGTCTGGCACCAGACAGGGGCCTGCCTCTTGACAGCTGGGCGCTGTGACAGGGGCACCCACCATACACCTTCGGGGGACCACTAGGGCCACTAAAATGAGGTCGGGTCGGGGTAATTGGCACACCCCACTTGTAACCCCGTTTTGGAGAGAGAGAGAGAGGGGGGGGGGGGGGGCTAGGCGGGAAGAGAGAGAGGGAGAGGGAGGGGGGAGGAGAGAGAGGGAGGGAGATGGGAAGAGGGAGAGGGGGAGAGAGAGGGAGAGAGGAAGAGAGGAGGGGGGAGAACAAAAAGAGAGAGGGGGAGAGAGAGAGGAAGAGAGAGGGGGGAGACGGGAAGAGGGAGAGGGAGAAAGAGGGGGGGGGGAGGAAGAGAGAGAGAGGGAGGGAGGGAGGGAGGGAGAGTATTACCTGGCTGAGCTCATGTCTTTGAAGTGCCACATTGTCATTTTTCACGTTAGTCTAAATGATGGTAATAGCAGGTTAAGTAAGGAAGAGACCCATTAAGACCCAGGAGAAATGATTGCAGATAATGAAACTAGGTACGTGATATGACGCTGCAGGCTATCCTTGTCATAACTAAGTTTTCTTGAATACCTGATAAAAATTCTTGTCTATACTTAGCTTTTATTGTTCATAATTCTATCAGTTTATTTTTTGGATGAACAGATAAACGTAGTAATACTTAGCTAAAAAAAAAGTAGAATATATGTTCTCAAAGCGAAAGCGTGCAGTATTTCTGCCATCAGCTGATGTTGCTTCAGTGCTTTGCTTGAATGATTGAGTTCCACAAGAGACAAAAAGTAAAGTGAAAGACAACTTTCCCATGGTTATTCTTACTCCCCTTTCTACATTGCCTTTACTGTACGAAATAATCATAACTTTATATAGTTTTCTGTATTCCACATGTGCGTACAAAAGTTCACACCATGACTCGATTTTCAGGCTACACTTGAAGAAGTGGTCTTTTCTCATAAATGTAAAAGTAGTTTCGTTTCTTTTGCTTTAGTTTAGTAGCTCAGATTGGTCAACTTTGATAAAGCTCCATTCTTTTCTGTTCCATGTTGTTTAATTTAAGTGGGATGTCTTGTGTTTTTTTGTTTTTTTAGATTTTAATTTAGAAACACAAGTCATTAAAACTGCCCATCTAATTAATTAAGGTTCATTGGGAATAAATGTACCCTAAGGTTACATCATATTCAGCCACCTTTGCTGTAAATAAGCTGATAAGTCAATCTGTTGATTACTGTCTTTTGCTGTAACAGGAATCATTTGTTGTCAAAAGAAAAAAAATATCCCAAGCCTTCTTTCACAAAGACTCACACCCACCCACAACCCAAACCCCTCATCATCAAAATGGCGGAGTGACCTTTCACCTCCCCAGTGGACGTCTTCGAAAAATGTGAAGGAAGTGACGTCGTGGGTTCGCCCAGGGGAGAGAAAGCTGTCGGCGCGGATTGTCAGTGGGGCGTGAACAGATGTCGCTGTACTAATCGCCTTTTCG
>CM060323.1:10760887-10770887 GCA_030674155.1 Stramonita haemastoma
TAACTCTTGTTTCTGTAGTGATTGAATTTTATGATCATGGTTTTCATTGTTGTTTTTTTCTGCGAATGTTGTCCCTGTCATTTTGTTACCATTCTTATTTCATCCTATTCATATTCACCCCATCATCATCATCATCATCATCATCATCATCATCATCATCATCATCATCATCATCATCATCATCATCATCATCACCACCACCACCACCATCATCATCACTATCATCATCGTCGTCATCATCACCATCACCCACCATCATCATTGTCGTCATCACCATCGTCGTCGACGTTATCAATACCATCACTCACTATTACCACCATCATCATAGGTATCATCATCATTATGATCATTACTGATAATTACAGTTATTGGATCGGAAATATCATGTTGACCATAAACAATTTTCGTTAGCACTGTTTTCTGTCTATTTTGAAGGAAAGCAATCAAACCCACATAATTATAATGAAAACTACTACTACACTAACTCACTACTACTACTACTACTACTACTACTACTACTACTACTACTACTACTACTACTACTACTACTACTACTACTACTACTACTACTACTACTACTACTACTACTACTACTACTACTACTATACTCACTACCTCCTCCTACTACTTCTACCAGTAGGAGCAGTAGTAGTAGTAGTAGTGGGCATCCGTCACTCTCTGAAGACTATGGAGTTGCGCTCTAAGCTCTAGAGCATAAAAGCTGGGTAAGTGTGGAGGGCAAGATGTTACCCATGCAGCAATCACCCCCCCCCCCCCTCTCCCCACACCTCTCCACGTCGCTGGAATGATCCATTGGAAAGGCAATCGCCGATACGCATGGTTCCAGTGCGTCGCAGGAGCCTCCAGAATGTTGCCATATACAGCCCCGAACTGCCCTGGGGACTCCAACTCGCCGATCTTTCCACAGGGATGGTGTCTAAAACCGGACACCTGTGTGCATGCTGGGTTTTTTTTTTCGTTGTCATCCACTCCTACCGGCACACAATGGCCTGCTCTTGCGAAAGGTAGAACAGGTTTGTAAAGTGTGCGCAAGATGTTCTGCGTGCCTTTGCACACAGGCCTTGGTTTATAGTTTCAACCGAATGACTAATGACTACTACTACTACTCTCTAACTACTACTCTACAACAACAATAATATATATTTATAATATACTATATAATGTATATAAATAAAAAAAAGTGATGGTGAACATAACAATCATAATCATAAGCATAATATCTTAAAAGTCTGTTTTTACCTTTTCAGTATTTTCTATAATTTTTCTCATTCTGTTTGTTTTGCTGGTTTTTTTTTAACGAAGAGGGGGTGTTAGTGATTTACAGCAGTTTTGAGAACGCAGAAGCCGTTGAAGCACACGTACACATAAGCTCAATGTTGAACACACACACACACACAACACACACACACAACACACACACACACACACACACACAACACAACACACCACACACCCACACACACACACAAAACACACACACACACACACACACACACAAAACACACACACACACACACACACACAACACACACAACACACACACACATCCCGCATCCGCTAGTTTTGGAAAAGAAGGCGAGAAATATGAAGGCAATTTGGCAAGGAAGGGAAAAAGCCTGGGTTGGGGGAGACTGACAGAGGAGACTAAAGTCTTTCCCGGCTTTCTTTGTTCTTTGTCAAACCGTCTTTGTCTCGTACCACTTTCCATCTCGGAAATTTTGGAAGTAATGTGAGAGCGTGTGAGCAGTCAGGTAAGCCGAGCTGACGGTTTGGAAGGAGCCTTTGATGCACACGCGTGTACCCGTACTCTCTCTTTCTCTTCGTCTTTGTCGCTTCTCTCTCTCTCTGTGTCTTTGTCTCTCTCTTTCACACACAACACACACACACACACACACACACACACACACACACACACACACAACACACACACACACACACACACTTCCAGGTTCCCGTATCACTGCAACTTATGCTTGTATCTAGGTAGATAAGTGAAAAAATATGAAAATAAAAGGCAAAAAAAAAACACCAGCAAACAAACAATGCCCCCTAAAAGCCTTTCCTTTGCCTGAAGACAAGGTTGGCAGCAGCCTTTGTTGTGCTCCTTTGTGTTGTTCTTTGTCTGTCTACTCTCTCTTCCACCGTTCACACATCAAGTGTTGTTCTTTGTCTGTCTCTCTTCCACTGTTCACATCAAGTGCTCAGCATACAGGTAGGTGAGAGTGTCGTTGCCAATCCAACCAATTATCCGCCCAACTCCTGCCCTCGAGCTGTTTGCATTGCCATGGCCGACCTACCTGGTAGGCTTCTGGGGGCAGGCAGCACTATGAGGACAGGCAGGCAGGCATCAGCGCTGAGGGCTGTCACCATGGTGTATACCTATAGGCCTAGTAGGCTATGGGGCAACACTTCTGTGTTTGCTGTGGGCCCGGGCATTGTTTCACGGCAGGATGTTGCTTCATGGCGTTTTGTTTGAATGAATGTATGTACAAGGGAGCACATTAGTCTGATTTTGGAGTGGCACAAATATTTTTATCTCTCCAGTTGCTGTTGAGTTTTGACAGTGCTGTTATTGTCTGTGCAATCCTGCATACTTCCTCTGGCTTGAACCCCTTGTCTGATACAACGGCTCCCAAGTACTTGAAGCTTTGAACCGTTTCCAGTTTCTGGCCATTGACCCTGATATCAGTGTTGATGCCCTTGGCATTATTGGTCATCAGTTTGGTCTTCTCTGCACTGATTTCCATGCTGTATGTTTTGGAGGCCTTATTCAGGTGTTCTGTTAGGCTGGCGAGCTCTTTTTCTGTTTCTGCTTGTCTATCAATGTCATCTGCGAAGCAGAGGTTTGTGATCGTTCTGCTACAAATGCCAACTGATCCTTCATGATGTTCCAGTGCATCAGCCATGGTTCACACAAGGAAGGGTTTGAAAAGAGTGGGTGAGAGTAGACAGCCCTGCATTACTCCAACTGTTGTTCGAAACCACTGAGTGTTGCTGTCGTAGTACACTGCACTGGTGGCCTCGCTGTACAGGTGTTTGATCACAGATCAGGTTCGCATTGAGCTGTACAAATTCATGGTTGCCCACAAAGCTGCATGTCATTCGACATACACAATCTTTATTCTTTTAAAAAAGATCTCATGTAGACTGGAAAGGCAGGATAGGAGACACAAATGCCACGATCATGCACACTGTTATGACATGGTTTTAGGTGAGATTTTCATCTAATGTTTTCCAGTTGCCCAGTACCCATCCAGTGCTTGTAAATGAAACAATTCAGTTGTGGCGGCGAACTACCTGCAGTCTAGCAGTGTCTGTGACGCATTTTTTTTCATTTTCCCAAATCGGTTAAAAATCAACCATGGTTCAGTCACTAGATTTCAAGCTGTTTCAATATTAAACTAAAATTTACAGAGTTTGAGCAGTGGCTTTAGGCTGACCTAAAACTTCTCTTGGTTAACACACCTTCTTTAAAGAGAATGGGTTAAACAGCAAAGTGTTCTTACACAAACCTTGTCAGGCTTTCAGTTGCTTGTTTGTTTTCAGTTCTCCACATCGGTGCTGCTTCCCCATCCTCTTGCAGTGTTGTTTTGTGTGTATAATCTTGAGTAAACATGAAAGTAGATCTTGTCTGAGTACCTCACAACCATGGCCTCTGTCTTGTAGCCTACTCTCGTTTGGCTGATTTCACTTTGGAAAACAAACAAGGCTGAATTAAAGCAGGCGACTGCGTATCCAAGAAAACATCCACTATCAAGATTTTGCTACCTACTGTGCGCAACGTTTAAATCATACCGGAATCACACACAACACACACACACCACACACACACACACACACAACACACAGAACACACACAGACACACACACACACACACACACACACACACACACACACACACACAAGCTGTTTACTCAGTCGCAACGCGTGTTTGCGTCCATCAGACGTTCTCAGGGGACTAAGCGCGGGAGGACAACTCGTATCCGGTGTCGTGTCAGCGTGGATGAGCTCCCTTGCTGGAAGGATTAGCTTTTCTCGTGCATTGCAGGTTGGTGTGTGTGTTGGAAGAGAGAGAGAGAGAGAGAGAGAGAGAGAGGAGAGAGAGAGAGAGAGGAAGAGAGAGAGAGAGAGAGAAGCAACAATTACTGTTGGCTTCCTCGTCCATATTAACTGTTTCTTCTTCTTCTTCGTCTTCGTCTTTCTTCATTTTTGTGGTTTTTCTTTTTACTGATACTTTTCTTTTTTTTTGGATTATTTTTCTCTTTTCATTTTGTCCAGGGAGATACATTCTATTTTTCTTTCTTTCTTTCTTTCCTTTCCTTTTTTTTTTAAAACAACATTCAGCCCTTCATTTCTTTCTTTTCTTCTTCGTTTTTTTCAATTTCTTTGTATACGAATGTTCTCATTTTCTTCAATTTTCTTCTGTTGCTTTTTGTTATTTTTATATTCTTAATGCCTTTCTTTTTTGTCATCATTTAAAAAAAATTCTTGATGTATTTTTATTTACTTTTTTATTTTTATTTTTACGTACTTGCTATTTGTTTATTTTAGCTGTCAGTACTCATTATTGTTCCCTTACCCCCCCCCCCTCCCCCCTTCAACCGAACCCTCACCAGTCATCTTTTGCTCCTATTGCTTTTTGCGTAAATGTATTTTTCTGATAGTTTTATGTTGACAGAAAGTGGAATATGTCTCTTGAAATGCATTGCACCCTTCAGTTCTGAACATTTGCACATACGTGCTTTTTACCCTAGTGTCTGTGTGTGTGTGTGTTTGCGTGTGTTTGTGTTTGTGCATATGTGTCCGTGCAATCGCGGGAGCATGTATGCTTATATATTATTTGTATCGGTGTGTGTATGTGTGTACGTGTGTGTCTGTGTGTGTCTGTGTCTGTGCGTTTGTGTTTGTGTGCGCGTTCATGCGTGTGTATGTGCGTGCGTGCGAGCGCGCGTGCGCGCGTGTGTGTGTACTCAGAACCCCTCTTCGCTCCCCAAACGATATTGAAATATAAAACTAACAGCTGAGGAGAAAAGATTGATTTGTTGTCTGAAGGATCGCCAGGCCTGAGCGGGAGGCGGATGGGGGAAATCGGTCCAAGACATGAATTCTCACGCCGTGTAAACAGAGAGAGCCCAAGGACTTGTGTTTCGCTGACAGTAATACCAGGGCGTGCGTGCTGAGGGTTTTGCCACCCCTGTGTTGGCAAAGAGATTGTGCAGGGGTCGGTCCTGCATGTATCCGCCACACCATACGCCAGTGCTCAGATCTCTGCATCAGCACATATGCATTTAAACACGCACGCGCGAGGACGCGCATACAGATGTGTGTGTATGTCTATATATGCAGGCATGTGCACTAACGCCCGCAAGGGTTGGGAGCTACTCTGGTGGAAGACACGAACACACGCATGTACACACGAGTAGATGTACACACACATCTACACACACACACACACACACATACACACACACATATATCTACACACACACACACACACACACACACACACACACACACACCACACACACACACAAACTCACACACAGACGCAAATCTCTCTGTCAACAGACCAGAATACATTGCTGCTTAGCCGTTAAGCACCTGGCAAGTCAGGCCCAGTGCATCTGATTTTGGCGTGGGAGAGATATTGTTACCTTTTAAGTCTTTTTGGAGTGTATGGCAGTAGAATGGAGCAAGAAAGCAGAAAATAGCCAATAAGGGGGTAACAGGAAGAACAGGAACAAGACAGAAACAAAGAAGGGATTTTAAAAAAAGAGCGAATTCCTAGCACAGAATTTCCAGAAGATGGGGATACTATTTATATGACAGTCCTCGGCATTGTGATAGGAGAGTACTCCCTGCACGCACATTCCTGCACTGTCTCATGCACGCATCCTGGTAAATGCACACAAACATTACATACACGTATACACCCTTCTGTTGTCACTTGTGGGTTATGCATTGGGTAATGCATCGGTTGAAAAATGGATGATGTCCGAACCCCCCCTCTCCTCCCTTTGCTCTGCCTGGATGAATGTCAGTTTTCCATGTTTCTTCCTCAACTGATGGCAATGTTTGTCTTCATTGGAAGTGGCTTAGCATAATTATATAGATTAGTTTTCATAGATTATATCTCTCTGTCGATAAAAAAAGTGTGGGTATGTTTCTTAATGTTAAGAAAACTTGCAACGTGTTAGTGTACGTACATTTTAGGAAAAAGTACTTTTTTGTGGAAAGGTTTATTCTAGCTAAAAGCAGGCAGGTAGACAACAAACCCGCTAACACAGTCTGGAGTTAACATCATTGCTGACTCCACTCTCCCCAGAAGTCCTTCGGATGAGACTATAAACCGAGGCCCCGTGTGTGGATGCACGCAGAACATCTTGCGCACACGTTGAATCCTGCTCCGCTTTTCGTGTGCCTGTAGGAACAGATGACATTTACAAAACTGCATACACACGGGGACTGAATGTAAAAAAGCACATGAGTGCTTATCCCATTAACCTCGATATAAAAGAATAAAATGAAATAAATAAATAAATAAAATAAAAATAAAATAAAAAATAAATAAATAAATAAATAAATAAATAAATAAATGTAGTTGCATGCCTCAGCAGCACCAACCAACACGTGGGCTAGCCTAGGCTGTGCTAGGCTGAGGGCGTCATCCACAGACCGATACATCGCGGGGCGGCTTAGCGGGCACAGTGGCGCGGGGCGATTGCATGTCAGGAGAGAGTTGGTCTGAAGGAAAGCCCAATTTGTATGGAATCCCAGGCTGATACATGAGGCTGTCTGAGGGGCCGAGACCGCTTGATTTGTCACATGCGGCAGGCCGCCAAGCGGAAAACATGGGCGACAGATATCAATGGCTGCCGTCCCCCCTCCAGCCACGTGATGTATCCCGTCATTCCATGGTCAAGGGACACCACTCTTGCCGGGCCAATCGACCAGGGCGCGCGCAGAAGACACAGGCGCAGGAAATTTATCAGGAAGTGAAGCAGTGTTAATAAAAGCCTTGGGGGTGGGGTGGGGTGGAGTGGGGGAGGGGATGGAGGTCTTCTTGTGGCCTCCCTTGTCCTCTTCCTTCTTCTCTGGTTATCTCTCTTTCTTCTTCTTCTCTCTTCCCTTCCCAGAGAGGGTGCGGCCTTTGTTTTCAGTGGAGGCAGTAATGGAAAATGTGAGTGACGTTAATATGGTCACTGAAGCAGCCGTCTTAGCTGTCGTCCACATCACCATGCTGGTCTAGCGGCTTTGATATTGAATTTCATTTCCCTGTTGGTTTAGTTCCTCGCTAATTAATACGTCTTTACCAGTTTCGCTCTGTTTGGGTTAAGTTTGTGGGTTTTCTTGTGTGTGTGAAGATGAACATCTTTCCACAAATGTACACAACAGGAAGATCAGTGTTGGCAGAGCCTTAATAATTCCCAAGTTTGGCCCATAGGCTGATGTCTTGTTTTGTTTTGTCCTTCCCTAACTTGTTCTGGTTTCACTTCCAGTACCAGACTCTTGACCGTGAATTTCAGACCGCTCTTTGTGAGGAGAGCAATTTGGCTTATTGCCTTTTCATTTTTTGTTTTACCGGAGTTTTTGTTTATTTTTTGTATCCTGCGGATGAGACTGAAAACTCAGGTGCCGTGTGCGAACACGCAGAACATTTTGAACACACGCCAAAACCTGTCCATGCCTCTCAAAAGAGTAGGTTATTGTGTGCTGGCAGGAACAGATGACAAATTTACACACTGCATGCATACCGGGACATCAAATAAACAGTGAAAACCACATAAGAGCGTATTCCATTATCTTCGAAGTGAAAGAATAGTTTTAAAAATGGATAAATGAAGACAAAATAATACATAAATAAGTAAATATTTATTCATGTTTCTATTTCTTGCATCGTATTAAAAAACAGTTCTTTGTCAATATCTGTTCTTTGTATTTGCTGGAGTGCTTTTACGTGCGTTAAATCTATTCCGCAGAAAGGATCTCATCCAAAAGACTATCACCCATTACAGTTCTTGTGCTCTACTACCAGAAGTAGAAAACTACAAAACAATAATAACTCATAGACCATGATTTGAACTGGGTGACTGTGGCGTCATAGTCAATTGATCAAAGGTGTGCCCTCTATTCCCGGTATCACTCCGCCGATGTTGGTACCCAGTCAAGGAGTGTTACTGAGGAGAATGATGTAGTCCCCAGTAAGTTGTGTTGAAATGTGTTCGTGTTTAGGATGTTATAGTCTAGCTCATGTTGTTTTATCCCGGCTCTATAGATCCTACATTTCTTTATTCATTTTTGTCAGTACAAAGAACGGAAAATCAGTGTGGCCCGATGCCCGAGCAATTGGATACATCAATAAGGGAGACAACCCTGTCAGAACACCTGAGAGTTCTTGTTTGATCAAGCCGCGTACAAGTACCCCCCCCCCCCCTTTTCTCATCTCGCTCCCTAGCACCAGTTGCCTTTACTACTGAACAGACGGCAACTGGACTTTCTGGTCTTTGAAACAAGGCGACAGACCAAGTTCTGTAAGTTTGACTGTTGATTTGATAACCTTTCTGTTATAGGTTATGTTCCCACGCAAAATTGACAGCACACGGGTTTTGTGCGTGGAAAAGGTGTGAAAATATATGTTTCAAATAAAGATATGAATAAACAGTTACTGTTCGTGACCCTGTCCCCTATCTTTTTCCAGTCTCTTTGAATATCTTTTTCCGTAAAAAAGGCAAAACCTAGTAACCCCAAATCATTTTCTGTTAGCTTCAACACCGTTCTGTTTGTGTATAATATGTACATGTAATTATGTGCATTTTTCTTCTAATGAAAGACTTTTTCATATCTAGTATCAAAGAAACCGAGACGAGGATCCTAATTGTCGAGAGACTTTGATCTAATGGAACAACAGGGGTCAGAGCGGTAATGCTTCCCTCTCTTCAGGCCACAGGATTCATTGCGCAGCGGGTGTGGCGCCACAGTGCAGTGCATTTGGACATAGTTACTTCTCCCCGTCTCTCTCACTGTCTGTCTGTCTGTCTGTCTCTGTCTGTCTGTCTCTGTCTCTGTCTCTGTCCTGTCTCTGTCTCGTCTCTCTCCTCTGTCTCTTCTCTCCTCTCTCTCTCTCTCTGGAACAATGGGGAGCCATCAAGATGAAATTAACCCCCCGACCCCTGGCGCCAGCGGCCATGACACGAACACCTGGTCTGTGGAGAAGGGGGAAGAGAGGGGGGAGGGGAGGGATGAGATGCATGGGGCAGGGAGGGGGAGTGAGGCGTGTAAAGGGAGGAGAGTAGGAATTGAAGAGTGGGTTGTCCTTCCATGCAACTTCAGTTTTGACTTTTATGTTGCAACACACACACACACACACACACACACACACACACACACACACACACACACACACACACCCTCTCTCTCTCTCTCTCTCTCTCTCTCTCTCCTCTCTCTCTCTCTCTCTCTCTCTCTCTCTCTCTCCTCTCTCTCTCTCTCTCTCTCTCTCTCCTCTAACGGGGACGGGATAGCCTGGAGGTCAGAACATTGCTATGGCAATTTGACGACCCGGGTTCGATTCCCGTTGGAGGGGATTTTTCTCCCTGGCGTTAATATTAGTGCTAACTTCGCTCTCCTCCAAAGTCCTTCGGATGAGACTGTCCCCGCGTGCGAACGCACGCAGAACATCTTGCGCACATGTTAAATCTTGTTCCACTTTTCGTAAGAGTAGGCCAATGCGTGCCGGTAGGAACTGATAACAAGATTTACAAAACCGCATACAAACGGGGACTAGATATAAAAAGCACATGGGTGCTTATTCCATTATCCTCGATATAAAGGAATAAAAAAAAAAGATAAACTCTCTCTCTCCATCTTCATCATTTCGATCTCTCTCTCTCTCCTCTCTCTCTCTCTCTCTCTCCTCTCTCTCCTCTCTCTCTCTCTCTCTCTCCTCTCTCTCTCTCTCTCCTCTCTCTACCAACCACA
>CM060323.1:10775887-10793387 GCA_030674155.1 Stramonita haemastoma
CTCCCGTCTTCTGTCGTCTCTGTCTTGTATGTATCGTTCTCCTCCGTATATCCCTCTCTCCCTGTCTCTCTCACACAACCACATCATTCATACTACACATCACACACAAGCGCCTCGCGCCTCCCACTACCCACCAACCCACACCTCCTCGACACAAACACACACACACACACACACACACCACAACATCTAAAGCAGACGTTAACCCGTCCACTTACGAAGAGTAAGCTAGTGTTGGTGAAACAGGGACAGAATTACAAAACACATACACACAGACAGATTAAAAAAGCATACGATGCTTAATCCATTATCCATCGAATAAAGAATTAAGACCAAAGTAATAACAACAACAACACACAAACCATAATATCTGATACCGAACAGTAAAATCTGATGCTGTAAAGAGATCGAATAAAAAATACAATAGCTTCGTGCTTGTATTGATAGTCCTCACTGATAATAAAGGAATAAGAAAGTAGCCATGAACCAAGCACACAGCAGCAAACAGCACATAGCAAACTGTGAAAGTAAGATCGTATGTCGTGTAAAGAGTGATAAGTATATAGTTCTAGTAGTATGAGTCTTAGGTAGTAATAGGAAGTAGAAGTATGCAGCAATGCACAGCAGCAGCAGCAGCAGCAGTGGAGTAGTAGTCGTAGTCAGTAGTCGTAGTACGAGTAGTAGTAGTAGTAGTGTGTAGATGTAGTAGTCGTAGTAGTGTAGTTGTGTGTGTAGTAGTAGTGAGTAGTAGTAGTAGTAGTGTAGTAGTTGTAGTATGAGTAGAGTTGTAGTTGTAGTAGTAGTAGCATGATAAAAGTAGCGGGGTGATGGTAGAGGTGGTAGAGTAGTAGTATAGTAGTAGTAGTAGTAGTAGTAGTAGTAGTAGTAGCAGTAGTAGCAGTAGTAGTAGTAGTAGTAGTAGTAGCAGTACGAGTAGTAGCAGTAGTAGTTTCAGTTTAGTTGTTGCATTTGAGCTTTTGCGGCAGTAGATGTATATGGCCTGTGACCTGTGACAGTTGTCAAAGTAGCCGTAGAGATGTAACAATTGATTCAGCAACAGAATATTAGGTAGCAGAAGTGCGAAAGTAGTAGTGATATTAGCAATGATTCTTTAGTTCATAATAATGTGCTTATTTCTATTGTTTATATTCTAGCTATTGTTGCGATTGTTTTCAGTAATGAAAAGATCTTTAAATTTCTCTGAGATACAAGGTACGATATTGTAGAGGACATTCGCATAATATCAATGTGCCAAAAATAAACAAAAACCAGAGCCTGGAAAATACAAAAAATTGTAAACAAAACAGAAGTAAACACAGACACAGGCTTTGGAGTTAAAATAAATCATCTTGCAAAAGGAGTCAGCCATTTTGCATCTGATAGCCAAACACTGCGCCAATGGCTTGGACATTAGAAAGCATCAACGCAAGTAAACATACTTTTTAGATCAACCCCCCACCACACACACCGTCCTGTGCCAGGGGTCTTACAAAACACACAGGCTAAACATGATTCTGGAATAATGTCCAGTCCCAGACTGCATTTCGCTGTTTGATGGTGTTTTCTCTTTACCCTAAAGTTAAAAAAAACAACAGTGTATTAAATTGTGATACATGCTTTATTTTTTAAGTTTGCTTTCCTATCGTAGGTTTTGATATACATTGAAGAAAACATTTGCACTTTAAGATGACAATGAAGGCAGAGATTTGAGGGAATAAAAAAAATGAAAACAAAAGTTGTAATTTAGAATCCATCTGTTGTTGGGAAATAAGCTTTTGGTTTGGAATGTGCAGCAGCCGATGCAGCTTCATTATGTTGTGTTGTTGTTGTTGTTGTTAACAAGAACTGTGTGTAGATTTTGCTGTTGTCATCTGCATTTTCATTGCTAGGAGTTCGGGATCATTTTTTTTAATCATCGCCATCTTTGTTTTCTTTGTCTCCCGCTTTGCTGTTTTCTTCTTGTCTTTTTCCTTCTCTTCTTCTTTATCTTCGTCATCGTATCAGTAGAAGTACTACATTTATCTGGTAGTAGCTGTAATAGTGGCAACAGATGAAGTAGCAGCAGCAGCAGCAGCAGAAGCAGCAGCAGCAGTAGCAACACCAGCAGCAGTAGTAGTAGCAGCAGCAGCAGCAGCAGCAGCAGCAGCAGTAGTAGTAGTAGTAGTAGTAGTAGTAGTAGTAGTAGTAGTAGTAGTAGTAGTAGTAGTAGTTGGTTTCGTTAAATCCCTCTGTTCTGCTATGCAGGCAAAGCTTATTACCAAACTCATTGTATTACATAGGTATAAACAGAAAGATCAAGCCCTAAAGAAAGGGAAAGAGGAAAACAGCTGAGTACAAAGAAAGAATGAAGAAAAGAAAGAAAGTCAAACGGAAATGAAGACAAAACAACATCACGACAGTAACAAATTTTCAAACCCTGATAAAAAAAACAATGGCCTAAACCTGATTGCTTTTCAATTTACATAAGCAACGAGGCATACTGGGAAGAGATTTCTAAAGGTCACATGACCTGGCCCACCAATGGGAGTGCTTGAACAGAAATGCCCTTTTTGTTGCTATCTATGCCTATTTACTCCATTCTGCTGCGCGTAATTCGCAAGCAAAACATGATTGCACCATAACTCTATAACAACTAAGATTATCCATCTTTTGATCGAGCATAGATTGTTGTTGGAATTTGATACAAAATATAAGAAAAGAAGAAAGGAAACAAAAACACCAACAAACAAAAAACGCAGATGATAAAAGATTATAAACGTGTATTTTTTTTATCTTAATGTTCCGTCATCTTATTTTTTTTCTCCAAAAATTGAGTTGAGCTCTGAGATAAACAGAAAAGTGCAAATAACAGAAAAGTGGACACCTAGTTTTCAAAATGTTTGGGGGAAAATGGGAGAAGAATTAGCTGTCTCCATCTAAAAACTAGCGATTTTGAATAAATACAGAAACAAGCAGTAAAAATGCAAACGAGCTGGTTATTGAAGGGATCAGTGAATGCATGAATTTGTGAACAAGCGTGCAGACATCAAACGAATGAATACATGAATAAACACATGAATAAATAATTGATTAACTATAAAACAAACAAATAAATGGATGAGAAAATGAATCAAATGAACAAATAGTGTAGAAATGAAAATAAATTTCTGTGAAAAGTGAAAAAACGAACAAAATAACGAACGTAGACAAAATGCGTAAATGAATGATGGATGGATGGATGCATGGGTGGGTGAATGAATAAACGAATGAAAGAATGAATGAATGAATGATTCAACAATTAAACAAGATTTTTTTTAAGTAAAAGTATCAAATAAAAATGTTTTAAATTCAACTTGCACGTAGGGCATGGCAACACAAGTGGACATGTAAATGAATGAGCAAATAAATAGCAACCTTTTTTAAGAAGAAAAAGAAACAAAGAAAACAGTTTCAAATTCAGCTTACACATGGGTTTAGGTAACCGATTCACCACTGGACAATGAATAAATGCAGATATTTGTACATTGCCCCATGCTGACGTTGTGTAGTTGCTCAGGCCCAACCTAATCATTTCCCATCACCCATGTTGTCTTTGCTTTGATCTGGCACAATGTGGGAGCCAAATTACTAATCTTTTTTAAACGAGGTATATGTCTTTCTGCAAGAAGTGTTTTTCTTTCGAATGAAATTGGAATTGCTGATCAGGATTTAGCGTTCGAGGTTGAAGAAAAAGACAGGATAATGGTGACCAGGTTTTTTTTTTTTTGTCTGTTCTTTCTGTCCTCAGTTTTTGTCTGGCTGGTCTTGAGCACTTAATTGCGTGGGCAGCGTGTTCATGTTCTCTCTCTCTCTCTTCTCTCTCTCTCTCTCTCTCTCTCTCTCTCTCTCTCTCTCCTCTCTCTCTCTCTCTCTCTCTTCTCTCTCTCTCTCTCTCTCTCTCTTTTGCAAGCACACGCGATATTGTCGTTATTCGTGATGTTATTGGTGTTGCTAATTGAAAAGAAACAAGCAGTATTTTTCTTCATACACTTTCAACACCAACAGCACTATGTTAACAAACACATTAATAAAAGCAAGAGTTGCAAAATACAAATAAAATAAAACAAAACTAAGACCCCCCCCCCCAAAAAAAAAAAAAGTCATAAAAGGGAATAAAGGGAGCTAAAAATGAGGCCTGAAAACAATGACAGTCATTGATATGAACATGAAAAAAGGAACAAACAAATAAGTAACAAAATATGTAGACAGAAGAAAAAGAAACAGAAAAGAATACAAGTAAGCAGGGAAGCAGACAAAGAAACAAAGAAAGAAAAAGGACCCCGTGATTGCTGAATATGCCTATGGATGCAGGAAAAACAAAATGAATGTGTGGACATTCTCATTATCCAAAAAAAAAAAAGGAAAAAAAAATGAACAAACAAAAGACAAAGAAAAACAGGACCACAGTGTGAACACAACAGAAAAAAATACAGTAAAGATGGAAGACTCTAGCTTAGGAAAGCAGCAAAGCACAGAGGCAGCAGCTGATTCTCTCATAAATTGTCCCATCAACAGGAAGTATTAGAGCACCAACATTGTTTTTGCATTTCCTGATGCTGATTTTCTTCCCTAGCCGTGCGCCTTGCAAATACCTCGGAGGAACATTATCGGGCCATAAATTTCCAATCAGTGACATTGTTCTCTCTTTGATCCTGCAGAGTTTTGGGGGGCATTTCAGAGAAGAATGAAAGAAAACCAGCCATTAGCTTTTGGTTTTGTTGTTGGTTTTTTGTTGTTGTTTTGTTTTGCTGGTTTGCGTTTGGATTTCAAAGGAAACAGGAAAGTGATGATATGGATTTTGTTACCGTGTGGGAAAAGTGAAAGATGAGGAATAAAATGAATGGGAAAATGGTGATAGGTTTGGTTTTGTTATTTCTGGTTATTCCTTTCTTTAACATCATAAATGCATGGTTGTTTTCAAGTACCTGGCTATTTAGGCAGCTATATACTGACTTAAGAGGGTTTTTTCTGCTGATGGAGATGAAATGTTTCATAATTGTCAGCGGCCATTAAAGATTAATTTTTTAAAGGCATTTAAAGCATAACAGAGTTTAGATGTATGAAAGATTCAACAAACTGTTGAAGACATAACAGCAGATGAATTGAACAACCATTTCTCAAACATTGCCACAAATGTAATATCATGTAACAAGTCAAGTGAAAATAATTTCCATTACTTAGAACAATTTGTAAAATCAAAAGAAATTAAATTTCCATTCCAAATACTCCTGATGACAATCATAGACATGTTGGAAAGCCTGTCTCTCCAAAAAATTCCAGAACACTCGATCTAGACAATCAGGATGAAAGAATAATGAAACTTTCAGGTCCAATTATAGTTGAAACACTGACATATGTGTACAATTTGTGCATAGAGAAAAACAATTTTCCTCTCACCTTTAAAAGGGCAAAAGTCATACCAGTCTACAAATCAGGTGACTCTTTTCTTCAAACCACTGACCAATTTCAATTCCCTCTCAATTCCCACCGAAAAACATATTTAAAAAGTGTATATTCCTACTTTATAAACAACAATGTAATGAATGAAGATCAGTCAGGTTTTCATAAACAGCATTCCTGTCACACAGCTCTTACTCAACTTACAGACAGTCTCCTACATAGCATAAATGGAAATAAATATACAGGTCTTATTTTTGTTGACTTTGAAAAAAGCATTTGATGTTATTGATCACTCCTGGCTATTGCGAAAAATTCACCTGTATAAATTAACACCAGAAATGATCATTCTTTTAGAAAGTTTTTTGACATATAGGAAACAGCTAGTATTTGCAAATAGTCAAACATCAAAAATGATATCTGTTAAACATGGAGTTCCACAAGTGTCAGTATTGAGTCCACTTTTATTTTCAATCTATGTAAATGACTTACCTTGATTTGTGGAATGTAGCTGTGAAATGTTTGCTGACGACACATCCTTCTCTTGTAGTGACTTTGACCCTTACAGACTAACACTGACTTTAAAACAGTATTTACAGATTGATTACTTGGACTCAATTAAACAACATATCCTTAAATGTAAAAAAAACAACTAAGTGTATGTATATACTATCAAGACAGAAAAGGCAAAAAAGGAAAAATTATTTTCTACCTTTGTTAATAGATAAATGAGTAATTGAAGAAGTTAATTCCCACAAAATTCTGAGTGTCATTATTGACAAAAATCTTACTTGGACTGAAATGTGATGGCACTAGGAAAACGTCTTGGCAACAATATAGTTCAGTTATCTAAAACAAAACACTTCCTGAATAGCCATTCATGCAAACTGTTTTATGTCACCATATTTTGCCTGTCATGGACTATGCTTAATCTTAAAATTAAATGCATAAAGAGAACTCCAGCCTACACAAGCAGCAAAGCAGAGAGAGAGAGAGAGAGAGAGAGAGAGAGAGAGAGAGAGAGAGAGAGAGAGAGAGAGAGAGAGAGAGAGAGAAAGAGAGTGTAACTGATTCTCTCATGAATTGTCCCATCAACAGGAGTATTAGAGCACCAATATTGTTTTTGCATTTCCTGATGCTGATTTTCTTCCCTAGCCGTGCACCTTTGCAACTGTCTCCACGGAACATCGTCAAGCCATAAATTTCAAATCAGTGGTATTGTTCTGTCTTTTGATCCTACCCATGTTTAGTTGACAACACACACACACACAACACACACACACACACACACACACACACACACACACAACACACACACACACACACACACACACACACACAACATACATACATACATACATACATACATACATACATACATACATACATACATACATACATACATACATCGTTACATACATACACACATACATACATACATACATACATACATACATACATACATACATAATACATACATACATTTCATACATACATACATACATACATACATACATACATACATACATACATACATACATACATACATACCTACATACATACATGGGTGTGCACATTTAAACACCCTCAGATTCGAACCCACACCCCACACCCACACACACACACACACACACACACACACACACACACACACACACACACATTCTGTCTCTGTCTCTGTCTTCTGTCTGTCCTCTGTCTGTCTCTCTGTCTGTCTGCCTCTCTCTCCCTCCTCTCCTCTTCCTCTCTCTCTCTCTCTCTCTCTCTCTTTTCCTCCTCTCTCTCTCTCTCTCTCTCTCTCCTCTCTCTCTCTCTCTCTCTCTCCTCTCTCTCTCTCTCTTCTCCTCTCTCTTCTTCTCCTCGCTCGCTCGCTCGCTCTCCTCGTGTGTGTTCTTTTCTTTGTCTGTTGTTACATTACAATTTCGTTCTTTCACTTATTTCCCAATTTCCCAGCCACTTAAATCACGAGTATTGCCAAGTCATCCGCCTTCGGCTCAGCAGTCAGTGTACAGACAGTGCTGACGTGACAGGCGTTTCCTGTGTACATGTGCACACTTTTTCCTCCGGCAGGATGAAACCTGGCCTTCGCCTGTTTCATTTCCGATGCGCGCAGATGACAGTGACATTTGATGGAACCGCATACCTGTCACTGCTTGTCTTGTGTTATTAGTTTTATTGTCTTATTATTTTTTGCTGTATTTTTAAAAGTTGTTTGAAACGAAAAGATACTGGGTGATCTTGCCTCAGTGTCAGGGGTTTTTTGATGTAACCTGTCTGAAATGTGCCATGCGAGCATCGACAGCGCTCTGGCATGCACAATTTTGGTGACCTTTTCATGGCAGGATGTAGATTTTACTGACAATTGTCTCTGGGGTAGAGAAAGAATTTCTGTAGCTTACACGTCATGAATTTCTGAACTGCAAAAAAAAGGAAGGACGAAGAATATCGTTGTGACCTTTGTTGGTAAAAAAGTAAATGATTTTTTTAAATGATGAAAAAAAACCCTCAAGATTAAATAAAAGAAAAGCGTACAGTGAAATTAGACTAATCTCAGCTTTGTTTGTTGTTTTTGGTTTTGGACGGTAATGTTGTTGTTGGTGTTGTAGTAGTTGCTATCTTACCTAAACAGGGATGCTGAAAACATCTTCACTTGGCTAATACGAGAAACAGCAGGACCATTCACTGTTCACTCTGTACAGTGAGTGTATTATGGAACCTTATTTTCAGGACACCGCTGATATCAGGAATTTAGCATGGAACAGCCACTAGCGTACATTTAGCATACACAACACCCTGCCTCTCTCTCCACCGTGTAAACATTGCAGTATACTATCATAACGCTGCCTTTCGAAATCCTTTACCATTCCCCTTCATCACAATAATGGATGTAATACAGAGTTATCCCCACACAGAGGAAAAGGAAACAGACTAATTATGTTTATGATTGACAGCACAAATGGCTTTGCCAATAATCCATCCAATCCTTGGAGATTTTCTGGCATTCTCTCTACGTGATCGACCGATAAAAGTGAGCACGTTTTGTCCGCGGAGCGGAAGATGCCTCTCTCGTTTCGCTGAGGCAGAAAGGAAGGGACAAAACCCAAGCCAACACAACCCAAGAGCTGGCTGTTCCACTTGTCACTTGAAAGGAAATGTTAGCAATCAAATAAAACCTGGTAGCCCTTCGAAATAAAAAACAAACAAAGAAAGGATGTAGTTAGAAAACCAATCGCTTGTTGGTGCCATGATTTCAGTTGTGTATTGATGATAATTAGCGAATGATGTGTGAGAATGGTGTGTTTGACGATAGCTCGATTTTGAACCGTGTGAATTTAAAGCCACCATGCAGTGGGGGGGGGGGGGGGGGGGGGGGGAGAGAGACAGAGGACAGAGAGAGACAGAGACAGAGAGAAGAGACAGATATGTGTGTGTGTGTGGAGATGAAAGGAGGGAGAGAAGAAGAAAAGATAGAGTGGGCTGGTGTGGTGTAGAGTGTGTGTGTTGTGTGTGTGTAACTGTGTGCAAAACGCCAGCAAACAGCTGACAAGAGCTGGCAGATCCATCTGTCACTTGAAAGGAAATATTGACAATAAAAGAGAGCCCAGCTAGAACACGGGTCCTTTGTGAAGCAGGTAATGAAAGGGGCAGTTGATTACAAGGATGAGCAATATTGTGAGAGATTGGACAGTTTCACAATGGCCATTTTGACAGCAGGAACAACTAGATAGCACACAGCACAGAGAGAGAGGGCAAAAAAGATGTTCTTTGATTGTGGGTGTGTCGTTTTTAATGTTAGTTTGTAAATCTCTCTCTTTGTCCCTCTGTCTCTCCCTGCGCCTGTCTCTGTCTCTCTATGTCCCTCTCTGTCTCTTTGTGTCTATGGCTCTTTCTCTCTCTCCCTCAATGGGTGAGAGAGTGAGCGTGTACGTGCGTGTGTGTTGTGTGTGTGTGTGTGTGTGTGTGTGTGTGTAAGGAGAGAGTGAGGGAGAGAGAGATAGAGATGATGGAGATGAGGGAGAGAGAGAGAGAGCTTTTATTATTAATAGATATAACATTTTAGTTGGGAAAAAAACACATTTAAGTTGTACCCAATAGTTTTATCATCTGTGCCTTTCAATGAAACATATTTTGTATAATGATTCACAGTAACAATGTTCAGATACCAAAACACTTCATGTAAAAACCCTTACATTCTAACTGGAGCACTACAACAGATACAATGTGCCAAGTTGGTACACAGAGGGAGAAAACAAACAGACCAGTTATGTTGACGGTGGCGGGAGCAACACACTGTTTTCAATAATCATCCCAATCCATGGACAGTGCTCCTGGTCTGCCTGCTTAGCTGACTGACAGCCCAACACGTGTCTCCAGGAGCACTGGATGGAGTTCCTGTTGCACTGAGGCAGAAAAGGAACGGGCAAAACCTAGAGCAAACAGAACATGAGAGCTGGCAGTTCACCTGTCAGATGACAGGAAAAAGATGACACTAAAACAGAACTAGCTACAACACTGATCCTTTGTGAATCAGGTCATGAAAGGGAGAGCTGATTACAAGGCTGAGCGACGTTGTGAGGGATTAGACAGTTTGACAATAGGCCACTTTGATCAGGGGAGGATTTGGACAGCATACTGTGGAATGCAAACGGTATGTTACGTGACAAGTGGAATGAATATGTTACTGAAAATGTGTGTGTGCGTGTGATCTTTCTTTATCATTTATTTGAGAGAGTTATCAGCTGCTTTTGGACTGTTGATAGGAATCAGTTTCATCACTGTATGCTCACTTCTCTCTCTCTCTATCTCTATCTTTCCATCTGTCCCTTAGTCTGGGGACCGTAGGGGCACCCCTGAAGACTTGACAACCAGTTTTGTCCCATCCCTCTCTTGTTCGGCCTTTCTCAAAGTTTTGTCGAGTTCTAGGCCTGTTCATTCGCTGATGTTGTCCTCCCATCTCTTCCTCGGTCTGCCTCTTTTTCTTCCTCCTTGGACAGTGCCCTGCAGTATTGTTTTTGTAAGTCCATTTGTTCCAAGTCCATTTTGTTCAAGCTGGAGGGGACGCCTTGATCAACGCCCTACTAAAAATCTGCAACAAGATCTGGCAGACAGGAAAATGGCCAACACCATAAACACAGTCACTCATCATCACCCTCCCCAAGAAAGGAAATCTGCATTAGTGCGAGAATTACCACACAATCCGCCTCATATGCCACCCAAGCAAGGTCATGTTGAACATTATTATATGATCAATTCATAGGATGTAAAAAGCCTGTATAATTATGCTTACTGTATAACTGACAGCATCCAGCCCTAGTTCTCGGCCTGTAGAAAGGCTTTTATCACCAAGACAGGCCCAGTCAGATCAATACAGAGAAGGGCAAATCAGTCTGATTATGTGTAGGAATGACAGCAGTAACAGTTTGGCCCGTAATTGGTTCAATCCATGGAAACTGTGGCCTTCTCTTCCAGCGTGAGTGGCTGACAGACAGAGCTGAACGCGTTTGTCCACCCGCTGGAAGACTTTTCCGGTCACACTGAGCTGGAAAGGGAGTCAGCAAGACCCAAACAGGAGACAAAGAGCTGGCGATTCCACCCTTCACTAAGGAGGAAGAAGGATAGCAAAACAAGAACATTGGTCTTTTGATGGTCACATTTAAAAAGGGAGGTAGATTAGAATGTAAAGCAATATTGGATGACTTTGATGGTCTGCTGATGGCTTATGGGGATTATTCAGCTGCTACAGTCGTAGGACAAACCTGTTGGAGCGGTGTTTTCCTGAGGTGTGGATCAGTACTAAATGAAGGGGGGGGGGGATGTACTGGAGACATCTTTTCCTCAGTGGCAGCAGCCAGCTGTCTTCACTAGAAGTTCCAGTGGATATATCTGCAGGTACCCCCTGTGCTGATAGGGTAATAAGTCAGTGCTACCAGAAAAATGAAATATTATGTTTGTGTTGTGGTGTGTGTGTGTGTGTGTGTTGTGTGTGTGTGTGTAAGAGAGAGAGAGAGAGAGAGAGAGAGAGAGAGAGAGAGAGAGAGAGAGAGAGAGAGAGAGAGAGAGAGAGAGAGAGAGAGAGAGAGAGAGAGAGAGAGAGTGTGTGTGTGTGTGTAATGGATAACCAGCTAAAATAAGCATAATTTTAAGCCACTTCAACATTTTCCCAGTCATTGCAGCAGACACGAAGCGCCAAGTTCAATACTGGAGAGACAAAAAGCAGACTAATTATGTTGATGGTGGCAGTGGCAACAAGCCCTTTTTTCCAATAATCAGTTCAGTCCAGGAAGCTGTCTTCTGCTTCCCCTGTCTAATTGGAAGACGGCCTGAACATGCATTCTCCACGGAGTGGAAGAAACAGTTCCTGTTGCACTGAGGCGGAAAGGGAATCAGGCAAAGTGAGCAAACAGAACACAAACATTGGCAGAGCATCACGTGCCACAGGACGGAAAATGCTGAGAATGAAACAGTCCACTGGCAGAAAAAAACAGATCTTCGGCTGATCTGGCCAAGAAAGAGGAAGTGGATTACACGGGTGAGCAACAATGTGAGGGATTGGACAGGTTGATGATCGGCCATTGTGACAGACTTTCAATACATCAGATAGCGCAATGACAGGAAAGGTAGTCTGTTACTATGGTAGTAGACGTTGTGGAATGTGTGTGTGTGTGTGTGTGTGTGTGTGTGTGTGTGTGTGTGTGTTGTGTGTGTGTGTGTGTGTGTGTGTGAGGAGGAGGAGGAAGGAGGAGGAGGAACAGTTTAATGGTGGCACGTTGTGACCGATATTTGAGACATCACAGAGGGAGATGGCATGGCATGTCATCATCAGCTGACAGCGGTGTCTCTGAGTGGTCGTTTGATACTGCGTGTGTGTGTGTGTGGTGTGTGTGTGTGTGTGTGGTGTGTGTGTGTGTGTGTGTGTGTGTGTGGAGAGAGAGAGAGAGAGAGAGAGACAGAGACAGAGACAGAGAGAGACAGAGACAGAGAGAGACAGAGAGAGAGAGAGATGGGCGACAAAACACACCCACACTTTTCCACCAAAGAGAACGCAAGCTTACATGTGCACATCGCCCTCCTCCCCTTAAACACCCAGCTAGCACCGCGAGAGCACGCACCCATACACTCCCTCCCTCACACAAGACAGACAGACAGACAGCAGACAGATATATAGCTAGATAGACAGAGGATCGGCCCCATGGATTTTGACAAATGATGACATTGACAGGTATGACAAGCAGGAATCATGGAGTCGCAGACCTCACCTCTCCCTCCCCCGCTATGTGTCATGTGCATTTCACTTGCCAACTGGTTACGAGTCAATGCACGTCCATCCCCTCCACACCTACCTTCCTAATCCTCCCTCCCTCCCTCCTCTCCTCCTCCTCTCAGACTTATGTTGCACTTGCACTGTCTGTGTCCCTGTCTTTTGCCTCCCTCCCTTCTCAACTTTTCTGCCCAATCACTTCTCATATTTACACCTCTCTCTCTCTCTCTCTCTCTCTCTCTCTCTCTCTCTCTCTCTCTCTCCTCTCTCTCTCTCCTCCCAGACCTGTATGATCTTAAAAAGAAAATGAAATCTGTAGGAGGGAACTCCCTACGTGGGCGGAGCCTCGCGAGGGACTGGAAGCTCCTGGTTGGCCATAGTTACATAGTGCAAGCATCCCACTATCCGCCCTGTAAAAGGCTGGAGTATAATTATTCACATCTTTTGAAAATCTCATTGTTTTTGGTGAACGTCTTAAATTATGAATTTGTATTCTCGTTACATCTAAGATATTTTGTGGTGAAACATCTTATAATGTTTCCGATGTCCTTTTTTTAAAATTGAGAAATGCGGAAATCCCTCTTGAAGCACTGAGAGACTTATTTCATTTTGCTCTGCAGTAGTGCATGGGTATGTATGTATGTATGTATACTGGTAGTGTTGTATCTTCTACTGCTTTCTGAACTATAATAACTATGTTTTCTGTACAAAATTCAAACCCATAATGTCAACATGTTTTTTGAATGTGTGCCTCACTCAATACCATCCACTTTTCCATAAATATTTCTGATGTTTCTCAATGCTATTGTCTTTTTCACTCTTGTGTTCATTATTGCTGGGAACTCAGAGACCTTTACAATGGGTCAGATAAGAATGTATCACTCCTAAGAAATGTTTGGTTTCTTTCCTCTTTGATATCTTTATAGAGGAGAGAGGGGGGGGGGGTCTTTGTCAATTAAAGTGTTGTCGGAAGAGGAGGGGACGTAAGTGTCCCTGTAATATTGTAACCCATCTCATTGAAAAGACCAGCTGACAAAATAAAGTGTCCTGTCTTGAGATTCGAACCAAGGCAAAGGTATGTATTTACCATTTCAAAGGCAAACCTATGTATGTACCATTTCAAAGGCAAACCTATGTATTTACTATTTCAAAGGCAAACCTATGTATTTTTACCATTTCGAAGGCAAATATATGTGTTTACCATTTCAAAGGCAAACCTATGTATTTACCATTTCAAAGGCAAACGTATGTGTTAATATTTCAAAGGCAAACGTATGTATTTACCATTTCAAAAGCAAATGTATGTATTTACCATTTCAAAGGCAAACGTATGTCTTTATCATAAAAAGGCAAACGTACTATTTACCATTTCAAAGGCAAACTTAGTATTTACTATATCAAAGGCACACGTAATTTGTACCATTTCAAAGGAAAATGTATGTATTTACCATTTCAAATCCAAACGTATGTATTTACCATATCAAAGGCAAACAAATGTATTTACCATAACAAAGGCAAACGTATGTATTTACCATAACAAAGGCAAACGTATGTATTTACCATAACAAAGGCAAACGTATGTATTTACCATGTCTTACTATTTTCCCGTTGTTTTTTCTCCATCTTCTTCTCCACCTCTTGTATTCCCCATCCCCTTCTCCCTCCCCTTCCCCTGCCTCCCGCTACCCCCCCCCCCCCCCAGTCCCTGCTTGTGTTTTTCCCATTTGCCAATGTCTTTGGTTTAGCTAACACCGGATAAACACACTCAATCTGTGGCGACATTCTTCAACTTTTCACCTCCGCTCCTTCTTTCTGTGCGTCCAGTTGTCTTTGGCTTTTATTTATTGCTTTGCTCTGTTTCTGTCTGTGTTTCTCTTTGTCGGTCGGTCGGTCTCTGTCTCTCTTTGCCCGTCTGTTTGTCTGTCGGTCTCAGTCTGTCTGTCTGTATGTCTCTGTCTGTCTGTCTCTGCCTCACTCTCTCTCTCCCTCCTCTCTATCACGCTCTTCCCCCTCCCCCCCCCCCACTCTCTCTCTCTCTCTCTCTCTCTCTCTCTCTCTCTCTCTCTCTCTCTCTCTCAAGGCATTCTCATGTATAAAATACTCCATGGTAAGACTCCACATTCTCTTAGGAATATGTTTACTTATGATAGTCATCGACATTCGAACAAAATAAATGTTCCTTTCACAACAATTAATCTTTATAAGTCTAGCCTTATGTACTCTGGAGGATGGCTATGGAATAATATTCCAGAGCTCCTAAAATGTGAATCTAATTTTTCTAGATTTAAAACCAACATGTTTAATTACTTAATGAGTCTCTCTGATTTAACATTCCTTTCTCCAAACATGTATTGAACACAAACACGTATTGAACTGATCTATTATCAACACTATTATTGTCACTCAGCATGTATCTTACCGTTTGTCGTAGTCGTTGTTCATATCATCACCATCATTATCATCATCATCACCATCATCGTCATCATCCTCAACACCATCATCCTCATTAGCGTCTTTTTGTCACACTCATCATAGTTTGTGTTATAATTATCATCATCATCATTGTTCTTGTTGCTATTAATATGATTATTTACATGACTAGGTGGTCGGATGCTTTTTTTTAAAAAAATTATTTTTATATTTTTATATGGAAATGTTAATATTTGCAAAATTATGCTCTCTCTCTCTCTCTCTCTCTCTCTCTCTCTCTCTCTCTCTCTCTCTCTCTCTCTCTCTCCTCTCTCTCTCTCTCTCTCTCTCTCTCTCTCTCTCTCCTTCTCCATACTCTCCTGTCTGGTATTTAAATTTGTATTCCTAATATATTCTTTGTTTTGATTTTCCCCCGTATTCTTCAAAAACGAAATTGTTCATTGTTTGGTTGAGAGGTTGGTTTTCTTGATTGTTGGTTATTTGTGTTTCTTTTATGCCCAGAGGGCTGGTTGTAAAAAAGCATGTTTGCTTATGCCATTACCCTCTTTAAATAAAATTTATTCAATTCAATTCAATCTCTCTCTCTCTCTCTCTCTCTCTCTCTCTCTCTCTCTCTCTCTCTCTCTCTCTCTCTCTCTCTCTCTCTCTCTCTCTCTCTCTCTCTCTCTGCCACACTGTCCATCTGCGTCTGTCATTCTTTCCCTCTTATTTTATCTGTCATTCTTCTGGGATTTTGTTTCTCTCAAACTCTCTCTTTGCCCCCCCCCCTCCCCCAACTCTCTCCGTCTCTCCTTCCATCTGCCCCCCCCCCCCCCCCCCCCCCCCCCTCTTCTCTCTGCATTTTGTCTGCCTATTTTGATGGCTTTGTACTTTCTGCTTGATATTCCTTATACTGTTTTGCAGAGTTTGCTCTACGTTGACTCTAAATCTGTATTACAGTCTCTTAGTTACTCAGAATCTAATGCTAGACAGGATCATATGATTGAAATTAATCATTTAGTGCATTTTCTAATTTTGAGAGGATCAAATTAATGTTACTGTCTGCTGGATTCCACCTCACTGTGGTATCTATTGTAATGAAAAGGCTGACAAAGCAGCCAAAATAGCAGCAGGAAGAGGCGGCTGGATATCCCCAGTATAATTGTTCATTTTTAGATTTTGACAACATTCATTGTACTCAGTATAGTTGTAAAAAAATTTGTACCAGAAAATTGTTTCTCTTATCCACAGATTGAAAACAAAATGCCTTTCGAGCAAAATTTGCAAAAAAATGTGCAATGTCTATGCGGTGAAAAACTTTCAAATATTCATATTTTGTATCACTGTCAAGGCTTACAAAATTCCCCACCAGCATTTCATAATCAATCTCTACAACAGGTTCTTACGAATCCAAAATTATTGCGCGAGATAGCGTTAACTCTGATGCAATCCCCAGTAGCTTCATTTTTGTAAAATATGACTATGGGTCTGTCACAGCTTTGACATCAGAATGATTCTCAAATGTTCAGCTTCTGTTTTTAGGTTTTAGTTGTTCTGAGGTTTTGTTCTTTGTTCGTTTGCCTTTTTTTTTGCTACTATAACATATCCGATATATATATACATATTATTTATATATACACATAATGTGACTTCACAATAAGGAGACGCATTGCACATGAGGTCATTTTAGTTATTGACATGCTTATCTCATACAGCTATAGAATACAAAAAAAAGATTAACAATTGAAAATTCTATCAGAAGTTATTACAACTTGAAATGATAGACTGAGAATGACAAATGAAATACAGTATCTATTAGTAGCAGAATGAGGCTTTATATTTAAATATGTTTTAAGCAAGAAAAAATTATCCCTTGTATTCATATAAGTTAGATAGAGCTTACAGTTATAATCATCGAAGCTTAATCGTACAACTTGACCCATGCCTTAATGTGCTAGCGAATTAAGTCGGGGCAAGCGACTCATTTCGGGTGGACGTCACAATTTATAGCTAAACATATATATTTCTTTATATATCATATATATTTATATACTATTATATACACTATATATATATATGATAAAATATAATATATAAACGTTTAATTGAAACATTAGTGATGTTAAATCGTCCTTCAAGTCAAGGGCAGATGCAAAGAGTATCAATACTATCTGAACCTTTGAATACAGATTATCAACATCAATCAATCAATCAATCACTCTCTCTCTCTCTCTCTCTCTCTCTCTCTCTCTCTCTCTCTCTCTCTCTCTCTCTCTCTCTCTCTCTCTTTCTTTCTCTCTCTCTATAGTTTCTCTCCTTGCCCCTCCCCGTGCCTCCCTCTCATCCTCTCTCATTGCCAGTCCCCCCCATGTCCTGTTGAGTCTTGCTCCTCGCCCCGCCCCCTCGTTTTCGTCTTCT
>CM060323.1:10798387-10800887 GCA_030674155.1 Stramonita haemastoma
CCTCCCCCCGGTCCCCCTCTCTCAAGGACACATGGTGTCGCTAACGGGTTGAACTTGTGAAAACTGCACAAAAAACATCGACAACTAACTAATCTGATTCAGTTTTTAGCCAACTGATACATTTTTTGGGCTGCATCAGCCAAACCTGACTAATTAAGAAGAAAACTAAATAAAAGAAAACAGTAGACTTAGAAGTTTGTGATTTTTTTTATAATCTCTTTTTTTTTTTATTTTGTTGTGATTAGGATTGATTTTTTGAATAGAATACAACTTTTTACATGCTATTTTATGCTTACTCTAGTTGTAATACATTATCATAGATTTACTATCTACCAGTGTAATGCCGTAGTTATATATGGCTTGATTGGAGCGTTTGACTAGTTTGCTGCAGATTATTTTGTGCTATCTTAAGTTTCGTACCCCTGAGTGCAACAGTGGCCCCGCCCCTAATAAGCTAAGCAGGGGCAGAGAGTTAACCCTCCAAGCTGCTAACCCTCCACTGCCCCCTCTCTCTTTGATGTGGGGCTGGCGGGGCTAATTGGCATGGACCAGTTGAGTCACAGATAGGAAAGGAAGATGAGAAAGGGGGGGAGCGAGAGGATGTCGAAAGATGCTAATGACATCATCTCGCCTCATTGAATCCTTGGGATCGCTGAGGAGAGAGAGAGAGAGAGAGAGAGAGAGAGAGAGAGAGAGAGAGAGAGAGAGAGAGAGAGAGAGAGATGAGAGAGAGAGAGAGAGAGAGAGAGAGAGAGAGAGAATGCAACGGAACAAAACACGGCTTTTCGGAACAATCACCCTAAAAACGAACACAACATCAAGAACACTACAAGTAAATAATGGAACATGGACTAGCCTAGAGAGCGTGCCGTGGATTCTAGGTCTGGTGTGAGGCACTGGGTTTGGGGGGCATTGCACAATGATTGAAGAGACAGGAAGGGTGGTAGACTTTATCGCTGATCTGCATGGGATAATGAACCAATGATGGATAGCAAAGTTTAGCAAATGAGAGAGACAGACAGACAGACAGAAGCAGAGAGATAGAGTGAGACAGACAGACAGACAGAATGAGAGAGAGGAGAGAGAGGAGAGAGAGAGAGAGAGAGAGAGAGAGAGAGAGAGAGAGAGGAGAGAGAGAGAGAGAGAGAGAAGACATACAGACGGAGAGAGTAAGAGACACAGAGTGAGAGAGAGAGGTAGACAGCGAGAGGGAACGAGAGAGAGAAAGATTGAGTGAGTGAGAGATGGGGAGAGACCGAGGTAGAGAGAGAGAGAGAGAGAGAGAGAGAGAGAGAGAGAGAGAGAGGAGAGAGAGAGAGAGAGAGAGAGAAGAGAGAGAGATCAGAGCAAATTTATTAATCACTTTATGGTTGCCAATTATTAAGCATGCTTTTTTTCCCTTTCTCTTTATCCCACCGTTTCTCGTGTTTCAATAAATGATTTATGACAACATAATCTAAGGCAGAAGTTTTTGCCAAGCAGATGAAGATGGTTTCATAAAAGAATCATGGAGGTTGAATATCTCTTGAAGTTTCGTTAAATTGCTTTGTCATTTAAAAGAAAAAAACGGATTTTTATGCTTTTTTTGCAGATAATCTTTAAATCGTTTAGCTTTCTGTAGCTCTTTCCCTTCTCTCGTTTCTATTTTGTTCGCTAGATTTTCTAGGGAGTCGTTGGAACACTTCACTAAAGAGCTGATCACTAGATTCCTTGGTTGGTAATGGTTGTTCTGTCCATTCACCAGTTTTGCTTACCAGTTGATAGTTGTGTTCGGTTTCTTTGACTCCACCCTTCCCTTAACTCTTTGGGTCACTTCTCTTTATTTTTTAAAGCAGTGTCTCTTAGGCAAGATGAATCTGGTGGAGCCCATCCCTCTCCAGGTCGCGTTGCATGCTGGGTATGTTGATGTCGTCAGTACTATGGGCCATAGATGGCCTACTCGTTTAGGAAAGATGGATTGGAGTTAACGGGTACTCAAGCTGTTTCGGGTTCAGGCTAAGGTCTCATGCAGAGGATTTGCTAATGTATAGGGTCAGAACTAGTGTTCAGTCCTGGGGAAAAGTCCTTTCTGAAGACATTTCAGCAGAGACTTCAATCTGCACTGTCACTTGCCGTCAGATGATAAGTGTGACACATCAATATGTATTGTCAGTTGACCTCACATGACAAGTGTGACACCAATTTGTACTGTCAGGTGTCCTCACATGACAAGTGTGACACCAATTTGCACTGTTAGTTGTCCTCACATGACAAGTGTGACACCAATTTGCACTGTTAGTTGTCTTCACATGACAAGTGTGACACCAATCTGCATTGTCAGTTGTCCTCAGGTGACAAGTGTGACATCAATCTGCGCTGTCAGTTGTCCTCACATGACAAGTGTGACACCAATTTGCACTGTCAGTTGTCCTCACATGACAAGTGTGACACCAATTTGCACTGCCAGTTGTCCTCAGATGACAAGTGTGACACCAATCTGCAGGCTCTGATGCCTCCTGCA
>CM060323.1:10808387-10810887 GCA_030674155.1 Stramonita haemastoma
GAGGGGAGAGAGGGGAGAGAGAGAGAGAGAAGAGAGAGAGAGAGAGAGAGAGAGAGAGAGAGAGAGAGAGAGAGAGAGAGAGAGAGAGAGAAGTAAAAAAAAAATTCTCTGACTAAGCTAATGGCTTCTTTTGGGTTTGCTTTCATTGAAAAATACATCAACATAAAAAATATCTTGTTTCAGGCTTACATTCGACACACTGTGTGTGTATACCGCGCGCGCGCGCGCACGCGTGTGTGTGTGTATGTGTGTGTGTGTGTGTGTGTGTGTGTGTGTGTGGTGTGTGTGTGTGTGTGTGTGTGTGTGTGTGTTTGCAAGCATGCATACGTGTGTATGTTTGCGTGGTATACAAGAAAGATTTCTTTTTTTTATTATTACTTGGGATTTTCTTTTCGTTGAGCAGAAAGAAACTCTACCCGTTTTTATCAAACAAGAGCATATTTTTCTTGCTATTCCATTTCTATGTGTTTTTTTCTTGTTCCCATACTGGAAAAAAAGTAACTGTCAGCGCCAAAGAGAGGAATGGGCTGATATACTGACGAAACGTATCCCCTTTCTTGTGCCGTGTTAGTGGGTTTGGCAATGCTTTTTACCCGGACTTTTATTACATTACAGAAAACGGCAAACGCAAATAAAACATTACGTCGAAATGTGAAAATAGCGAGGACTTTTAGAAGGGGAGAAAAAAATTAAAGTAAAAACGACAGATACGGTGTTCGTATGTTTAATCCCCCCCCCCCCCCCCCACTCCCGACCCAACCACCCTTTCCCGTACCCTGGCAAAAAATAAAATAAAGAAAGGTCTAACAGTAAAAAAACAACAAAAAAAACCCAAACAAACCCCAAAACCCAGAACGCCCAAAAAACCCCAAACAAAAAAACCAAGCATGACTTGTATGGCTTACATAGGCTGAAGAATGAAGGAAACATCTCAGAACAAAAAGACAAAGTTGATTTATTTTATATTCTGTGCCTCAGAGACATTTTTTTGTGCTTGTAAGCATTAAAACCTGTTCCGCTTTTCGGCAGAGTAAGCTATTGTGTGCCAGTGGGAACGGATGACAAAATTGACAAAACTGCAAACACACGTGGACTGGATGTAAAAAAATAACAACAAAAAACCACATGAGGGCTTATTCAATTTTCCTCGAAATAAGAGACATAAAAGTTGAGATAGATAAATTCCACAAAAGGCTTCAGTTGTACACCTCGTGCACATTCGTCTGTGCATGCACGCATACCTATGTATGCACACATGTGCGCGTGCGCTCCCCCCCCCTCCGTCCCTCGCCTAGAAGAGAGAGAGAGAGAGAGAGAGAGAGAGAGAGAGAGAGAGAAGAGAGAGAGAGAGAGAGAGAGAGAGAGAGAGAGAAAACTTTGAAAACTTTGAAAACTTTTTTATTCAAAGAGGGTAATAGAATAAGCAACAATTGCTTTTTTACATCCAGCCCTCGGAAAAGATCCCAACCCACCGCCCCCCCCCCCCCCCCCCCGAGAGACTTCAGACTTCAGACTTTTACTGTACATCGGCCTTGGGCCACAATACAAAAGCAAATTGGGCATAGGGAATGGGCTCCCGACAAGTGTTGTTAATACATTACTACTACCATACAGTGAAAGTTGAACTGACACATTGATTGATTATGAAAACAAGCATATTACATCAGCCATGACATGAATATTCACCGAGAGAGAGAGAGAGAGAGAGAGAGAGAGAGAGGAGAGAGAGAGAGAGAAGAGAGAGAGAGAGAGAGTGTTCATGGCATCAAAAATGCAGTATCATAATCTACTACTACCCTACTGTTGATAACAAAAGCAGTGTAGATACAGCTCTGATAAGACAACAACATAACACTATTCTACATAAGTGTGTGTCTGTGTCTGTGTCTTTGTGTGATTGTGTGTCCGTCTATTTCTCTTTCTCTGTGTGTGTGCATAGGGGGGGGGGGGGGGGGGGGAGTCCCGCTAATTATTTCCTTTTCACTCTCTCTCTTCCTCTTTTCCCCTCCTACTATACCACTGCTGTCTCTCCCCAATTTCCCAATATCTCTATCCGCCTACCTCCTCCCTCTTTCTCTCCACCTATCTATTGACCTGTCTCCCTGTCTGTCTGTCTGTCTTTGTGTCTTGCAGCCCCCCACCCCCACCCCCCGTCTTTCTCCCATTTCTTTCTTTCTTTTTTTCTTCTTTCCCATGTGTCTTCCATGCCCTTTTCTTGGTTTAATTCCTCTGCCGATTTGGCTTCAAACGCGATTTTGTTTTTCTGACGATAGTAGTTAAACCTCCTCCTCAAGGCTGGATGTGAAGTTGTGTGGGGGTTGAAGGGAAGAGTAGAGACAGAGAGAGCCTTCTCCTACAGTTTGTTGCTTTGTTTGTTTTCTTTGTTTTTTTGTTAGTGTTGTTGTTGTTGTTGTCGGTATACTTATGTTTTAATTGCTTTATTGTTAACAAGGCTGTTTTTGTTGTTGATGATACTGGGTTGTTTTTTTTTAATAATAGT
>CM060323.1:10818387-10840887 GCA_030674155.1 Stramonita haemastoma
ACGTTAAATCCTGTTCCGCTTTTCGCAAGAGTAGGCCATTGTGTGCCGGTGGGAACATACGACCATAGTTACACAACTGCATACACACGAGGACTGGATGAAAAAAAAAGCACATGAGTGCTTGTCCCATTGTCCTCGATATAAAAGAATTAATAAAATACATAAATAGATATAAAAAAAAAAAAAGCCTTTAACGTTGCACGTGTTGTTTTTTTGTGTGTGTTGCAGAGCTGTCCTTTCAGTGCTTGGCCATGTGGTTCAACGGCGAGTATTTCCTGTACGGCAAGTTCTCCTCCACGGGGCGCCAGGTCATCAAGAAGATGTACCGCTGCTTTGTAAGTACCCACCCCACTTGTCTGTGGTGCACTGTCATCCTTCAGTCTCCAAGGCCTGAAGGGTTGTGCTCGATCTAGGCCTATATGTTGATTCTGGTACACTTTGGGATGTGGCTGGCCAGTCTGATACGGGAATCAGTCCTTATAATAGAGACCCCAGACAAAGTCTTGCGTTAGGCACCATCATTTGTACGCACGCTAATTTGTGAGGTTTTTTTTTTTTTTTAGAAAGGGTAGACTCGATTTGAAGCTATGGGCAAATCGAGTCTACCCTTTCTAAAAATCTTATAAAACAACAACAAAAACAAAAAAAACCTCACTGTCCATGGCTTGAAATATCTGGGAGCGATAGTATCAGATGAAGATATCAATAGATATCAAAAATGATTGTGGAGCATGATGATGAAAGCAGAGGATACTCAATAAGTGTTTGCACTCTGATTCCTGCCTGTACTATTGGGGTTTTGTTTGTCACCCGATGCACCATAATCAGAGAGAGGGCGTTTCATCTTTTGCCAAAATTTTCTACTTATCCTCGTGGACCTTTTATGACCCTGTGTAGGAGACGATCAGGTTGGTGTTGGGCATTCCCCAGTGCACACACCCTGGGGGTGCCCAGCATCACTATGCAAGTGTCTGATCCATAGCCTGCAATCACTGTCAGACCATAGCTAGGTACTGGACGAGATTTTCCTGCAAACGGTCATTTTCAGGCACCTGGCTTTATAGACAGCCATACTCTGGCTTCACAATTATGGTTTCTTGTCTTTCATGGATAGTAGTGTAGTAGTGTTTCATGATAGCTATAAGAGCATGTCCAGTTTGAAGACAATCTCAACCTAACATTTCACAGCATGCCAATACTTTCAGCAAAGGTCTTGGAGTTCTGGTGGTATCAGTAATGGACGAAGTTTTCAGCCTTGGCCAAGTTTTGTTAATAAACTTGGTGTTTGCAGGAAGCAATGGCTTGCATTGTGCTCCTTTGTTTCAGGCATAGCTGTCATCCCTTTGTCCTTTTTATCTTCCGGGGTTTTTCCCGTTTTTTCCTCATGGGAGCGGGAATTTCATGTCGTGTTTGTAGTCTGTAGAAGATGTCTTTCCTGTAACTTACCCTTAAATCTCTTTTGCTGGAAACGGGGGTTTTATGTAGCGTTTGTAGCATGTGGAAGATGTGTTTTATTCCCTATCATTTCCTCTTAAATATCTTTGGCCGGGTGAAAGGAGAGAAGGATTTTCCCCAGTCGGCCTATAAAAGCGAAATATGATGTGTTTGTTTGGTGATTGTGTTGTTTTTTCCCTTTATTTTTTTAAACTTTTAAGATGGTTTGGAAAGAAGTGCTTTTTGTTTGTTTTGTGTTTGCTTTTAGAAGTTGGAGTGGAGTAGACTGTTTTATAAATATCAAAACCGCGATTTTGCCTCGTGCAGAAAGAGAAATTGAATTGGTGTTGCTGATGTTGTTTCTTGAATCATATCTTTCTTTTATCATTGTTTTCGATGCTTTGTTTTGTGCTTGTTTTCCTGTGTTCTGATCTGTTTGCTAGTACCATTTACGCGTGTGTCCGCGTTTACTTGCGAGTTTCTGTGTGTGTGTGTGTGTGTGTGTGTGTGTGTGTGTGTGTGTTGTGTGTGCACGCATACACCTGTAAATGCGGCTCCTGTGTTGCCAGTTTTTTCCAACTCCCCCTCCTTCCCCTCACACACACACACACACACACACACACACAAAGTCAAATCATTTGTTACTAAAACAAAAATCGTTGGAACCGTTTTCACACATCCCCCTCCCTCCCCCGACCTCTCCTGATCGATTCTCAGCTAAGGTCAAGTCAAGGGAAATTCCCCACTCTCGTGCTCTTTTGACATTTGTAGACTACCTTACTTCTGTGGATATGAAGTATACACTACGGTTGCTCGTGCGAGCTGCGTCTTATGAGCGAAGAAGGATATAGACTTTGAAATGAGGTTGCCTATTATCAGCACCATTGTTAAGGGTGCTTGGACTGAGTATCTTGTGTGTGTGTATGTATGTGTGTGTGTGTGGTGTTGTGTGTGTGTGGTTATATTTTTTTTTTTCTTTTATATCGAGGATAATGGAATAAGCACTCATGTACTTTTTAACATCCAGTCCCCGTGTGTATGCAGTTTTGTAAATCTCGTCATCTGTTCTCACCAGCACATTGATGGCCTACTCTTACGAAAAGCAGAACAGGATTTAACGTGTGTGCAATATTTACTGCGTGCGTTCGCACACGGGGCCTCGGTTTATAGTCTCATCCAAAAGACTTTTGGGGAGAATGGAGTCAGCACTGATGTTAAAACTCCAGGGCAAAAATCCCCTCGAACAGGAATCGAACCCGAACCCGTGTGTGTGTAAAAACTATATGTAATAAACCGTTTTGGAGATTTGTGGAGGAAGTCAAGTCAAGTCAAAAACACTTTAATCATCCCTGAAGGGAGCCTAGATACAAGTACAGTGATGGACTTTGGAAAACAAAGCCTTCATCAAGTACTAACACCAGTCAATCGTAACAGATTAAAAACTCTGAAATATTTATTTATTTTTTTTTTTTCCGGCAATATCCATGCTTTCGTAGGTTCCGTAAAAATAAAACCGGGAACAACCAGGATCTATGCACTCTGCATTAAACTTTTTTTTATGTGAGTAGTCGTCAGTTATTCATTTGATGGGGCAAAATGTAAATATTGTCTTATGTTTCTTCATTGCTGTTCCGGATGTATGTACATGTGGGGGTAGGGGAGAGGGAATTAAGGAGTGGATGAATATGGGTGGATGGGGTCAACATAACAGATGCTGAACATCTGTCTGAACACCATAGTTTCCCATGCTAGTATGGTTCACTGAGACTGTAAGTATGTGTATGCAAACCGACTTATTGTCACTCTTCATGTCAGAATTTAATCCTTGGCAGCTGTACTATGAGGGGGTGGGTGGAAAAAAATGTATACTGAAACATAATAATTTTTTTATATAGCAGGGTTTCCTCTTTGTTTTCTTATTCTTCCACAGAGCGAGATGAGACCACTGAGCATTTGTAATAATTACGAATTTTGATACAAAAATGTGACACGTTAACAACTTTTAAAACAATCCTAAAACAAAACTAAGCAAAACAACAGAACACCAAAAGAATCAGTAATATGTGACGGGGCGGTAATTGAATTACCTCCCATGCGGTCAGAGTCTTGTCGCATCGTCGTGTTTCTAAATCGGCACACTGGCAAAGTGTGCAACGCTCTGTTTCGATGAGCGGTTGTCTTAACCGCTCAGTTGCATATACTTCATCTACATGGAAAGATGTAAAATTTATGCAGTATTTTATTAGAGGTCATAATCCTGTCTATCCCTGCTCACCTGAGGTATGTGCAAAGATGGTTACATTAGATATGCGCTCTATTAATAAAAGTACACTAAATGTATTCGTTTTCATTCCTTTATCCTACAAGGATAGTCGTGAAAGAAAGAAAAAAAGAATCGTGGATAAAACATTTTTTGTTGTTTTTATGAATTTTCTATATTTTTTAAAATCAACCCCACCTGTTCGTGCGTTTTAGACAGCGCAGCAGATTTTATGATGGAGCGAGAAAAAAATCCTAGAGGCCGAGTGTCAACGGAAAGGTTTATTTGGTGGGATTTTTTTGTTTATTTCTTTCTGCCTGCCTCTGAAGGCTGTAACAGCTCTGTGATTTTTCTTCCAATATTACACTTTATTTTCATGTAATGTTGGGCAGACATGTTTTGATTGATATTTGTTTTGATGAAGAATGTAGAGCACCGTAAACATCAGCGGCCTGAATAGGGCCTAAGAGTGCAAGTAAAGGTCGTCAACTTTTTTTTGTTTTATTCTTTGACTATCATCATCATCATTTTTTTTAAATAATTATGATTTTTTTTGTTTTGTTTTGTCATCGTTGCCGCACTCCTTACTTTCTCTACCCCCCTCCCCTCCCCTTCCCTCCTGTGGGGTGAACGTTTGTGTTTCAGTGTGACGGTTTGCCTGACATTTACATGATCTGAACGTTTTTGGCATTTGGATACAAGACATTGCTTTGCCTTATCTTTCCTACGCAACCCCCCCCCTCCCCTCCCTCCTCTCTCCTCTCTCTCTCTCTCTCCTCTCTCTCTCTCTCTCTCTCCTCTCTCTCTCTCTCTCTCTCTCTCTCTCTCTATATATATATATATATATATATATCTCTCATCTCTTCTCCTCCTAATATAAATATATATATTTATATTGTGTGTGTTAGTCTTTTTAGTCTTCCTTCCAGTCGATCCTGTAGTACTAGTGAAACTTAAACAGTGGCATGGGCACATACATGATGTCCATTCTGTTGTGCGACTTTCCCGTATGGCATTTCATATGTACTTTGAAGTGCTTATCTCTTTCTGTACGCTTTTTTCCCGATCAATAGAAGATAACGGGATGGGATAGCTCAGTGGTCAGAGCCCTCGCTTTCCCACAGCCAAGGTTAAGCAGCATCGAGCGTGGTTACTTAGTGGATGGGTGACAGTTTGCGCCCTTGGCTTCAGTACAGTCCCCCCAGCTTTAAATGGGTACCTGCCCTCTTTAGGGTCAAAGAAGGTACAGCAGTGAGGGAGAGGAGATGGGCGCCGCCCTCAATATGCTGGCCCCTAGAGAAGCTGAGGTCTCTGATACCTCGCTCCCCTATGACCACATAGGTTATGGGATGCCTTTACCTTTTTAGAAGATTGATTAAGAGGAATGGCTGGCGTCCTCAGAACAGCCTGGTTTTATTAGACCTCGAAAGATGAAATAAATGAGTACTTTGTTATTCTTCTTTTGTCAGGTTGTTGGAGATTTGAAGGGATTAGGTGGTGCTGATTTTGATGTTGAAGCGAATGTTGTTAACCACTGAAACTTGTGATGGTCAAATCCCTGATAACAATGATGGCCCTTCTGGTTGATGGGCTGTCAACAGGAATTGGAACCTACCAGTCTGCCTCTCTTTCCCACATATCTCCCACTCTACCTCTTACTCTCTCTTATATGTGTGTCTCTCTGTCTCTGTCTCTGTGTCTGACTCTCTCTAGTGTTCTCTCTTACATTATCTCACCTCTTTCTCTCTCTAATTCTTTCTCTCACTTTCTTGTTCTCCCACTTTGTCTCTCACGCCCCCCCCCCCCCCCCTCTGTCTCTCTCTGGGTCTGTTGTCTGTCTCTCTCCCTCTCCCTACTGCCCCCTTCCCCAATCTTTCTCCCTCCCCTTCCTCTGTCTGTCTCTCTCGGTCCCCCCCCCTCTCTCTCTCTCCTCTTAGTGTACCATCTCCCTCAATTTCTTCTCTCTCTCTTACCTTCCTCCCCATCCTTTTGCTGCTGCTGCTGCTGCTGCTGCACGGGCTGATGCAACGTGAGGGCTGACGGCTTTCAACGATCTGGTTGCGCTCAATTATTATAAGATCGTGAGGTGCCGTCAGCCAAGACATCGACGTTTGGTGTGTGTGTGTGTGTGTGGGGTGTGTGTGTGTGTGTGTGGTGCGCGTGCGTGCGTGCGTGCGTCGTCGTGTGTGTGATGAGTGAGTTGTGTGTGTGTGTTTTGTGGTCTGCGTGTGTGTGTGTGTGTCTGTGTGTGTATGTCTTGTGTGTGTGTCTATGTGTGTGTGTGTTTGTGTGTGTGTGTGTGTGTGTGTGTGTGTGTGTGTGTACTATGTGTGTGTGTTGTGTGTTTGTGTGTGTATGTGTGTGGTGTTTGTGTGTGTGTGTTCGTGTGGTGTATGTGTGTCTCGTGTGCTCTGTATGTGATGTGTGTGTCTCTGTGTGTTTCTGTGTGTGTGTTTTCTGTCTGTCGTGTCTGTGTGTGCCTCTTGTGTGTGTGTTTCTTGTGTGTGTGTGTGTGTTTTGTGTGTGTGTGTGTGTGTGTGTCGTCTGTCTTGTGTCTGTCTGTCTGTCTTGCTGTTAGATGTTGTTGTCGTTAGGGGTCTTTTCTCCTCTGCCTTCTTCTCCTTCCGACCTTAGTCCACTAATGCAGCTTTGCTTGTCTTGTTGTGGTTGTTGCTGTTATCGTTGTTATCGTTGCAGGCGATGGTAATGATGATTTGAGGGGTGGGGTAGATAGATGGTTGTGTGTGGCGGTGGTGTGCGTGCGTGCGCGAGGGCGGGCGGGGTGTGTGTGTGTTGTATGTGTGTGTGCGTGCGTGTGTGTGATTGTTGTGACTTCTCTCTCTGTGTCTCTCTGTGTCTCTCTGTGTCTGCTCTCTGTGTCTGTGTCTGTCTGTCTGTCTGTCTGTCTGTCTGTCTGTTCTCTCTCTCTCTCTCTCTCTCTCTCTCTCTCTCTCTCTCTCTCTCTCTCTCTCTCTCTCTCTCTCTCTCCTCTCTTCTCCTCGCTCGCTCGCTCGCTCGCTCTCTTTCTCTCTCAAACTCCCTTACCTTGACTCATACGATGTTTTATCCCTAGTATCTTTCCCTGTTGTTTCGCAGCTTCTTTTTTTGTAGTGCAAGAGAAAAAGAGCCGAGAGAGAAAAAAAAGACAGGGAAAGGACAAGGCTCCGCTGTTTTGCTGGTGTTTGTCGGGGTTCTTTTGTTGTTGCTCTCTTTGTTACTACATCACCTATCAAGTCACCCAGTGCAGTACCAGAGCTGATAGGAAAAGCGCGTACAACGATATGTGTGTCACACCAAGCAGTTTATCTAAGAACGCAAACGCACGCGCACACACACATGTACACACATGGATACATGTGCGCACGCGCACACATACATACGCAGCACACAAACACACACGCACAAACATACACACACGCAGACACATACACACACCCTCTTATAAACACATACACATGCACACACGCAACACATGCAACACACACACACGCACATACGCACACGCACATACACACACACGAACGCACGCACGCACGCATGCACACACGCACACACACACACACGCACACACGCACAGCTGTCTCCGGTCTCCCTCCTCCCCTCCCACCTTCCCCCATAAAAATAGGAAAAGAAGCTGTACACCTAGGTGCAGAACATACATACAGCCTGAGGCATGGTAAATGTTATCAAGCAGATATCTATTTGTGATGCGGGCAGAAGTAAAGCTGTAACACAGAGAAAATACATACAGCCTGAGGCATGGTAAATATTATCAAGCAGATATTGGAGGTTGGAGGGAGAGGGTGCAAGAGAGAGAGAGGGAGTGGGAGAGAGAGAGAAGGAGGGAAGGGGAGAGAGAGAGAGAGAGAGAGAGAGAGAGAGAGAGAGAGAGAGAGAGAGAGAGAGAGAGAGAGAGAGAGAAAATGACATGCATGTAACACTCTGGTTTTCTCATCAAGTTTCTTTTACTTTTGAGGGTTTTTTTTTCTTTCTTTTCTCTTTGTTTTTCTTTCTGCCTTTCTTCTTTGTTTTTCTTTCTGCCTTTCTTCTTTGTTTTTCTTTCTGCCTTTCTTCTTTGTTTTTCTTTCTGCCTTTCTTCTTGTTTTTCTTTGTTTCTTTCTTTCTTTCTGTCAGATTGACAGGGCCCTGGCTGTCGGCTGTCTGTTAGTCAGGCAGGCAGGCAGGCAGGCAGGCAGGCAGTCCTGACAGCAGTCCATGTTTTCCTCTCTGCTTTACAACACCCCTCTGTCTTCTCCTCTGGCTCTATCACCCTGCTTCTGTCTCTCTCTCTCTCCCACCCCCTTTCTTTTCTTCTTTTCTCTTGTTTCCGTGTTTTTCTGCAATGTTTGTTTCATTGTTTCCTCTGTTTCCCTATCTCTGTCTGTCTGTCTCTCTCTCCCCTCCCCCCCCCCCTCTCTCTCTCTCCAAGTTTATCATCATTACAAATGATATCAGACATTTACCACTCGGCCAATACTGCCGGTAGATATCTTTTTTTTTAAAAAAGAAAGGAAGGAAAGACTTACACTGCTTGTTGAAAGAGAAAGAATCGCCATTGCTTATCCTTGACGCTTTTCCGTGTTTCGTGGTTTGTGGAGAGGCAACCTCTTTCTCTGTTTAAGTGTTTGTCACTTTTTAACATGCGACATCCAGATTTCAGACATTCCTCCATACGTTCGATGTTGTTGATATGCGATACTTATCATTTTTTGTCTATGCACTTCCCATGTGTGACTTCTAAGGTAGTCCGTATTTTTGCTTGTTAATGTTTTAGTTTGGAGACGGCGCGCTGATGTTTTGTTGTATTCATATAGTATCTTGTTTGTTTTTGTTTGCTTTGTTTGGTGGTTGTTCTATTATTTTTTAAGGAAGTTTCTTTTGGCAAAATTAGATGTGTGGAGCTTTGTTTTTGCTTTTGACATCCTGGATGATTGTTGTTGGTCATGTAGCCTTTATACAAGTTGACATGGACATAGGCACACTTTAGAAGTAGGTCACAATCGTCTTGTGGTGATTTTCAGCCAGGGCTAAGTCAATGTGTGTGTGTGTGTGTGTGTGTGTGTGTGTGTGTGTGTGTGTGTGTGTGTGTGTGTGTGTGTGTGTGTGTGGTTACAGATGTACATACTGTACGGGACACGAGGGGAGATGTCCATGTCTCAAGACGCCACCTGTCAGGGCTTGTCCAGCCCTCGCTTCGGCATGAACACCTTTGAGCTTGTTCACCGTGAGTTTCATCTCTCTGCTTGTCTGTCCGTCCGCCTGTCTGTCTGTCTGTCCCTACACTTGTCCGTCTGTCTGTCTGTCCCTACACGTGTCCGTCTGTCTATTCCTACAGTTGTCCGTCTGTCTGTCTATTCCTAGTTGTCCGTATGTTTGCCTGTTCCTACACTTGTCCGTCTGTCTGTCGGTCTGTCTGGTTTTCCGTCTGACTGTCCGTGGTTTTAACACGTTTGAATTTGTAAAATGTTGTGGAGTCGTTATTGATGATAGTGGTGGTGACCGTGATACCATTCTGTGTGTGTGTGTGTGTGTCTGTGTGTGTGTGTGTGTGTGTGTGTGTGTGTGTGTGTCTGTCTGTCTGTCTGTGTGTGTCTGTGTGTGTGTGTGTCTGTGTCTGTGTGTGTGTCTGTGTCTGTGTGTGTGTCTGTGTGTCTCTGTGTGTGTGTGTGTGTGTGTGTGTCTGTGTGTGTGTGTGTGTGTGTGTCTGTGTGTGTGTGTGTCTGTGTCTGTGTGTCGTTGAATAGCTGATAAGCTTTAAAATTTTTAGCGAGTACAATAGTACAAAACACTATTAATTCTATTTCGATGCTTGTACAGCCCCCTCCACTTACACACACACTCTCTGTCTCTCCCTCTCCCTCTGTCTCTTTATCTGTGTGTGTGTGTGGTGTGTGGTGTGTGTGTGTGTGTGTGTGTGTGTGTGTGGTGTGTGTGTGTGTACATTCGAATTTGCTAAAACTATAAATTGTTATTGATTGCTTGTGTGTTGTATGGGTCAAATTCAAGCACTTATACTTATTTTGTTTTTTTGTTTTGTTTTTTTACAAGATATAGCACTATATAAATTCCATTTATTCTTCTTCTTATTAAATCCTGACCGCTCTCCCTCTCTCTCTCCCCCTCCCTAGTAGTGGACCAGTGGCCGCGGCCCTCGTGCGTCTTCCCCAACTTCCTGTGGCGCAGCGGCGCGTGGCGCGACGTGGGGGGCGAGTGGCGCATGACGGTGGAGGCCAACAACGAGGAGCTGGCCATCCACACCCTCATCCACCCCGACTTCCTCAGCCCCGATGAGAAGAGCCCAGAGACCCAGCTCCGCGCCAGGTGTCTGGACCAAGTGTCTGACCAGGCCACTCCCATGTCTCCTGCCCTGAGAGAGGTGCACGTGCTGACTTACGCCACCAACCACAGCTGGTGAGTTTGAGTGTTGGGTGTGTGTGTGTGTGGGGGGGGGGGGGGGGTTGGGGTGTGTGGTGTGGTGTGTGTGTGGTGAGGGTGGGTGGAGGGTGGGTTGAGTGTGTGTTTTTGTGTGCGCCCAAATATCTATTATATGAGCAACAATGCGTCACGCTGTCGTTTATCGCCTGAGAAGTCAGGCCACCGCATCCGACTTCGGCATAAGAGAGAATTGTTATCTTTTAAAGTCTTTCTGGGGAAAAAAAGGGTAGGAGAGTAGATCAAGAAGGCAGAAAATAGACAAGAAGGAGGTGCCATGAAGAAAAGGAGTAAGGCAGAAATAGAGAGAGAGATAGACAAGAGGAAATTTCTGGGACAGAATTTCCAGAATGTGGGGATGCTATTTATACTGACAGTTTCCCTCCCCTCTCCCCCCCCCCTCCCGGCATTCCCAGAGGGAAATCCCGATTTACAGTCTGAACTCATGTAAGATGCAGGGGAAAGGAAACCCAAGTCATTATTTCTGCAAGGGAAAACATCTTAACTGGCCACAGCCACTGGAAGCTGCGTTCTGAGATAACTTCAGATCATGAGCATGACGCTTATTAAAGCACCAGGCTTTGGCCATCATTTGTGAGCATGCACTACAACGCCTTTTCCGTTTTGTCCTCCTCTCGATGAGATTTGTCATCGCTTGCTGCGCTGTTTTGTTGTGGCTGCAGAGCAGTAAGACTTTAAAAAATGATTTTTACCAGAAACACCCCCCCCCCCCCCCACACCACCCCGCGCCCCTTTCCTACCCCCCAACCCTTCCTGTCTGCCTTTCCCAGTCTCCTCAGCGGCTGAACACTCAGTTGTATTTGAATCCACTCCACACCGCGGCAGGCCCCGCCAAGAGAGGTGCTTTCCTTCCTGACATTTTCATTTGGCCTACAGACAAAAGGAGATGCACCCAAAGTGAGCAAGATAAAAAGCCATTTTCACTTTTCCCCTGGCAAATACTGCTGCTGCTGCTGCCCTACAATGCAGTGTAAACATAAGTCTGTGAGTGGTATTGATTTTTTTGCCCTTCAGTACTAGGCTAGTGCGCTGTCTGTCTCTGTCTGTCTGTCTGTCTGTCTGTCTCTGTCTGCCTTCTCTTGAATGCTTATCTGTCACCCTTGAAAAATAAAAATAAAGATAAAGATTATCCTCTCTGTTTAACACACACACACACACATATCTATATGTCTGTCGTCTGTCTGTCTGTCTCTGTCTAGTCTGTCTGTCTGTCTGTCTGTCTTCTTCTTCTCTCTCTCTTCTCTCCTCTCTCTCTCTTCTCTCTCTTCTCTCTCTCTCTCTCTCTCTCTAATATGCTGTACCACTGGTGTTAAATAGGGTGATGTATGTAGCCCTTTATTGGTTTCTCTTTTCACTAATGAGTTAGCCAGAGAAGTCATCAATAATGGTAAACATGGTGCCACTTTCCCCCAAGATGTCACAGAATTCTTACGACTGTTGGGTGGCATGCGTTTTTGCCTTTCGTTTCTATCATTGATGGAGATTAGGACTAGTCGATGATTTATTTGTTAACCGAGTGGGGTTCTTTGGGTAAAAAATTGAAACCAATACTTTAGCTGAGAACTATATAGTTGACGATGTTGCCTCTCGTTGGCTCAACATTTTTGACAAGACTGTTCGTTTTCCCGTCTTCTTTACTTTATCGTTGTTGTTTTTTAAAAAAAAAAGATCAGCTTGATGTCTTATATTACCAATATTCACTTCTAGATGCAGTAAGGTTATGGAGTAGTGCGATTATCAACAACTAAATACAATCCTATCAGAAAGCATTCGCGTTCAAGAGGTGCATCTAAAGTACTTTGTAAGTACCAGTTCAAGACTGCCGTGGTGGCTTGTGCGTGACTCTTGAGCGCCCCGGCCCTGCCATTGAGTTTGCATACAAATGGATGCAGTAGACACGTCTTTTCAGACCTATCAGTGCAGAAGGGCAGGGAGAGAGGGCTGGCCCATTGCTCTCTCCTGGACAGCTCTGCTCACTCTGCTGAGATGCCTAGCATCAGAAATAATGGGGTCGTTGGGGACAGGTCCCGCATGGGCCTTTGGTGTGGATATCAGGTGGTGTCAGTCAGGTGTGGCTGCGGCCTGCTCCAGTCACCTCGGCCCCTGGTGTGTTCCGCTGCAGACAGAAGGGCAATGCAGGCAGGAAGGGGGGGGGGAGTGGTGGAGGGGTCTGAACAGCTCTTCTCCCCTCTCCCGTGTTTGTTGCCCTTGACTGGGGATGAGAACCCTTGCATTCCTTGAACTGTAGGCTGCTTAGGCTTCCAAAAAGTTTGTGGTTTGCTGTGTGTGTGTGTTGGTGTTGTGGGTGTTTGTGATGAGAGAGAGAGAGAGAGAGAGAGAGAGAGAGAGAGAGAGAGAGAGAGAGAGAGAGAGAGAGAGAGAGAGGAGAGAGAGAGAGCATACATGTATGCCTGTGTATGTGCATGACTGCATCTTTGTATTGTATTTCTCCAGTTATCAACCAGTACTTTGTTTTCTTTTTTCTTTCATGTTTGGTATGAAATGTATCACAAACAGCTCTCTTTTTTTAGCCCCATCAAACCTCCTTACTTTCAGAACAAAATGATCCTCTGTACACAGCTCAGTTGCAGGCAAACAGGCCTGTGCTGCCAAGTTGGATACTTTCTCTGTTGGCATTATTCTGATAGGTCCAGACACTGGGAATTTCGATAGAAGTCAGTAGTTCAAATATTTTGCTGTTTTCTTTCTGGGTAATCACTGCACATTTGGATGTGACGCACTGTGGACACAGTCTTGTGGTGAATCGATTTTCCAGGGCTACTGGCCCCCGTTCCTCTGTGCACAGTGGGGGTGGTGGGGCAGGGGGGGGGGGTGATGGAGCAGAGTTAGGAAAGGGGATGGAGGATCAGTGGAAGGGGGGGGGGGTGACTGACAAACCCAGGGATGGCTTCGGTGATTATGATCCTGAGAGCAAACTTGTGAGAATCATTGCTACATTATGGGTTGTTGATAGAGTAGGTCTATATCTAGAAAACTGGTCTGATTGTTGGGGTTGAGGAGGTGGGAAAGCAAGCCTCTTTCTCTGGACTGTGTATTTAAGTGACGACGGATTGGGTGTGTTTGTCTGTCTGTCCAGCCTTGCTCAAGCAGTTGTCACTTGCAGTCTAGTTAACGTTTCGTATCACGTAAACTCTCAGTGAACCTTTCTGTTATTCCAGTTTTAACCTTTCTATTATTGCAGTTTTACAAGTCTTGAAAGGCTATTATCTCCAAATCTATCTTGAAAGGCTATTATCTATACTAGCTCCAAATTTTGTTTTGGAGCACAGAAGAGTCTGTTATGACATGTCAATACTGTCAATAAGTGAAGTCATTCAAGTGGGACCTCATAAATACAAAGATACTAGTAAACGTTTGGACCATGGCTCCATCCTTTGTGAGGAGAGTTCAAAAGCAGATGGGATGTCACGAGCTGCACAGACTTCATCACCTGTGACACAATGAAAAGTCTGGAAATAATTATAACTATAAACATCAGTATGAAACCAAACTAAAACCGGTGTACACATGTTCTTTCCACCACATACAACTGCCAGTCCTGGGCTTTCACAGCAGACGTAGAGAGAGAAGAAGTCATACACTTTGAAACGCGATGCAGAAGAAACATTCCTCAGCCTCTGCTTCCTGGATACAACGTGACACATCACCAGACAGAGCACAGACCGCTATGAAGACCTTCTGACCATCGTGCAAAAAGAAAAAAAAAGCTGAAATGGTAGGGTCATGTAACAGGATCACACCGCCTTTCAAGGGTCCTCTTGCAAGGCACAGTCCAAAGAGGCGGCGGGAAAAGAGGCAGGCAGAGAGAAAGGGATGGATGAACAAGATCACTGCTATGCTGCAGTCATTGTACCAGCTTCACGTTTGCCCCTGATGCCCCCTGCTGCAGTGACAGGCAAAGCAATTATTGGCAAGGCAGGCAGGAGTGGGGCAATGGGTCTTAAAAGGCTTCCTTCTTTCTCCTGCTGCTGCTCCTCTCCACTATGGATGAGGACACTTTCAGTTACTGAATTGCATGCTTAGGCTCCAAAGAGTCTGGCCGGCCCTCTGTGTGTGTGTGTGTGTGTGTGTGTGTGTGTGTGTGGTGTGTGTGTGTGTGTGTGTGTGTGTGTGTGTGTGTGTGTGTTATTTTCACGTTTCATCACACAAAATGATTATTTAGGCATTGTATTGTGTTTGCGACGGCGTGTGTGTGTGTGTGTATGTATGTGTTTTGTGTGTGTGTGTATGTGGTCGATGTGTGTATGTTTGTGTATGTGTGTGTTTAAATATGTTTGCACGTGGGTGTTTGTGTGTGCATATGTGCGTGCGTGTTTGTGCATAGGTGCTAGCATGTACATGTGCCTCGAGCTCTGAGTATGTATGTGTGTGTATGTGTTAAGTGGGTTTGTGTATATGTTGTATATATATGTGTGTGTGCTGTTTTGTGAACATTTTCGTTCCATTTACTTCTCCTATTTGTCTCACTCTGTCTCTCTTCTGAGGAACATTCATGCAGCAATTGACACAAAGTACAGGTTTTTGTACCAGTCTACCTCCACCCCCTCCCCTTCTCCTACCTTCAAATTAAACAAAACGAAGGACATTCTGTACACATGTCACAAACGTAAGTTAGCAATCGGGTGCATTTTCTTTGACATTCGGATTTAGCTCGGGCACTGTGGGACTTTCCCATTGAAGTCAGTAGTTCAAAGATATTCCGTGCTTTCTCTCAGCTATCTCAGCACAGTCGTAAGAATGTGATTCACTGTGGACCCAAGTCTTTTACACGATTCGATTTTCAGAGGGTACTGGCCCTGGTTTTTGGGTGCACTGAATGTCGGTATAGTGGGGCCACGTTGTGTGATGGAGCGGTGTTAGGAAAGGTGATGGATGCACTGGCTGTGTTTAGCCGGAAACAACCAGTGTTAGCTCTGCTGATTATGATCCTTGATGCGAGACACTGTGATACATAGCGGGCTGGCGGCTTGATAGAGTAGGTCTACAAAGTTGGTCAGAAGGGGGCCGGGCGGGGGTGGATCAACCAATGCTTCTTTTCGGGAATTGTTTTGGAGTAACAAATGGCTGGCTCTACTTATCTCTCTCTCTCTCTCTCTCTCTCTCTCTCTCTCTCTCTCCTCTCTCTCTCTCTCTCTCTCCCCCTCCTCTCTCTTCTCTCTCTCTCTGTGGCGGCGCGCGCGCGGTGTGTGTGTATGTATTTGCTCCAGTGAAAGTCAATCCCATTCACATGAGTGTGTAACACTAGTTTTTTTTAGGTCAGTTTTCCTTCATCTCCATCAGTGGTCGGTCTGTCTGTAGTGATTGTTAAGTGTGCCCCCTCCAAATGTTTTAAAAAGTGCATGTTGCCAGTAGGACAGACGTTGAGCAAGTACAGCTGTTCAAGGGGAACATCATAAACACCAGTGGAGCAGCGCGGTTTCCATTTGCGTGTAATTCTGGTCAAAAGTCCTGCCATGATTCCGTTTGCATACAGCACTGTATTAGCATTAAAGTTCAATGTGTCATCAATAACAATGGCCTAGAACGACAGCTAGCCCTCTGGTCTCTTTAACCAGCTGTGGTGCAAATTGTTTGATGTTTCCCATGAAAAACGAGGACACTGGGGGCCGGTACTGCAGGATCATTGGGCCTGTAAAAGATTCCTGCCAATTTCTCGTAGCTTGTTGTCTACTGCAGTCATTGTGCCATCTTCACGTCTGCCTCTGATGCCTTCCGCTGCATTGACAGCAGACAGAATCGAACATGCAGAAGTCGTTGGAGTGGTGCAATGGGTCTTAAACCCTCTTAGCTCTCCCTGTGTTGTGCCCCTTGACTCTTGATAACGACATTTGCAACCATTGAACTGCACGGCTAGGCTCCAGCAAGTCTGGCCCTTGGCTGGTTGTGTGTGTGTGTGTGTGTGTGTGTGTGTGTGTGTGTGTGTGTGTGTGTGTTGTTGTGTGGTGTGTGTCTGTGTGTGTGTGTGTTTGTGTGTGGGTGTGTGTGTGTGTTGTGTTTGTGTTGTGTGTGTGTGTGTTTGTGTTGTGTGTGTGGGGGGTGTGTGTTTGTGTGTGGGATGTGTGTGTTTGTGTGTGGGGGGTGTGGGGTGGGTGGGTGGTGTGGGTGAGAGAGAGAGAGAGAGAGAGAGAGAGAGAGAGAGAGAGATGAGAGAGAGAGAGAGAGAGAGAGAGGAGAGAGAGATGCTTGTATGCCTGTCAACACGCACGCATACACATATGGCCTATATATGCAGTTAAGCTCAAAATGTTTTGCTTTTTTCCGTTTAATAAAGCATTTCTTTTTATTGTCTGTCTTTTTCTCGTGTAGATCATACAGGTTGTCTTTGACCCCTGTGACAGGCCTAGTGGTGTTCTCCTGTCTTGCTTTGCTCTCTTCTCTAAGATAAAACCCAAAAAGCGCAGTCTTAGCACACTTCACAGACAGCTTTGCATGCCAAGTTAAATGCTTTTCTGTTGACCTTCTGATTTGGCCCAAGCACTGAGGGTTTCCATGGAAGTCAGCAGATCAAAGGTTTTCCCGTTTTCTTCAGAGATGCACTGTGGACACAGTCTTCTGGTGGATCGATTTAGCGGGAGTACGGGCCCCCGTTTCTCTGTGCACAGAGAGTGGGTCGGTGGGGCCAGTGGTGTGATGTGTAGATATGGAGCAGTTTCAGAAAGCTGGGAGACAATTGCTGGGTGTGTTTGACTGATAAAACTCGTCTTAGCTGTGATGATAATGATCATGAGGGGGCAGAGTTGTGTGAGGCCTTTGATCTATTGGCACTGATGATAGAGTAGGTCCAGAAAGTTGGCCAGGGCAGAGGGGGAGAGAAAAATCCGAGCTTCTTTGTGGAATTGTGTATTAAAGGTACTATCGACTGGGTGTACTATTCTTCTTTGTTTGTCTGTCTGTCTTTGCTCAATCAGAGTACGTGCAAGTCTATTTGGCCTATATGCAACACAGTGTTTAGTAAGGTTTAGCTTCATTTTTACCCTTGTGTCTTCTCTTAAGCTACATTCCAAGTATTGAAAAAACCCCCCACAAAAAACGATGTTGTGACCTGTCAATGCGGTCAGAAAGTAAAAGCATTCAAGAGGAGCATCCTGAATTGATACTAAGGTACCAGAAGTACAGCCATATTCGGATTTCTGTGTCTTGCAAACTGCAATGCAGTTTGCATACCAATGGAGGCTGTTGGTATGCCTGTTTTAGTTGGTCAGTGTAGAGAGAGCAGAGAGAGGAGCAGCCCTTCAGTCTTTCCCCACAGCCAAGTTAGTGAGATGTTGTGCATCAGCAATGAAGTCCCTGGGCACCTGCACTGCATGGCCTTTAGGCATGCAACAGGATTGCTGTCTGTCCCGTGTAGCCCGTGTGTGCTGCAGTCAGTGTGCTGCTCATCACCTCGGCCCCTGATGTTTCCCCTGCAGCCCAGTCAGCAGACAGGATGACAATGCAGGCAGGAAGGGGGGAGTGGGGAGGAAAAGTTCTTCTCCCTTTCTCCCCGTGTTGTTGCCCTTGACTGTGATGAGAACCCTTGCATTCTTGACTTAAGCTTAGGCTCCAAACAGTCTGTCTGTCTGTTTCTCTGTCTCGGTCTTTTTTGTCTTCTCTCTATCTCTCTATGATGAAGGTGATGGTGATGTCTCACGCTGGAGGTGCTGATGGCTATGATGATTAGATACTAAAGGTGATGATGGTAGCGATGGTGTAGATGTTGAGGGTGTGTGGTAACGTGACTGTGATGAGATGGAAATGATGTAGATGATGAGGATGATAGTCGTGACCATGATGTAAGTATTGAAGATAATGATCGTGGCGATGATAATTGCGCAGGTGAAGAAGATGTCGACAGTGCAGATGATGAAGAAGATATCTCTCTCTGTGGCGTGTATATACGTCGCGCACACATATATATGTATTATTATATAGTTATAATTGTACATACTCATACATTTTCTTCTGGACTCAAGAGAGGAAGTGTCTCTGTTTGTGTCTGTTTTTATGTGATATTGTGTGATTAGTGTAGGATGTGAGAGAGGAGCGCGGAGAGTGGAGTGAGTGTGTGTTGTGTGTGTGTGTGTGTGTGGGGGGGGGTGGCCTTTTCAGTTAAATTCAACCTAAGTGTTGTGTTGGTTCCGTTCATTTACCATTACTCTTTTCTTATGTCCCTTCCTTCTGCAGAACATGCAGACAGTATTGGATTCATGACTCATTGCTTCAGTTATTCTCCATCTTTGTAGAGAAAAAACAACAGCAAAAACCAGTTTGGAGACACTCCACAAAGAGGCTTGTGCTGCCACGTAGGATGCTTTCTCTGTTGGCATTCTGATTGGTCCAGGCACTGGGAATTTCGATAGAAGTCAGTAGTTCAAAGATTTCCTGTTTTCTTTCTGGGTAATCACTGCACATTTGGATGTGACGCACTGTGGACACAGTGTTGTGGTGAATCGATTTTCCAGGGGTACTGGCCCCGTTCCTCTGTGTCAGTGGGTGGTGGGCAGGGGAGGGGGGGGATGGAGCAGAGTAGGAAATGGGGATGGAGGATCAGGGGGGGGGGGGGGGGGGTGACTGACAAACCCAGGGATGGGTCCACACCGGTATGGTATGGTGTGGGACACTGTGATACATGTGGAGATGGCTGATGAAGTATGTCTCAGAAGTTCGTTATGGAGAACTTTCCGTCCTTTTCTCTGTGGATCTTTATCTGCTCATGTCTGTCTGCCTCTCTGTACACGTGCAAGTGCCCCCCCCCCCCCCCCTTTTCTTGTAAGAGTACTTGAGGAAAACTACTTAAACAAGTGTTGAAGTGTGTCATAAGATTAAATACGCTTGATCTCTTACTGCTTCAAATCATTTGAAGGGCTTTTAAGAAACATGTTTTTAACAAATTTAAACAAAAACTTATTTTACTTTCAGAAATTCCCAAAGCTATGAATTCAATTTTTGCCTCCCCTCCCTTCAATTACAGGCTAGGGTCTACTGAAGTGCATGTTAATTGAATTAAAATTGTCAAAACACTAAACCATACTACTTCAGATGACTTGGGTCACATGACTTGTTAACCATTTTGTGTGTATGCCAATCAGTGATGCTGGGAGAGCCTCCGATACTTGGGAATGAAAGAAGGTAGGGAGAAGGGTGGCCCCGGGCTTCTGTGGGAAACATTGGCCAAGCTGTTATGACTGTGTGGCATCGAAAATGACTTCATTGGAAACCCATTCTTCTCACGCCCTGGGCCTGCAGCGCGATAGCTGTCTGGCGATGATGGTTAGTGCCTGTGGCGGTGATTGGACCTCCCTCCTCCCTGTGCCCTGATGCCTTGTGCTGCACTGACAGCCAGCAGTTGGAATTGGCAAGGCCGAAGCCAGAGGAAGTCGTTGAAGTGATGGAATGGATGTTAGAAGCCCTCTCCTCCTGTAGTGTTTGTTCCTCTTCACTGTCGATGAGGACCCAGCTTGTCATCAAGGGAACAAGGTTTAGGTTCCAGTTGTGTGGTTCATAAGGTTTCGGGCAAAGCTCTGTCCACCTCCCCAGTACTCTTCACCTTCTATCTACTCCACTCCCCCGCCCTCCCCTCTCTTCTGTTTTCCTCAGTGTGCTGTAGAAAGCGAGTGGGTGATTTAGAATGGGATATAAGGGGTTGCGGGGGTAGGCAGAGAGGGAATGCATTTACGTGCGTAGATGTTCTCTGTTTTCCTGAGTTCCAGACAGCATGAGCATAAACATAATATAATATTACGCTCAAAATTGCGACGCTTCCAATTTCTTCAACTTTTCTGTCTTCTTGTGTTGAGAACGTTAACTACTCCTTCGTACTCAGTTACTGGCCATACATGTGACATCACTAGCTGTTGTCGTTTTGATTTCCCCCACACAGGAACTGGCTGCTTTTAAAGCGAGCAGATGAATGCTACCATACCATTAGCCTTTTACCCCCCCCCACCCCGTTATTTTCATTTTACCTCTCACCCCCCCCCCCTACCCTGCACCATACATGCTGCCTCCTCAGCTTGTACAGCGGTGGCCAGAAGCGATTGGGAATGCACTCAAGTGCTGTGAGTGTGTGTCCCTTTTTAAAGATGGGAAATCAGCTGTCCAGTTTGTCCTGTAATGTGAGATGTCCTAAAGTAATGCAAATGGAACTTTGTAGTCTGGCTTGGGGACAGAGTGTAGGCTGCATGGCCAGCTGGTGTGACTGGCCATACCAACAAAAGGGAAGGGGGGTGGAGGAGTGTAGGGATCTTGGGAAACAAACACCTGCGGCAGGCCTTGAGGGCTGTCCTCATGGACGTGCCAAGTGGCATGAGAGGTTTGGATGTCTAGGGGCTCTGCTGTCAAAATCTGGAGTTTTGTTTAAAACATCAAGGCAAAAACCAGTAATTATAGATTACATGTTATCTAGAAATACATAAGAAACAAACTGTTGACTGCATTAGTCACGATTCATCTCTGCCTTCTCTGTGGAAGCACTCGGGCATGTTTGTCCCATTTCATCGCAACAGATTCAGTTCAACCAGCATTCTTTGTGTATCTAGAGGAAATTCAGTCAGCATTCTACTCTTACGTCTGCCCATCTCTTCAGCTTTTCTCTTTCTGTAGCATTCGTTAATGACTGAGCTGTATATTTCTGTTCACACTAAGGTATGAAATTAACTAAACAAAAGCCTTGTCAGTTACTAATGAATGCAAAGTACCAAGGCTTACATTAAAAGTGTTATGATTGGGAATGTTATAATTATTGGGATTGTCTTCAGCCATGACATTCTCTTAGCGTAACAACCTGAAGACTCATTTGAAGGGTACAAAATCCCTTGAAGTCAGAGTATGGAGAGGGAATTGGAATTTCTTATCCACTTCGTATTTACTGTCTCACACTGATTCCCGGATGGGACAAGGAAGTATGTAAGTAAGTAAGTAAAATATTTAATAAGCAAGCAAGTAAGTAAGTAAATAAGTAAGTAAATAAGCAAATAAGTAAGTAAATAGATAAATAAGTAAGTAAGCAAGTAAGTAAATAAGTACGTAAATACGTAAGTAAATAAGCTAGGAAGGAAATAAATAGATAAGTACGTAAGTAAGTAAGTAAATAAGCAAGTACGTAAATAAATAAGCGGCTGGATTGAATGGGTTAGTATGATAAAAATCCTTTCAGTTCTATCCCTTGAATGGGTTAGTGTGAGAAATCTTTTCAGTTTTATCCCTTGAATGGGGCACACAATGCATCGTCTGAATGTTTAGTCCAGCATGTTGAGCGGGGCAACACGTAACAACAAAAACGACGACGACGATGACAACAACAGCAACTACTTGATTTAGACAAAAAAAGAGTGAGTTATCTCTGGTTGCAATTCATGGGGTTCAACTGTATTTGGCGCCCTCCCTCCCTGACTGAGTGATGTCTTCCTTCAGTGTGGCCTCAGCTGTCAGGGTGTGCACTGGCAGTGTGCAGACAGCAGTGGGGAGTGAGCGAGAGCCTGGGGGAGGTGTGGACACTGTCCCCCTCCTGTCACTGTGGCCAACACACACCCCGCACTGTCTCCATGGATTTGGGGGCTCAGGCTCCAGACAGCGTCTGGCTTGCAAGGCTTTGAAGGGATTTCTTCCCCTGTCTCTCTCCTTCTATGTGAGTGTGTGTGTGTATGTGTGTGTGTGCGTGCGTACGTGCGCGCGTGCGTGCGTGAGTACGTACGTGTGTGTGTGTGTGTATGATAGAGGAAAGTCAAAGGGGTAGAAAGTAGGGGGAGCAGAGAGGGAAGCAAGAAGAATAAAAATTAATGTCCGTATATTTGAGAGAGGAAATTTCGTTTTCATTCCCCATCTATCAAACTACCTCTTCTTTGCAATTATTCAATGATTTCAAACGACTGCTCAAGCCAACTACAGTTTTAATTCTCACGATTGTGCTGACCGATTTTCTCATTTTTTCTCTGTTTGGGCTTTTGCATTGATTTTCCAAGGTGTACACACTCCCTCCCGTCCCTGACATGTAGATGGGCTACTTTGGTTGTTGACAATGCGATTTGATCGGGAGTCAAAGAGATGATCATCCGTGTAGCGAGGGATCAAAGCCTTTCTGGCTTTTTTCCATTACACCCGGTGACCGGATATGGCGCACAGTGGATTCAAATCTTCCGGCTGGATTGATTATCGCGGGGAGACGGGCCCGTGGCTTTTGTGTGAACAAGACTTAGGTGGGATGGCCGACTCGTCTGATGAAACAGCGGGAGAAAATCAGATAAATTGTCACTGGGCGTGTTTGGCCGACGATATATCGCACTGGTCTGGATAGGCTTTTGTGGTGGTGAATGTGCCAACTCGGCATTGTGTCTTGGATGTACCCGAGTCCAGAA
>CM060323.1:10850887-10863387 GCA_030674155.1 Stramonita haemastoma
CTGTTTCGTTTTTTTAAGCATCTTATGGCACCTGCTATGCATGCCGCGGGTGTGCATGATTACAGATGGTTGGAGTAGTATAGTTGTCAGTGGACAGAGAAGGAGTCAAAGAATGACCACAGAACTAACAGGAAAAACCAGGCTGTGTGATGGGCTGTCTGCCAAAAACTAACTGATTAAAACCTCCTTTCTGATTAGATTGGCAGTGGTGTGGTGGTGGTGGTGGTGGTGGTGGTGGTGGTGGTGGTAGTAGTAGGTAGTAGTAGTGTAGTAGTAGTAGTAGTGAGTAGGTGGTGGTGGTGGTGGTGGTGGTGGTGGTGGTGGTGGTGGTGGTGGTGGTGGTGGTAGGTAGTAGTAGTGTGTGGTGGTGGTGGTGGTGGTGGTGGTGGTGGTGGTAAAAACCCACTTTCTAATTAGATTGGCAGTGGTGGTTGTAGTAGTAGTAGTAGTAGTAGTAGTAGTAGTAGTAGTAGTAGTAGTGGTAGTAGTAGAGGTAGTAGTAGAGGTAGTGGTAGTGGTAGTGGTAGTAGTGGTGGTGGTGGTGGTGTGGTGGTGGTGGTGGTGGGTGGTGGTGGTGGTGGTGGTGGTAGTAGTAGTAGTAGTAGTAGTAGTAGTAGTAGTAGTAGTCGTAGTAATAGTAGTAGTAACATAAGAGTAATAGTAATATTAGTAGAAGTAGTAGTTGTAGCAGTAGTAACAGCAACAGCACCAGTTGTAGTGGTAGCTATAGTAGAAGGAGCAACAGTTAGAGTAAGCTATAAGAGGAGTATCCTAGTGGCTGTGAAAGCGGTGGTGTTGCTGATGGTGATGATATCAGCTGCAGTTGTCTTGCCAAATGTAGTCATTGTCATCATCTTGTAGCTGCTGTAGAAGCAGCGACAGTAGCACTGGTCGCAGCGGCAGCATCAGTAGCAGTTGTAGGAGCAGAATTGTGCTTGCAACAGCAGGCATTAGTAGCAACAGTGGCAATGGGGATGATGGTCAACAGGAAGGTGGGAAGAGGCTGGGTGGTGAAAGAGGTGGTAGGTGTGTGTGTGTGTGTGTGGTGGTGTGTGGTGTTTTTTTTTTTTTTGGGGGGGGGTCATGGGACGGGGAAAAGGTGTGGTGGCAGAAGCGGAAGTGGTCGTTGCAAGATCAGTCTGTTCTGTTGATGATAGGGGTGTCTTCTCACAAGCAGTGACTGGAGAACAAAAAAAAAAAAAACACGGTTAAGACCAATGGGGTAGATGACGATGACGACGATAATGACGATGATTGTGACAGAGAGCTCTACTGTGAGTCTAGTATCACTAAAAAGGAACAGACTTAAAGTGAAACAAAACCAACAATTAAAAAAGCTCACTTTCGAAACGGGGATATTTAAAAACTGATAACGTGAAAAAAAAAAAAAGCAGTCGGGCATGTGCATAATTATTCTCTTCCTACATTTTTAGCGTCGTTGGTTCAGGCTGATAAGTCATCCTTTGCTATTTTCTGCCCCCAAGGACATCCAATGTAAAACAACAGCAAAAAAACAGAAAAAGCAACACAACTTCATCGTACTACAACCAAGTAAACAAATGCACCGTTTCCTCATGGCTGCGCTCCCTTGTGGGCTTGACTTGGAAGAGGTGCGAACAATGCGTACTAAGTTTAGAAAGGTTGCTTCTGTTTATGGACGAGTGTCGTGTCAGTCACCTCAGGTTGCATGTCTGTCATCCTCGCAGGAATAGAACAGCAGCAGGGAGGGGGCGGACAGTGGGGGGGAGGAGGGGCAGGGCTGGCTGTGGCGGTCTGTGTGCACTGAGACTGCTGACACTAAACCACAGGTGGAGAAATCCTTTGACACAAGTTGACGTTTTCCTGCTGAAAAGTAATGTTGCCTCTGATTAAAGAATGACAAAGTAGCAAAGAGGGAGTGTAGTGTAAAGACGTTGCCTCTGATTACAGAATGACAAAGTAGCAAAGAGGGAGTGTAGCGTAGTGTAGAGAGGGGAAATAGATGGTCACGTGTCAGTCTCCGTGTTCAGTCTCTGTCCGCTTCTGTCTCCCCCTCTCTGTCTCTCTGACTACATGTCTCGCCTCCCTCCTCTTTCCCTCAGCTTCCAATTTCATTGCTTTTAGTACTGTAACTTAAAGTGAATGGATACCCGATTGATGCCAGTGTATGTTGTGTGTGTCTGTGTGTGTGTTGTATGTGTGTTCATGCGCGCGCGTGCAATCTTCTTGGCTTTTATTTCATCGCTGTCTTTTGGGTTTTTTGTATTCTCTATAAAGTGAAATAATTTTTTTTATTTCTTTTTTCGCATTTAATCGCAGTTTGTATTCAATGCATGCGAATCTGTTATTTTTACTTTTAAAATGCAGCTCTGATAAATTATACAGTATTTTTTATTCGTCGTTTTATGTTTGTCTTACCTTTTTTCCAAGAAAGTGAAATGAGATGACAATTTCCACATTTTGTTTTTGGAAAACTTTGAAAAACACAGCCTCTTTGCACACACACACACACACACACACACACACACACACACACACACACACACACACACACACACTTGAAGCCTACACTCTCTCCACCTCACATTTCAATGTCCTTTTGAATAACGTTCCATTGTCTTTGGACATAAATTGAAACAACCCCCCAATTTAAAATGAACTTAATTTAAAACACCCACAATTAACACAAAAATGAACAAAAACAAATTGTGAAAACGAAAACAAAAGCACTCCGTTTCTAAGATCAGGATGCGGGAAGACTGTGAAACAAGTCGCCCATTATAGCTGATAAGCTTTTAACAACATCGCTCTCCAACTGGGGGTGAAGGCTTGCTGCTTGCTGCGGCCCAGTTTTTGCCTAATTAAATGACGAAGTGATCATTTTTTCCCGCCACCCGTCAATTTGCATGAACACCTCCAAAGGAGGCCAGGACAGGGACACTTGGCCTGGCAGGAAAATCGCTTGTCATTAGGGAAGAGAGCTCCATGCCTCCATCCCTCCATGTCTCCCTCCCTCCACTGCCAGGCATGTGGGCTTCCCTTGGGTTTTTTTTTCTCAAAACATATTGGCTGCTCAGTTTGTGTGTGTGTGTGTGTGTGTGTGTGTGTGTGTGTGTGTGTGTGTGTGTGTGTGTGTGTGTGCACTCCCCCTCTCTTATGTGTATCTGTGTTCTCCTTCCCTCGCATGTGTGTGTGTGTGTGTGTGTGTGTGTGTGTGTGTGTGTGTGCACGCTCCCTCTCTTATGTGTGTCTGTGTTCTCCTTCCGTTGCGCGCACGCGAGTGCGCACGTGTGTGCATGGTGTGTGTGTGTGTGCGCGCGCACGCTCCCTCTCTTATGTGTGTCTGTGTTCTCCTTCCCTCATTTCAATGCCTTTAAGGACTGTTCCATTTTCCTTGACTTATAAAATGCCCCTCTTTTTCTAAAGGGTAAGAACAAAAATCAGATAGGAACCCAAAGACAAAACAGTGTGATGAGCAAGTCGAAATGTGCACAACAGGTTGTCCATATGCTTTAAAAGGCTTTTGTTAGCAGTGGCCCCCACAGCCTGTGTCAAAGCTTGTTGCTTGGTGGGGGCAGTTCTTTTTATTTTGCCTAATTAAAGGACATGGTGGTCATTTTTCCCGCCACCCATCAATTTGCACGGCCACGTGAAGGCCAAGACTGGACAACTGGCCTGGCGGGAAAATCACTTCTCATTAGTGACCACGATGCTTCATGGACACATTGATTGGTTGCGTTTTTGTTTTTTTTGTTTTTTGAGGAGTGACGAATATTTGTTGCTCTCTTTCTCTCTGTATGGCTTGACATTGGTTTATAGACTCGGTGGAAGATCTTGTTAGGGATAAGTCAGATGCACCAATAGGAGAAATCCTCAAACGCACAGCTCAATGACAGTTCAAACTAGCACCCCTAACTGAAATTGAAGTGTTCCCTTTTTACTGAGATGGCATTCACCTATTCCACTGTAAAAATCAGTTGTTAAAAATCTTAAAGGCTTTCCTTCTCTGATTCTTGAAGCCAAACTTATTTGTCAATCGTTTACCATAAATTTTGGTCTTGCAAAGCAAAAGCAGTGGGAATGTTGTTTCCCACTGACAAAGAGCCGTTGTGGCTCTGTAACCTGTTGAGAGCAGCCACTGTTTCTTGCAGGCTGGGTGCAGACATGGCCGCCTTCATTCTGATTGGACAATATTTGCCTTGAAAAGGGCTACAACTCTTTTGGCAATTACGTTTTTTTTTCTGTCCTTGTTCTTTCTCTTGATATTCCATCATTTCTGCTTTGTTCTTCCTTTTTCTCCTGTTCCTTACAGCAACTCTGATTCATTCTTGTCCAGTGATGTATTATGCAGCTGCATATGTTCTAATTGCTTCTGGTTTTCTTGTTGGTGACTTTTCTTTTCCCCTCTGTGTGTGTGTGTGTGTGTGTCTGTCTGTGTGGCTGCTATGACTGCAGCTGCTGCTCCTCCTCCAGAAAATAGCTGATGATCATTATTTCCAAAGCGTTGACATACTATTTCGTATCCAGCCTGTACTCTCCCCTCTCCCTATTTGTCTGTCTATCCCCTCTTTTTCATAAGATATATATATATATATACATACATACATACATACATACATACATACATTACATACATACATACATAGAGAGAGACAGACAGACAGACAGAGACAGAGTCATATACACACACGAGAGAGAGAGCTTTTCTTAAGCGGAAAAGTTGTCAAAGATGAATTGTTCCACTAATTAATTCCTTTACATTCGCTCACCGTATTTTGCACATAGTACTTTGCTTTTTCTTTTATGTTCAACACATCATTGTGTAGGGAATTGTATTGAATTATGAGTTTATTGTGTCTTCATGGCAGGTTTTCTGTAAAACTTGGGCTGCTTTTTCAGGGCATGGTGTTCACTAAAAGACAGTACCACGTTTTTCTCTGGCACTTAAACTAATTCCTCAAGTTCCACTTTCATAATTATGTAGTTCAAACCACGAATCTCTCGTGTTTCCTGCCTTAAGACCACCAAACCACTTAAAGAATACATTACTTCTGCTTCTGTCTGTTGTGTGTAGGATGGGATAGAATAAACAATAGGCACAGCTGCCTGTTTGGGATGGAACTGAATAAACAGTGTACTGGCCAGCCATCTACCTACCAAATGAGAGCGGCCATATGTTGACAGAAATCAACTAGCCTAAAAGAAGTCAGGACTTGTTTGAACTCCTGTGTGACTCCCTCATATCCCAGTACAGCTGTGGCGGATCAGCTGATACAGTCAGTTACAGACCATTCCAGAAGGGGTATGATGCTGACTGGCCCGTCATTTCAGAACTACAGTATGGGGTAGGTAGGTATGTCTATCCTTGGCAGTGATTGAATGGTGACTGCTGAGGATGTTTAGTTTAGTTCTGAGGAAAATGGCAATATCCTGAACAAAAATGTGTGAGCTGGAACAGTTGGTGAAGAAGAGGAAAGAGGGGTCACAGCTGTTCGAATAAATACGTAGGTGTTCTCTTTGTTTCTCCTCCTTCTCCTCCTCATTTTTGTGAAATCTTTTCTTTTCAGTTTCAAGTCTTTACATTTAAAGTGACCTGAGGATAAGGGGACAAGGGATGAGGATATATATATATATATATATATATATATATATATATATATATATATATATGTATGTATGTATGTATGTATGTTTATGTATTTATGTATATATATTATATTATATATATATATATATATAAAGAAGAGAGAGAGAGAGAGAGAGAGAGAGAGAGAGAGAGAGAGAGAGAGAGGAGAGAGAGAGAAGAATAATGCATAATCTTCATTTTCTGCAGGCAGCGAGAAGACCATCTTTGTTCTGATTTACTCATGTTTAGAGACATATAGACATAATGCTTCTTATTTTTTTATATTTATAATTCAAACATCATTTCATTAAAAAATAATAGATACTCACTTACAATGGACCAACAATAAGCTAAAAGCTTATAGTGTGCTGTTAGTTTAAACATTTTTCCCCCCCCCCTCAAATCATAGGAATTAATGATACACACTTACAATAGAGCAACAACAAGCTAAAGGTTTTTATTTTGCTATTCTTATGTTTGTCCAAAAACTTTAACAGCAGAGCTAGTAGATGTACTTGTATAGGGATGGATATGAATATATACTAGGATGGAAAAAGTGAAGTTTGCAAAGTAAAAGCACCTGCTTTAGGGTTAAGATTTGTAAATGACACTTTTAAGAAGTTAAAGAAAAGCTTACTGGTAACCATAACACACCAGTGATCAAAGCCGCTGATGGGCTGGGTACCAGTGTTTCTGTACTGTAAGGAAGACTGCCAGCTGAACAGTTGTGGCTGTTCCCTGAAGCAAAGGACAGAAAGTATGTTGTCTAGGAGTTGTGCTTCATCATAGGCAGTCCGTGTAACACAGTCAGTGGGTGATTGGGCTGTTAGGCTACTTCCTTGTCTGAGATGGCCATGGTGATAAATTATTGCTGACTGAGCGATTCGTAGGGTTTATGGAGGGAAATCAAGGATGCTAATGTGTGCAGCATGTATTGAAGTAGTAGTATTTTTTTCAGATTATTTTACTGGCTTTTTTCTCTTTGATGTGACAAAATGATGATAGTCAGATTTATTACACATCAGCTCAGGCCAGTTGCTGGTATTGTACCAGATTTTCTGATTGTTAAACGAGATCTGCTGTGTGTAGGAACACATCCGGCACATTTACTCATAGAACACTATATTACAGATTTGCACTTATGATGCACAGATGCTATGTTTTTGTTTCTCAATTAATACAGAATTCCTCCACAGGTAAAACAATACACTGAGAATTAAATTACAAACAGCAGTTGAAAATGGACCGGTGACAGTCACTCTGAAACTGAAAAGCAGCTTCATTAGGGTTCATACCTCAACATCCACACTAAAACAGATCGTACACCCAGTACCTGCTGACTTTACAGGAACAGGTCTGTATATTCAGGATCAGGATCAGGACAGACCGCAGCCACCTGATATACAAAATGGACATTGGAAAATGTGTATAGGCTATAAATTTTAAAGAGGAGTGACTTTGCAAGATTGACATCCAGACCGCAGAGCATGTGGTGCAGTCCTACCCTCTACACTACTCTAGAGAGAGACTCTGGCCTGAGCCCAGGCCCACTCTACAGAAGCTTGCAGGCCAGCAGCTTCCTGCAGTCTTCATAGCACAGACTGAGCTGTTTATCTGATAGAAAAAGAAGAAAAAAATCCCCATGCTAACCAGCCAAATGAAAAACAATTTGAAAAGATCTTCTTTTTTCCCTTAGAATATTATCACATTCCAGATTTTGATAGTGATAAACAAATCAGTAAAACAGCAAGGGGAAGCATACAGTGCTGTATACTTTTGTGAGATCAGTCCTAGAATCCAGAATCATGATTGGGATTTGTTACATGTCCCGCATGATTTCTCTGAACAAGAAATAGAGGAGAAATAAGCTACACATCGATGTTGTTTTATTATTGTCTATCATTTTAGTGGAGTCTCAGCCATGTTTTGTTGGGTTAGGGGGTAGATCGTCACTGTGAATTTCAGCAGCATTGTATGCTGCGAGTGTGAGTGTCAAGAGGAGGCGTGTGTATGGCCTGAGTGATTAAGGGCTGACTGACTGCCTCACCCACTACAGACCTAAAGCATGACAAATGTGCCGCTAGTGCAACCTGGTAAGCGGACAGGGGTAGCCTAATTGGTTAATCAATTAAATTAAAAGCTGCAGTAACGACACACCACGGTGAGGTAATATGGGGGAAGGGGTACAGCCGTGGGGTGTGAATTTACTTAGACACCTGCATAGGCCTGAAGTTCAAAGAAAGAGAAAGAATATGGTATTTACATTGCATATCTGAAGGCTTGAAAATGGGTAATTGAATAACTGAATGGTTGACAACAGCTAAGTTGAGAGTTAGCTCAGAGTTAATTATGTTCAAAGAAACCGTTAGCTCGGGAAGGAGGTTAGCTTGGGTAAACAGAAGCTAGGTAATGCTTATATGATCACCTAACCATAGACAGTGTTCAGGGGGCGTTAAGCAGCCAGAGGGAGAAAACCACTGTAGTTTGAAAGCATACGTTCAGGCAGAGTAAGTAAAAAAGAAGCACTGAGAACTTTATCGATATGGAAAGATGACTGGTTGTAGTTTGGATTGCTACTTTGGTGTTTGTGATTTCATGAGTTGATTTAAACCCAGTCATGATACAAGACGCTATTGTTGATTTCTTGTGAACCAAGCATAATGCACACTTGGTCTGGTTCCTTTTTTAGTGACTGGGGCCCTTATATATCCAGTCCATTATATATATTTTGTTGGTAAGATAACCCTCTACTTCAACCAGAACCACAGGTAGGACTGTTTACATAGGATCTATTGGTGTACACGTTTCTCTTTAAAGTCCCTGGGGTCAGTTGGATATCAGGTATAAAAAAAATCTTCAGTGCTCTAGTGTATTCTCTGGCAGGGGAAGCTGTTTATGTTTACTCTGTCTGCCTATTTCAGTTCCCGCCCTGCACGTGCTCTTTGATTTTTTTTTTCATTTACATAAAATGACTTTCTCATTAACTGAACGTCAGCTTTTAAAGTGTTTCTCTGGTGTTTAGCTGTAAGTGTTTCCTCGATTCTAATCTCTTCCAGTTTCCTGGAGGTTCTTACTTGAGAAACGGCGTAGGTTGCCAACCCCACTGTCTGTCAGCTGCACTACAGCCGCCATCTCTGTCGGCTCCTCTCCCCATCACCTGCTAAGCATCCTGCTCTAAAACGTCTGCCCCTCTCTGCTTCTATCTGTCCCTCTCTGCTTCTCTCTGCCTCCAGAAGAGGGAGGTGCTTTCAGCACACACTGTCATTACCTCAGCCAATCAGCCATTTCCTTTGTCTTCCCTGCGGGCACAACAAGTCTAGCTCTGCCAGATTCTGTTCAAGGTCGTACTAATCCCTGTGGCATGTAATTGATGATGAGGTTGTATAAGGGTGTGGTGTAAAAATAATGTTTCCTGCTTGTTTTTGTAGACTGTGTATCGGCCACCATATGTAGATGTTTATTCAGTTTTTGTAGAAATCCGTTTTGACAGAAACTTTATCTAATTTTTTTCCCGCAGACTTGTCAGGTGATTGACGAGAGAGAGAGAGAGAGAGAGAGGAGAGAGAGAGAGAGAGAGAGAGAGAGAGAGAGAGAGAGAGAGAGAGAGAGAGCTTGCTTTAGTAGTTTTGCGACTCACCGCACATTGTTAGCGATACTAACAAGACCACAGCCGAGCAAATATGAATTGCAGTCATTTATTCTGGCAAAATCAAAGCAGATTTTTTTTCTTTTGAAAGGACTGGTTTGCTTTTCATGCTAGCTGCGTTAGACATCAAATTCAGTTTTCCAAACGATCGGTGCATATGAGTGCACGCATGCAGTTCATGCACGAGCCCCTACAGGGATGTGGGTTCTGTAAACGGCGCTTTGTGCACGTGTGAAGATGATTAAAAGAGAATCCCGTTCCCAAGAGATCTTGCTTCCACCGCACCATAGCCAAAGATGAGGGAAACAATTCCTCCATTTTTTTTGTTTGCTCACCATTTCCTGACAAATTCCACATAATGAAGAGGGAAGAAACAGAAACGGTTCTCAAGAGACGGCGAGCGCTACGCCTGAATGAAGGGAAGGCAATACTTTCTGATGAGGACCTCTTCAGCTGCTGATGGCACGAATGGAAAGGGGGGGGGGAGCACTTGAAGTGAAGGAAAAGGCACAGGGTGGGCCTCACCTGATGGCTTTCTGGGGATGGCTGGATTGGGATCTGTTGAAGAAGACAGCGGAGTCACTCAGTCCTCCTGGGGTTGTGTTACGCTGCAGCTGTCTTTGGGGTGCAGACTATCCTCTTAAAGAAAATCTTCCACATCTATATAACTATGATTTCTTTTCCCGAGATGGTTGAAAAAAATAGTAGAGTTGACTTTGCTGTGTTCCATTAAAAGCTTGTTGCTTTATCTTCATCCCAGTTGTAGAAGTTTGCACACGAGCGTGCGCACGCATATGTGTGTGTGTGTGTGTGTGTGTGTGTGTGTGCGTGCGTGCGTGCGTGCGTGCGTGTGTGTGCAGACGCACGAGTGCATGTATCAGTGTTAGCTCACACTTTTTTTTTAATTTTCCCTCGAGTCAGGAATGCTTCAGGTAATGAGAAAAGCGCAGCTATTGGGGTGGAATTGTCTTCAATCTCTAATCATCACATTACATTTTCAGAAACTGAAGTTGGCAGCCTGTATGGGTGGGATGTACAAAGCATGAATGCACTTGCGATCTGCAAGAGAACTTTTGGCTTGCCTCCATTGGCAAGTTTGTTAGTAGCTTGTAGACTATCCTTCGAGCAATACAAAAGTGAAGAATCGTGTTCATAGTTTTGCGGTACTGCTTTGCCTCAATGAACACTGTGCCACAAAGGGAAGAGTATAGTTTTCAGGCGGATTCTTTGGTTTAGGGCGTTAGTCGCAAAAGTAGTGTCCATAGAAATGCTGTGTACAGAATGCAAAAAAGGCAGCTTGTCTTCCCTCCTCTTAGCGCCCCCCCCCCCCCCCTCCTCTCCCTCTCTCTCTCATTCCTCTCCTCTATCACACCTCCCTTCCCCCCTACTTTCTTTCTGTCTCGTGCACACACTGTACTAACTGTCTCGTCCTGCACACGTCCCCAGTCGACTTTTGCCAAGAAGATCCCCGTTCAGGTGAGGAGGACTTGAGAGAGGCACAAATTGCCTCTTGAGAGGTGCCCTGCAGGGGAAAGAAAGGGGTAGAATGGCGCCCGACTCTTGAGATGCTTAGCAAGGTGCTGAAATGGTATTTCCCACCCCTCCTGGAGTGCTGGCATCCTTTCTAACCCTGTGCTGTGTTGTGTCTGCCAGCAGCCAGAAAACCTTACCTGGGCCCCTCCCCCACCCACAGCCCCCTTTCCTGACTTTGAGACGTTTCACTAGCTATTTAGCTAAGGCATGGTATGATGATGATGATGATGATGATGATGATGATGATGATGATGATGATGATACTACTACCACTACTACTTCTACTACTGCAACTAATAATGATAATAATATTGACGATAATAGAAATAAGAATAATAGCATATATATATTATTCATTACAGCGATGACGTTAATAGTGATGATGATGATGATGATGATGATGATGATAGTTAATTGTAATCAAAAAGGTACTTTAGAGGGGAAAAAAACACTTCCTTTTAGTGATAAGATAATACACAGGCTTGTAAGTTGACGTAAAGTGGATGAAAATCACGTTTAAAAAAAAAAAAAAAACGCAGGCTAGGTCATAGACTGTATCGTCATTGTGTCTTCTGTCGACATTCTGTACACATAGCACTGATTTACCCCTACACATGCGTTGTGTGCGCATTAATCTGGAAATGTCATTTTCCGTTGTGCCCTAGTGCTTAGTGTCTAACAATCTTCTCCTGTCATCTGGAGAATAACATTCTCTGCCAGGTTGTTAACGCACAGTCTTGTCAACTGCGCATTTCCAAAAGTCTGAAATAGTTACGTGTGTAAGTTGAAAAAGGTGATGTCGAAAACAATAAACTTAAGTTATTTGCGTTCAGTTTTGAAAATCTATCATATCGATGGTTTGGAACTTTTCCCGTCACTGTGCAAAAACCCAGCACTGTACAGAAAACGACGAACCTCAAAGTTGTTTTCCTTCACTTTGTGATGTTTTTTTGTCATATCGATTCTTCAGAACTTTTGTTTTTTTTATCGTTTCCCTGTGTGCACGACTACCACCAATGTGATAATGCCTGTCTTTCAGCCCGCTAGTGTCAAGCGAGGGCAAATGGCTGGGGAATTGGCGGGTTGTGTAAGGCAGGATAGGGGTTGGGACCTCAATTCCATCGGCCTGTGTCTTGTTTTTCGGTCCCCTCTCCTCAGCCTGTTAGGGGGTGGAGGGGGAGTGTGTACAGGGGAGGTACAGGTCACAGTTCCTGGAGAGTCACGCTGGAATATCGGAAACGTTGATTGTCTGTTGTGGAGGGTTGGTTCTCAGTATTGCTCAGTTATGTATAGATTGTTGGTTTGTGCTGGTGGTTGTTTTTTTTTTGTCGTGGTTTGTTGTGTTGGATCCTTTTCTTTTCTGTTTTCTTTTCCGTCTACTCCGTTTGTTTCTCTCCTTTCTTTGTGGTTTGGTTCACACCTCTCTTGTTGGTTTACAGAATCGATACATCTCCTTTCATTTCACAAAACGACTTCTCATAAAAAAAAATAGTTGCGTGGTAGATCTTTTGTCACAGGGCTTTGGGGGATATTGTTATTTCCCTTGATCTACCATGGTTACCATTCTGTTCAATTTTTCTTTTACCACTAGGATGATTCCTGTCTCCGACACTTGTACGATTAGGTTTTGTATTTTGTATACAATCATATCACAGTGATAAATGATTACTTGCAAAATTCTTGTCAAGGATTTCTGAAGCCTATGGTGGCAGAAGC
>CM060323.1:10868387-10888387 GCA_030674155.1 Stramonita haemastoma
CCCTGCCCTGACATGCCCTGGGGGGGGGGGGGGGGATCTTTGCGAGTTGTCACTTTAAAAAAAGTTCCCCCTCCCCCTTCTTTAAAAAACAGCTGTATTCTTTTCTCTTCCGCGTTACCACAAGTTGGATTCTTGCTTGTTGAGTGACATATGCAGCTGCCCTTGATGGAGTTTGCTTCAGATTTTCTTGGAGTTCAGATCACTTTTTATCGACACGTGAAAATGTGTGTGTGTGTGGGGGGGGGGGGGGGGGGGGGGGCTCGACGTGCACGCACGCACACACGCTTGTGTGTGTGTGTGTGTGTGTTATCTTATTCGTGCTATTCTGTTATATTTTGGATTGAAAGAAATGCTGTAAAATAATTTTTGGTGACAAGTCTCACAACACAGTTTTAAGACTCCTCTTTGTCAGTTGGAGGTTACATGAAAAAACTATCTTACCGCTGTGTTTGGTTGTGAAGGGATGCAAAAGGATGCTGAGGTCTTTATTCTGGTATCAAGCCAATGCAGAAGTAATGGCATGTGCGTTGTCTTTTGATGGAAATGGGGTCACAGCTTCCATCTAACACGAAAGAACCTGTAAGCAAAGTGATAGTTGAAGGTGTAGTAGTTGTTCCTTTTACTCTCCACTCTGCCTTTTAAGGGGTACATTAATTTACACCCCCCCCCCCCCGCCCCTCTTTCCCCCCAAAATAGAGAAAAAAATGGTGATGGTACGTAAAGTAGACAGAGCTTTTGGCTCTTTTTAACACCTTTATTTTCATTATTTCAAACGACTGTGCAATGTATTTTTTTTATTTACACGAACCAATGCTGTGTCACGATACGCATGTCTGGTGTGTTTACTACAACTTAATGCAGACACAAGTGATGCACAGGACAGAGAAGAAATCAACCAGATCACTAAAGGGGTTGGTGTCATGCCATTAATTGCACTCATCATTGTTGCTCTTAACCATGACAGCACAATGACATGCTAACACAGGATTGTTAGCAGAACAAGAGGGAGTCCTTACTGCTATCATTTATTCACGACAGCTACTGATGATGGGGCACTATAGCATGAGGACGTGTAGGTTTCCCTGCAAGGAGGGAAGGAAGGCTGTCAGTGGCACTGCATGAAGGCAGGCAGGGAAACGCTGCTCCAGACTCCCTGTGATAAATTATAGAGCGTGCTTTGGCTTGCAGTGTCACGGGGTCATTAGACCAAATTAGTTTCCTCGTCACGGATTAGAACAGAGTGAAGACTCCAACACTCTGGGAACATTCAGAACTGGCCCAATACAGCAGGAGTGGAGAACCTTTGTTGCTGCCCTACTGCCAAAGGCATAAAGCTTTGGATTGGGATCAGCGGGATTAGGCATGTGTTGTTACCAATGATCAGGGACAAGGGGAGAGACTGATGAAATATTGACTCTGGAGCTTATTTGGTCGTACTGCAGTGATTTCTCGTGATTTATTGAGTTTTTTGCTGTGGTTTCTCGAAGTCAGATTAATATTGATAAAAGGATTACAATTCAGAAAAGATAATAACGCGGTGAAAAATGAAAGGAAGACGTCTACTTTTGGAAAAATGTCAGAGAGCAAAAGGCTGTGCTTTCACCAAGCATTCTGTGAAGCACATGCTGTCTTGAACAGCTTGTGATAAAGGAATGTCCCTGTTGTGTATAGCGTTGCCAGTGGCTGCTCTAGCTAACTTATTTGCCTTTATAAAATACAATAGCTTTACCTAAAGGACCCAAGTATAGAAAACAAAGGACAAATTGCACCGGTCTTTTCGGTGCATAGCCATTCTTGTATCCAGTACTCTTCTTCTTGCCGGTGTTCTGCAAACCATTGCCTGCCTTATTGAACGATCAGGTAGTGTAAAGAATGAGGCCCGAGGCATGTCGTCCCGATACAATGTTATGTTAATGGATTTTATCCAGGTAAACTATGGCGAAGTACTATTCGTGGATTGAAAAGGGCAAAGAGAATTGCTCCGTTTTGCTACAGTAAAGATGATACCATACAAGTGCCATATCAAACTGATAGATATTCCCTAGTCACGGTATCCTTCCTATTGTCTCCCATCCCCCCCCCCCCCTCTTTCCTTTCTATTTAAACATGTATTCCCAAGAGAAATACAACAGATGAACTCTCCTTTTCCCGGTTGTTCGTCCCGCTCTTGCTGTCATCCTTGTCAAGCCACTGTTTGTCTCTCATCTCTTCCCTTATACGCTGCAGACTTTTAAGTCGCTATGGAAGAGGAATGGTAAAGAAACCATCTCTCTCTCTCTCTCTCTCTCTCTCTCTCTCTCTCTCTCTCTCTCTCTCTCTCTCTCTCTCCTCTCTCTCTCTCTCAGTAAATCTTGTAGGTTTTGCGGTATCTGCCAGACTTTTCCCCAGTCATTACTGTTAGTTAAAACCTCTCTGGGATCGACTTTGAGTCATTGAAGCTGTAAATGTAGTCTTGCCATACATCCTGATGGACGCGAAACGAAAAGAAACTTTTATTTGTAAGACTTGTGCAAAAAAAAGTTTTAAAGTTTTAAAACTCTCTCTCTCTCTCTCTCTCTCTCTCTCTCTCTCTCTCTCTCTCTCTCTCTCTCTCTCTCTCTCTCTCTCTCTTAGCAATATAGCAGCTGAAACAGTTCGTCGTGTTTGTAGAGAACTGGCAGATGTCTTCTGGTTTTTACTTTTTTTTTCTTTTTTTAATCCCAGCATTGTCGTAACACGTGAGAATGGCTCATTTTCCCCCGTTATATGCGATTTGTGTGGCTTTGAGGATTGGGTATTGGTAGTGGGAAAGTACAAGGGTGGAGGAGGTGGGGAAGGTGGTGGTGGTAACAAGACCTGGGAAGAGAGGAGCCAGCCATTTTGTCTGTCGGTTCCTCTCTCCATCACCCGCTAAGGTTTCTGCCATAAAACGTCTGATCCTGTCTGCTTTCCCCTGCCGCTGGGAGAGCTGCTTTCAACGTATACCATCATTACCACACCCAATCAGGCCTTTTTGTCTCCCCCTCGGGCACATCACAGATAATCCGCTAGAATTCAGTTCAAGGCTGCTCACCAGTGTGTGGCCGGTTTTGCTGGGCATCGTAGTCAAGGCGATTGGGAACTAGCTCGCTGCTGCCTTTGGAGATGCAGATATTATATGTAGGACTCCAGTTTCTCTTCCATTTCTCTATAGGCCAGCTGCTGGAGGGAAAGAGGAAGGAAAACGGTGATTAACATTTTGTTGATGGCTGTTGAAAGGTGGTGTGTGGCGTTTAAGGTGTAATTGTGTCAGAAAAAGTTGCGTTCATGATTTGTTTTTATGAGATATGTTGTCATTGTGACGTTACATTCCTGTCACTGACACTTTGAGGGGACCTCCATTTAGATTGATACAGGAGTCACCACGGTGTATAACCCCAGTCTAACGTTCGCTCCTTGCAGGAGTCAGATACCAAACGGAATTCAACACAGTGGTAGGGAGTTAAGGAACAGAAGGCAATGGGTGTTGGGGTTTGCTGGAGGAAAGAAAGACAATGGATGAAGGAATGATAAGCTTTATTTCCAAGTGTTAACAAAAATATTCCCATACTTTTTTCCCCTGACTCAGAGAGAGAGAGAGAGAGAGAGAGAGAGAGAGAGAGAGAGAGAGAGAGAGAGAGAGAGAGAGAGAGAGAGAGAGAGAGAGAGAGAGAGGACGGACGGACGGACGGACGGACAGGACAGGACAGGACAGGACAGGACAGGACAGACAGGACAGACAGACAAGACAGACAAGACAGACAAGACAGACAGAGGGTAGTGTGTTAGACAACACTACATAACTTGGAAGGCCAAGCCATGTTGTTTGTGGGTTTCTCTCCCCGTCACCTGCTAAGGACTGTGCCATAAAATGTCTGCTTTTCTCCACCTCTGGGGGATTTGCTTTCAGCATACATCACCGCCACAGCCTGTCAGCTTTCCCCTCTCTTTTGCCTTGGGTAGATCAGTACAGCACAATACAGTCCAGCTTAATCCAGTTCAAGGCTAGCTGCCTAAACCCACCCTCTGCCTGTCTTGGTGGAGCTTTTATTCTAACGCCTTCATTTGTTTGCTTCACCAGGTTCTGCACTGTAAGAATGCCATATATCAGTTTTATCATTACTATTCGTGTAATAATGATAATAATAATCATCATCGTAATAATAATAAGTAATAGTAGTAGTAATGGTAGGAGAAGTAGTAGTAGCAGCAGAAGTAGTAGTAGTAGTAGTAGTAGTAGTAGTAGTAGTAGTAGTAGTAGTAGTAGTAGTAGTAGTAGTCGTAGTAGTCGTAGAAGTAGTCGAAGTAGTAGTAGTAGTAGTAGTAGTAGTAGTAGTAGTAGTAGTAGTAGTAGTAGTAGTAGTAGTAGTAGTAGTAGTGTAGTAGTAGTAGTAGTAGTAGTAGTAGTAGTCAAGGCAGTGTGGAGCTGCCAGGCTGTACTTGGTTTTCAAATGGTGAGAGAGCTGGTTATAATGTTAAGGTTGAAGTTTGACACCAAGTCCTTTGATGAATGGGTAGTTATCGGTTAGTCTTGTGGTAAAGAAAGTAGGCCCAGCTCAACACTACAGAGAGAGAGAGAGAGAGAGAGAGAGAGGAGAGAGAGAGAGAGAGAGAGAGAAGAGAGAGAGAGAAGAGAGAGAGAGAGAGAGAGAGAACGTGCGTGTATGTGTGCACTCATATCAGGTGAAGTTTTTTGTTTATGATGTGTGACAAATTGTTTTTGGCCCAGCATTGGAGAGATAAAGGGAGGGGGTGGGAAGTATTGAAATAGAGGAAGGGGGTGGGGGTTGGAATGCTTAAAGGTGCAATGGGGGGGGGGGGGGGGTATTTTTGCAGTAGTCTCAATACTGCTTAATTGATGTCACGATATCTGACTAAAAGCACAAACTTCCGACAACTATTTTTTGTGTTCATGTTTTAAGATTTCTGAATGGCTCCATCGTTTTCAGATTTATGAAGCAGTGGACAGTACAGATTGTAGAGATGTACGTTTCTTTTGGTGTTTTCTTACACATTACAATTTTAAAGAAAAAACCCAATATTATTACAATAAGTGGTTCCATCTAAAATGCCATTTGATAGGTTTGGCATCGATATATTCGTGAAGGTCCTTCTAAAATGCCATTCTATAGGTTTAGCATTGATCTATGCGTGAAGTTCTTTCTAATATGCCATTCCATAGGTTTGGCATTGGCATTGATCTATGCGTGAAGTTCCTTCTAAAATGCCATTCCGTGGATTTGGCATTGATGTGTGATTCTACAGATAGGTGTTGATTGCCATGTCAGATTTGCTGACATGCTCCCTGAAAGCCCAGGAATCTTTCCTAGAGGATGGGGCAGCTGTGGCCAGTGGCCTGGATGACAGCACAGGGATATAGTTAGTCAGCACGCCATCCACACTGCACTGCCTCAACACGCCGGAGACAAACACTGCCTTAAAGAAAGTATCAGTGCCGCGTCGCTGTCATTTCTCATGCAGTTCATGGTCATGTCTGGTCAGACAGAAAAAAGGACTAACAACTAGAGGAGGAAGATAGTGTCAGTAGTTCAGCAACTTTTGTCCCTGGAATGCCGTAACCCACAGGAACAGAAACGGTGCAGACAAACATCGTGCAGCCTTGCCAAACCTGTAGCTAAAAGAAAAGAGGTCCGCGAGGAAGGCAGGCTAGGCAGGAGATGGGGGTGGGGAGCAGGCTTTCCAGCTTCCTACAGCTGAGGAGGAAGGGAGGAACACAGAGTGGAGATTCTCCTCCCTCCAGTAAGCACGTCAGGAATGGCGAAGATGAGAAAAACAGACAGGCTCTCGGGAGACTAAGAGCTGTATGCGTGGGTGATCATAACCGCTTTGGAAGAGATAAGTTTGGCAGTTTATGGAGCCGAGATGGGAAGTGACTGATATAGTGAGATGCACGAGGATTATCTTAAACACTTGCATTATTTGGACAATCTGGCTAATTGGTCTGCCGGGGCATCGCTAAAATCCCTTGTTTAGGGGGAGTCAGTGTAAGATTTTTAGTTGTGCACTTGTGATGCACTTTCCCCGGGGAAAGTGTCTGCCTGATACCCTTGCTGAAAAAAAACGTGGGTTGAATGGGTTATGAAGAACTATGTCTTTCTAAACATCAAACCTCCAATTGAACACTCTAGCTTTTTTGTTGGGAAAAGTACAGGCAGTTAGCATGTGGCAGACACATCTGCTGATATCAGTACTGGTAAATTAGCTTTGTTCGTGCTCATGTGCGTATGTAAGAAAGGGTGTGTACAGTGGGCCCGTTTTTATTTACTGTTTGACATCAGGTAGAAGAATCCCACATGGTATATTGTGCGCTAGGGGAAGGTGAGCGTCTGGCTGGGTGTTAGCAAAGTGATGGAGAGGTGTGAGCGGGAAGGCATGTGGCAGGCAGGGCGTGTCGTCACCAAACTCTCCCCTGCCTTTCTCTTTGACTCTGATTTAGGGGGCAATGATAGCAGCAGTCAGGGTAGGATTGTCTTTGGCTTTTTTTCCTCATGTGCTCCCGGTTGTTTTTATGTCTGAGCATGTACTTGAGGCACAGTTCCCTGTGTTCCTGCCAGGCTGTGCTTTCATTATTAAGTGTATGTACATGTGTTGGCGCACTTCACTTTCTTGTTTTTATTGTTTCGGCAAAGGTTCTCTCTCTCACTCTCGCTCGCGCACACACCCACACCCCTACCTGTGCCAAATACTATTCCTATCTACGCCAGACTGGAAGCAGACAGACCGACAGATAGACAGACCCCTGCACAGAGGGTTATCAGGATGTTGAAGGGTGACCTACCCCCCCCCCCCCCCCCCCAGTGTTGTGTCCCCTTCCTTCAGGATGCAGCATGCTGCTCATACAGGTTGTTGTTTTTCTTGCCTGTTGAGCCTGGTGGTATGAGGAGAGGTGATTTTATCCTGTCTGTGTTGCCTCTGCAGGTCAACATGCACACAACAGGAGCAGATTTCCAACTGCGCTAGACCAAACTACAGGAAATCTGGGTCTTTAGCCTCTGATCTTGGAAACAGAGTGGACCATCACACATGTAAAGCAACTAGCTTTATCTGCACATAGCTGGAGAGCAGTACAATTTTGTTATGTGAAGTAAACACACACACATCTCTCTCTCTCTCTCTCTCTCTCTCTCTCTCTCTCTCTCCTCTCTCTCTCTCTCTCTCTCTCTCTCCACACACACACACACACACACACACACACACACACACACACACACACACGCGCGCGTGCGCGCGCGCAGCACGCACGCACGCACGCACGCACACACACACTTTTTCCATCTGTGGAGGAGAGGGAGGTAAGTGTAGGTATAGCAGTTGCAGGGAAGAGGTGGACTTAGCAAGGAAGGAAGGAAGGGGGTCGGGACCTCAATTTCCCCTCGTCTGAGCAGGCAGGGCCAGTTAGGCTAGTGTGGCCCAGCTGCTTAACGCCAAGGGAGGTAGTTTTTTTCCCTCTGACATCCATCCCCCTGCCTGGACACTCCCATGCTGCTCACCCAGCCATGATCTCTGCCACCGCAAAGCTACACAACGGAGAAGGCCCTGCTCTGCTGCTGTGTGTCACTGATGTGGTGTTGTGAAGGGCTTTTCCTGTTTAGGGTATTAGCCGAAAAGCGTCAAAAGACTTGAAGCCAACAGCCTAACCCAAACTTCCGCACAAACTGTATGTAAATTGGACACGTTGGTACACAGTTGTGTGGAGGAAAACACTGTTTTATACAACTAGAGGTCTTTCTCTGCTGGAAATATGCAGCTGCTCTGTCTGTCTGTCTGTCTGTCTGTCTGTCTGTCTGTCTCTCTCCCCATGCTTTCATTTTTTTCACTACCATAGTATGTGTGAAGTTTATTCATACTTTCATTTTGCATCATTACACACACACCCCTGACCCCCTCACCTACTGTATTGTCGTCCAAAGCCAAGGTGCCATTAAACCATTTCAGTGTTCAGTGTTCTCTCTCTCTCTCTCTCTCTCTCTCTCTCTCTTCTCTCCTCTCTCTCTCTCTCTCTCTCTCTCTCTCTCTCTCTCTCTCTCTCTCTCTCGGATAGCCTAGTGGTCAGAACATTGCGCTAGCAATTTGAAGACCCGGTTCGAATCTGGTCGAGGAGATTTTTCTCTGGAGTTAACATCAGTGCTGACTCCACTCTCCCAAAAGTCCTTCGGATGAGACTTTAAACCGAGGCCCGTGTGCGAACGCACGCAGAACATCTTGCGCAACGTTAAATCCTGTTCCGCTTTCGTAAGAGTAGCCATCGTGTGCCGGTGGAACAGATGACATTTACAAAACTGCATACACACGGGGACTGGATGTAAAAAAGCACAAGAGTGCTTATCCATTATCCTCGATATAAAGAATCAATCATCAATCAATCAATCAATCTCTCTCTCTCTCCTCTCTCTCTCTCTCTCTCTCTCTCTCTCTCTCTCTCTCTCTCTCTCTCTGTATGTATGTATGTATGTATGTATGTATGTATGTATGTATGTTGTATGTTGTATGTATGTATGTATGTATGTATGTATGTATGTATGTATGTAGCAGTTATGCAGTTGATAAAGTAAGGGATGGTTCACATCTACATCACTATCTCTCTTCTCTCTCTCTCTCTCTTCTCTCTCTCTCTCTCTCTCTCTCTCTCTCTCTCTCTCTCTCTCCCTATGGTAGTCATGGCCTGTGGGGTCAGGGAACAGAGGCATGAACGTGAACAGAAGCCGTCCTCTCTCTGCCACTTGACTTATCAGTCACTGCAGTGATTGTGCCAGTGTCTTTAGTTTCAAAAGAGAAACTAAACAAAGCAAGATTGAATGTCGTGTTTGTGTAAGCGTGTGTGGGTGCGTGGTTTGTGTGGTGTGTGTGCGTGTGCGTGTGCGTGTGTGTGTGTGTGTGTGTTAGAAAAAGGCAATATTTCAGATGGGGAAAATATAATGGTTCAGTGTGGCTGCCACACTTCACTGTGCGGTGATGACAGTGAAAGTATATTATGACCCTGACCCCTCAGAAATGGTAGAGTGATGGGTAAACGCTACCGCAAGAAATGAAGAACAGTGCCTTACATGCGTGAGAAAAGAACACACATCTATTCAAGAAGGGAACTAATGATTGAAGGTATACAGTAAAAAATGACGGTTTTAGACTGAAAAACACGGTTTATAACTGTTTTTACTTTTTTACTGGCATGAAATGGCCTTTTACGGCTATGGGATTGTGCACAGAAAGTAATTTATCACTAAAGGCAAGGGAAATAAAAAGCACAGGAATGACAAAACCTACTTAATGGCGATAAGAACGCTACATACCCTCAGAATCCTGTGCCAGTTTTTGTCATTTGCAAACGCCAGTCAAAATAAAAAGCGCAATTTGTGAGCTGTCTGCTTTACAGAATTTACAGCTGGAGCTGTTTGTCAGCTTACGTAAATGTAAGTGGCATGAAATCAGATTAGAACAACTTTTTGGTGTGGCAAAAACGATGTGGGTTTTGAATTGGAAGAGAGGCAGGGCAAGAGGACGTGGAAGATAAAGAAATAACGTAGTGAGATGACACAGGGAAACATACAATACACCATCTCCAGGATTGTGTGTGTGTGTGTGTGTGTGTGTGTATAATATATATATATATAATATATATATATATATATATATAATATATATATATATATATATATATATATATATATATATTGTATGTGTGTGTGTGTGTGTGCGTGCGTGTGTGTACGCGCATGCGCGTGCGTTTTATGAAAATGACACCACTTAGAGCTGCTCAAAAGAACACTGACAATAAAAGGATTAGGGGAAGAGAGGTAGCCTTCAGTCCGATGCTTTTCATGTTCTACAGCCAACAACAGCAACACACAACAACAAGGGCTGAGGTTACAATGATTGCAGGGAAGTGCAGTCTGCAAACCAATGATGAATGACTCTCAGCCTTTGCGTAACTTAGACAGTGGGTAAGTGGGCCGCATTACCTGACAGACTGCAGGATGGGAGGGGAGAGGGGGAAAGGAGAAGCCTGCACACTAATGTAGGCAGCACGCAGAGAGCATGATACTATCTCTTGCCTCGAAAGGCGGCATAGCAAAGGATAGCTCATATAAACGTTTTTGAACTGGAGTTGTTTAGGGAGTCAACATTTGCTCTTTTTCCCCTTACCATTCAGATGCGAGATGTGTTTTTCCCTCGTTGCGATGCGAAGTGTTTATTTATTTGAACTGCACGGTTATGTTGGAAATATCTTGCTGCTTGTTTTTGCTTCCAATCCAGGTAGATACAATATTCGTTGCCATAATTTTCATTCCTAGTTATCTGATGCTAGGTTTTTACTTTACCAAGGTTTCCGCTTTGCTTTGCATTCCGTTGTATGAGGAACACAAAAGCCAGTTACTCTGATTCCTAGTGTTTCTAGTTGAACAGATTCTAAACCGACAAAACTTGATACCTTTCATACTAAACCTCTTTCTTCCTTCTTAGATGAGAGATGATATCAAATTCTTGTCTTGTACAGTCGATCACTGATAGTGTCATTCGTTGAACAGTACTTATTGTCATTGCCTTGGGAGATTTCTGTCAGATTAAATAGGAATACAAAAATATAGGACACTGGTTTCTGATAATGCCTCCAGTGCTGCGAGGCAGGAAAATCAAACACATTATATTATACTCGTGTTCCTACACTGTTTGGCCTAGCGATCCTATGCCCCGTTATTCCCCTGTTTTCTTTATACCCTCCCGGGATTCAACTCAACCGCACCCAGATGGATTGATGTTGGCCCAACTCATTTTATTCTGCCGTGAGCAAAACTGTCAACACGTCCACAAACACTCCTGAAAAAAAGATATTCCAGTTTTAATGTAATGATTGTGGCCATTAAACATTATCATCGGCAGTAAACATTTACATGACTTTTGTCTGTAAAAACATTGAACGAATAACTTATGTTCTTTGTTCAAAAACAAGGAGTATGTTTGAGTATTGTTACTTTCGCTATTTCATTACAGGTAATCTTTTCAGAAGGTATTTTCTATTCTTTTGACCACATTAATTTTGTTATGTGTGCCTGTCACATCGTTCTGGATCCTGAAATGATTGGACATTTTTAGTCCCTGCCGATGTTTCATCATGGCACAACATTGAACATGCATCAATATATTCGCTTCATTCTCTCATCCCCCCTCCCCGTCACCTCTCCTCACCGGTGCTGCCCTCACGCCATTCCAAAGATCGAAGACATTTTCTCGCTTTCCGTAAATCCATGCTATGGATTGCCTGCTGCCTACAATGGCCTGGATGTACACAGTCTGATTCTATGGCCGCGGTGCCAGCGCTGCCATAGAGGTTCTTTCAGACCCCACTTCTGTTGCCTTGGTATCCGAGGGATTACATTGATTTCAGAACTCGCCATCCCTGAAAATTACCTGCCCATGCAGAGAACCCGAGGACGGGAAAATCGGCCGCCATATTAAAACCCAACACCTGAGGCACGCGCTCTGTTCAAGCAAGCTGGTGTTTGTGTTGGGGAGAGAGAGGGGGGAGAGAGAGAAGGGAGAGAGGGGAGAGACAGATAGGGAGAGGGAGTGAGGGAGTGAGGAAGGGAGAGACGTGAGAGAGAGAAAGAGAGCAATAGAGAGAGAGGGAGGGAGGGACGGTTGTGAAGTGGTTTTGAGTACTTTATATGCATATCGGAATAGTCAGAACAGTCTTTATTTTTTTATCTCTCACTTCCTCTCTTCATCTACCCTCTCTCACTCTTTCCTCCTCATCTCTCGTGTCCTCTCTCTCTCTCTCTCTCCTTCTTTCTCTCTCTCTTCTCTCTTCTCTCTATCTCTCTCTCATCTTCTCCTCCTCTTTCTTTTATTCTCTCAGCGTTGCACACACACACACACACATAAGCATTTATTTGTATGCACGATTCACATGTTGGATAAGCTTTAACCCAGACTGACAGCAACATCTCAGCCAGCTATGTTAGAGTCAGGAGAGATAATTACAGCCTGCCTAGAGACATGCCTCTCCTGTTGGGGGGGGGAGAGAGAGAGAGAGAGAGAGAGAGAGAGAGAGAGAGAGAGAGAGAGAGAGAGAGAGAGAGAGGAGAGGAGGGGACAGGAGAGAAGAGGAGAGGAGGGGAGAGAGAGAGAGGGAGAGAGAGAGAGGAGGGGAGGCGAGAGAAAGAGGGAGAGGAGAGGAGAGGAGAGATAGAGAGACACAGACAGACAGAGAGGTGGTATATACACACACACAAATTAATATCACCAAGTGTGTATAGACAATTAGCTGAACTACTACACCAACACCCCCCCTACACAACACACACACACACACACACACACACACACACACACACACACACACACAACACACACGAATTAATATCACCAAATGTGGATAGACTTTAAACTGAACTATTGCAGCAACAACAACCATAGACACACATGAATTAATATCACCAAGTCTGGATATACCTCAGTTAAACTACAACAACAATAACTGCACACACGCACGCACACACCACACACACACCACACACACACACACACACACACACACACACACACACACACACACACACGGACGGACGGACGGGCAAAGTATGCAGGCAGGCAAAGCAAGACACGATTTTCTAGAGACTATGTATCAGAAGGCACTAAAACCACAGTGATCAAGGGTTTGGAACAGCACTGGTTATGATGACCCCCTCCCTCCCCCTTCCCCGACACCTTTCTACTTTAAGGGGTTTGTCTTCCCCCCCCCCCCCTTTACTCTCTCTCTCTCTCTCACTCTCTTCGTCTTTGCCACCAGTAGAAAGAAGTAGGCGATGAGTTAGCGAAGAAGGCAGCAATGAGAGGCTGAAGCGTCTGTTCTATCCATCAGGCGGAGTCGTAAAACACAGGTTAGGGAAAGATGGGTGGGGGAGGGATAGGAAGGGGGCTGCCACACCAGAGCTTCAGTAGAACTCCCAGGAGAGCACAAGGAGGCAGAGGTGCCAGAGCGTGTTGCTGCCTGCCTGCTGCCCTCTCTCTCTCTCTCTCTGCCTCTGGCCAAAGGCAGCAAGCATTCTGTGGATCTCCCCCTTCCCTGTACTAAGCTAAGCACTCTATGGCAGCCTATCTCTTGGCATCTTTTTTTCTTCTTGCTTGTTTGTTGTTGGTTTTCGTGTGGAAGTGGCTCCAATTTGCCACAATGTAGGTTGTGCATAACTAGGTGAGTTATTGCAGCAGGGTTTTAAGACATGCACAGACACAGATTCTTATCAGGTTCGCCGTGTAAGGAGATTAACAAGTGGACAAATAAAATAATGTTGTGATCCCTCTCCCCCCCCCCTTTCCCCGGGTGTGTGTGTGTGTGTGTGTGTGTGTGTGTTGTGGTGTGTGTGTGTGTGTGTGTGTGTGTGTTACATTGAGAAACTACCCTGAAAGTAATGAAGAAATACTTGAAATGCTTCTGATATTCACTCTGTCTTGCAGAGTATGTCAAACATGTCATTCCGTATGTCATACATTCCACCGGAATATAATGATGAAACCATAATATCCCTGATTTCCTGATGCGCATAATTCTGTGACATTAGCCAGAGACAATGGCTGTGTGATGAGTTTCTATACTAGTAACATCATCAATAAAATGCCGTTTATAGCCTTCCCCCTCCCCTGTTATGCTCCTAACACGTATGTCTGGTTCTGTGCATTATGGATCAATGCCACCCACACCCCTTCTCTTGCCCAATGCGTGGCACCATCCTATAAAACAATACGAGAACTAAACACAGAAATGGAAAAGGTCTCTTTCATTTCTTTAGATTCAAATTGCACCTGGCAACAAAAATACCCAGCAATGGTTTTACCAGGTATCGCTTTCGCACTTCCCACCTCCCTCCCCCTCCTTCCTCCACACCACACACCACCACACAAGCACACCACGTGCGCGCGCGCACACACACATACACACCACGTGTGCGCACACACACACATACACACCACGTGTGCGCACACACACACACACACACACACAAACACACCACGAACACACACACACACAACAAACACACACACAACACACACACACACCACGACGGCGCGCACACACACACACACACACACCACACACAACCACACAACACACACACACACACACACACACACTGTGGCGGCTCCCCGACTCAGAGAAGCTGGTGATGGATTGGCGTCTTTGCAATCAACAAAGCGAACAAAAAACAGGGGAGGAAGAAGAACATGTCAATGGTGGAGGATTTTTAGTGTCAATTTTTCTCCGTCACTGGCAAATTGGGGTACTGCTTTTCGGCGTCTATTCTCTCTCTCTCTCTCTCTCTCTCTCTCTCTCTCTCTCTCCTCTCTCTCTCTCTCTCTCTCTCTCTCTCTCTATTTTATTTTATTCTTTCATATCGAGGATAATGAGATAAGCTCTCGTGTGTGTGTGTGTGTGTGTGTGTGTGTGTGTGTGTGTGTGTGTGTGTGTGTGTGTGTGTGTGAATCGTTGGGTGTTTCCGTGGCTATATGACCAGACACACAATCAACACATCTGCACAAAACGTCTAGTCTTTCTAATCTGATTGAGAACGGCCCGTCCGATTGCTATAATATTATTTTGATGCTGTTGTTGTCGTGTTTTATGCTGTTGTTGTCGTTGTTGTTTTAATTGGGTACACTCGTGCTTAAATCTCGCTTCGTTTTTCTTTCAGGGGATGCTACTGACGACACATATCTGGCCTGCAAAGATTCCTTCTTTACCAACTCTGAGAAGCGCATATTTTTCCGTGAGTACAAAAACTTGTATGTGATTGTCTGTTCCTTCGTGAAATGTTGAGCAACGTTTGTAGGTGTGGTATTGTCAATTGTCGTGCAAGGTTTCTTCGTGGTGTGTTGTCAATGTCTGTCGTTCCCACGGTGACAGGTAGACAAATTGTCTATGAGCCACAGTGCGATGAAGAAAGAAGCATGTTGCCCTTTTTCGTGGGCGCGCGCGCGTTTGCGTATGTGTGTGTGTGTGTGAGTGAGTGAGTGAGTGAGGAGAGTGAGTGAATGTGTGTGTGTGTGTGTGTGAGAGAGAGAGAGAGAGAGAGAGAAGAGAGAGAGAGAGAGAGAGAGAGAGAGAGAGAGAGAGAGAGAAAAACTCGGATGTTTATTGTACATCGGCCACAGGCCCTTATACAAACACATGAAAAAGGGGAGGGGGGGGGGGGGGGGGGGGCCCTAGGAGACATGCTTAACAGTAATTTTGCATGCATAACAAAATTTAAGTATATTGGATATTTTGTGAAAAGGAAAACAACATTTTTCGTATAACATTTTTAAATAAGATACGGACGTTCAGAGAGAGAGAGAGAGAGAGAGAGAGAAGAGAGAGAGAGAGAGAGAGAGAGAGAGAGAGAGAGAGATGCAGCCCATCATCAGCAATTACATCACCTCTGACATTATAGAAACCATTCCAAATCTGTACAATATGACAAATACACATCAATCAAAACAAGTAGGAAAAAAGTGTCATCAGGAGATTGCACAAATGAGAGAGTGGGAGTGAGAGAGAGCGAGTGAGAGAGTGTGACAGACAGACAGAAGGGCAGGTGCCATTGTGTGTGTGCTCAGTGTAGCGTGAACAAGGTTGGGGAGGTATTGATCGGCGTTTGTCGTCTTGGAGAATGGCTGCTGCCTAGTAGCACCAGTTTTTGTGGTTTTCTTCTGACGGGTCTGCTGTCTTCTTTTTCTCCCCTCACTCTCGCTGCTCAGCCTACTTGTAATACGAGGCGACGCTATCGAGCTTGCATGGCGGTATGACATAAAACCTAGGTATTGTTGTGAAGTAACTGTATCGCTCTTGTGCTCGGGTGGCACTACATGAGCAAACAAGTTCAGCGCAGAGATTTTTTTTTGGTGTGTGTGTGATGGGGGGGGGGGGGGTTCCGAAGGGGGCTGGGGGTGGAGTAGTAACACAAGATCAGTTACATTCGTACTAGAGCCGAAATAATACCAGTTCACAGCCGGGCATTGCTAAATCAATAAATACTTTCTAATACACGCTCCCTTGAAAGGTTTCTCATGTCACAGTATTGTAATATATCGTACAATGCAGACAGTGTTGCCGAGAAGTGTTGCTTTGTTGCTCAATGTCATCAAGTAGTGCTTTGTGTCCCGTAGTTTTAACCCGTTCACATTATTATCATGGGGTTAAGGTATTAAAAAAAAAAAAAACCAAGCCGAGGGAAAAGATGGCATACCATGCCCGTATACACTGCCATAAACCCCAACGGGCCTTTCCCTGCACCTGTACAAGTCATCCTCCGCCAATGAAACGGCCCACACCACTCACGTGCCTACCAACGGTGCAGAGATAATGACGGATAATGCCTCGGATAATGCCTAGCGGCTTAGTTAAGCACCTCTGCTTTTCCACTCCAGTGAGCTAGCTGAGTGTTGCAGCCTTCTCCCCTTGCCCATCTCATTTCACGCTGAATTGGCCAGCAAGATACTGGCATGGCATGGCATGGCATGGCAAGGCATGGCACACTTTCCCACACAGGTGAACAATGGGCTGCTGTTGAACCTGAGGTGGAGGTTCACTTCTGACAAGTGCCGGCAGCTAGAACCCAGGTGTGCTGAAAACAGAAGCTAGCCGCTGTGCTCCCTGCCACATCAGGACTTCCAGGCCTGGTTAGAAACTGCTGCAGAAAGCCTACATTGTAACTGAAGGCAAGGAACTGGCGAAACGGGGATCAGTATTGTGGCTGCCTAGAAGTCACAGAGATTTCTCTAGAAATGATTATTTCTCTAAAGTATAACAGTAGTAAAAATTAATGCGTGTAATGAAAATGCTTTCATTCTTCACTTTAGCTGAAGATTGTTGCCATATTTTGACTTGATTGCGCTAACACAGACGAGGCAGTGGTTAATGAGAGACCCATATTGCTGCTACCTGTACCTCTCTGTCCAAAGAATCTGGACTGCTTTCCTGTTCTCTTCCACCTTGGCCTTTTCTGTATGATATGTCTTCTTATAACAGAGCGTGGGCTATGTGTTGTGGCAAATGCATCCTTCATTGAAAACCATAAAAAGTAATATGACAGTACATGACACGACAAACATCGATTTACAAACATCATGGGAAGCATTTGCATAAGAGGGATGGGGTTGGTGGGGACCTACACTGCCTGACGTTGCTGACGTTAGGCTGACCACAGCTGGAACACGGAGGTCTTTCGCCGGCTATGCAGACTTTGCCTTGGAAAGTGGACAGTCCACAACAACCACTGCTAGCTATAAGACAAGTCATAAACCCAGACAATCTGTAGACATTTCAGCTTGAAGTACTAGTCTCGTGTCTGATGGCTAGGTGATTCTGTGTGCAGGCAATTGTGCCGTCTATATTCAAGTGTCCTTTCCTTGCCTGTAGTGTGTGCCGACCTAGGTATGCTTGCTACATGTTCCAGGTTATTTACAAGGGCCAAAATATAGATCATTTAGCAAGGAACAAAGTATAGATCATGTATAATTTAGCAAGGAACAGAGTGTAGATCATTTAGCCAGAAACAACGGAGGAGCATAATTCTGGCCTATTTTAAATAGTCTTCGACTATACAAACAATGTTATTTTCATTCATGCTTTCAAAATGGGTACAGGATTTCTTTCATATCCTTCGACTATACAAACAATGTTATTTTCATTCATGCTTTCAAAATGGGTAAAGGATTTCTTTCATATCCTTCGACTACACAAACAATGTTATTTTCATTCATGCTTTGAAAATGGGTACAGGATTTCTTTCATATCCTTCGACTATACAAACAATGTTATTTTCATTCATGCTTTCAAAATGGGTAAAGGATTTCTTTCATATCCTTCGACTACACAAACAATGTTATTTTCATTCATGCTTTCAAAATGGGTAAAGGATTTCTTTCATATCCTTCGACTATACAAACAATGTTATTTTCATTCATGCTTACAAAATGGGTAAAGGATTTCTTTCATATATCAGAGGAGAGGAAATACTACGTGTCAGACATGTCATGTATACGTTTTAGGTTTAAGCAGTATGTCGGGAGATAGGGGGGGGGGGGGGGGGGTAGACTTCTTTACTGGTATGAGACCCACAGTCACCCCCTCCTTTCCCTTCTGAAAAAAGTCTGGAACTCTGGATTAATGCTCCCCTCCCTCTCCCCATTGCCAATGTGTGTTCACACTATACTGCTGCTTTTACCCTGTACATTCAGATCCACACATTACGCAGTCCATAAATATCGAGATCCAAGCTCTGCAGTCTATAAATAAGTCTTATCTCTTTGCTCCCACTGAATACTTTCTCTCCCCCCCCCCCCCCACCCTTTCATCCTTCATGTGCTCATACTCCTCATATAACAGGAACAGAGAACCCAGACCAGTTCGTTTACCTCCCCTCTCTTTTCTGCAGGCTGTAGCGTCATGTTTGTGTTGTAGGCAGCTTGTGTGTTTTTGCCATCTCGGTTTCACCTAACATTTCCAACATGCGTGGTGTTGTCGGCATGGCTTACTGTTTCTGGCTTATGTGAAGACACCAGTTCGTCAGCGAGAAATATGCAACATTTGTCAGCGTCAAATAGGCCTGCTGTCAGCAGCTGAATTGTGCATCTCTCTCTCTCTCTCTCTCTCTCTCTCTCTCTCTCTCTCTCTCTCTCTCTCTCTCTCTCTCTCTCTCTCTCTCTCTCTCTCTCTCACACATATCCCCGTGTTCTGTCACTGAGAGCAAAGTTTCTTAACTCGCAAACTATAAAACAAACAATGAGTATCGATTATGAAGCGGTTTTCATGGCATTGTATATACAATGTCACGTGTAAGATTTATAAACATTTCCTTTTTTCTTTGATGTCAAAGGTTACATAACTATCACCGTGATGTGGTTACAGATGTCTGTTTTTGTCTGTGCCCTGTGAGGTGATTTAGGTGTAGATTTATATGCTTTCATACTTGCTCACACACGTACACACATGCAGTCAAACTATGCTGTTTGCTGGTGTCTGCTTTTACAGACATTTGTAACTAAAACAACGTTGCTATTGGATGTTCTGAACACGCTCTGTTTGTGTAGCTTATGCAGCTGCAATCTCTCTCTCCCTCCCTCTCTCTCTCCCTCTCTCCTCTCCCTCTCTCCTCATCTCTCTCTCTCATCTCTCCCTCTCTCCATCTCTCTCTCTCATATCTGATTATATACACAGAAATGTCTCAGTTTTGTGTGTGTGTGTAGGGGGGGGGGGGTCTTTTGATTTTTCATTGAGACAAGTATCCTATATTTTATTAGGGGGAAAAATGAAAACGTCTTCCTATTCAAAGGTAAACTTAATGTGTTACAGCATTGATTTTAAGGTATAAGGTTCTAAAGGAAGACAGAGCTACACTGGTAGGGAGCCAGTCACTATGGCATTTTAAACCACCTCTTCTCACAGTGAAAGTACGGAAATAAAATGCGGGAGCAGAAAATGGGAATAACCAGTGGGACGGAAGTGAGGAGTAGCCAGATGAATGGCTTTCTCTTCCCTAAGTAAAACATTCCGATGTAGTGGCATTGAACTGGAGGCATCAGATAGCACAATCCACTGTTTTATGTAAAAAAATAGTCAGTAGATTATAAATCATGGCTAATCATTTTCATTCCAGGGTTTGTAAATGATTAACCGGTTAAACTGATTCGATGACAATGTATACGTGTATGAGCAAGTTGCAAATCCTAAATTCGAATCCATTTGGTTCTACCCTTTAATAAAAAAAAAAAAAAAAAAATGCCACACAAAGTTTCAAACATCAAGAAAACCTCAGAGAAAAACCATGGCCAATGACAAAGCGCCTCTCAGATTTACACACGCATATCAGCATGTGGATTGAACTAGCTCCAAAGCAAGCTGTACGCCTTTCAACAGGCTGAATGTGACATTTTTCACGTTTATTCCTTTGTCTGGTCGCAGAAGATAGACGGCTTTTTTCATAGAACCCTCACAGGAGGATGGTCAGAAAGGC
>CM060323.1:10890397-10920397 GCA_030674155.1 Stramonita haemastoma
CCCTGCACCGGGAACCCTGGAGAGCTCTCTCTCCCCTCGATCTTTTCTCTGTCTCTCTAGCTCTCTCTCTCTCTCCCCTCGAAAAGAGAGAGAGATAGGGAAGAGGGAGGGGAAGACAGAGAGGTTCTCTCTCTCTTTCCCCCCCCCCCCTCCTCTCTCTATCTCTTTTCGAGGAGAGAGAGAGAGAGAGAGAGAGAGAGAGAGAGAGAGAGAGAGAGAGAGAGAGAGAGAGAGCTCTTTTCTCTCTCTCTCTAGCTCTCTCTTTTCGAGGGGAGAGAGTGAGAGGTTCTTTCTCTCTCTTTCCCCTCGCTCTTCTCTCTCTCTCTCTTTTCGAGGGGGCAGAGAGAGAAAAGGGAGAGAGAGAGAGGGGGGGGGGGGGGGGGGGGAGAGAGAGGGGGAGAGAGGTTTTCTCTCTTTCCCCTGCTCTATTTCTCTCTGTCTCTGTCTCTCTCTCCTCGAGAGAGAAGAGTGAGGGAGAAGAGACCTCTCTCTCTCTCTTTCCGAGGAGAGAGAGAGAGAGGGGGGGGGGGAAGAGAGGTTCTCTCTGTCTCTCTCCCCTCGGAAAGAGAGAGAGAGAGCTCTCCCTTCCCTTCCTTCCCTTATCTCTCTCTCTCTCTTCTCTCTCTCTCTCTCTCTCTCTCTCTCTCTTCTCTCTTTTTTCGAGGAGAGAGAGAGAGAAGGGAAGAGAGGTTCCTCTTCTCTTCCTCTCTCTCCCCTCTCTCTCCCCTAGAGAGAGAGAGAGAGAGAGAGAGAGAGAGAGAGAGAGAGAGAGAGAGAGAGAGAGAGAGAGAGAGAGAGAGAGAAAAGAGCTCTCTCTCCTCTCGCTCTTTTCTCCCTCTCTCTCTCTCTCCCCTCGAAAGAGAGAGAGAGATAGGGAAGAGGGAGGGGAAGAGAGAGAGGTTCTCTCTCTCTTTCCCCCCCCCCCCCTCTCTCTCTCTCTCTTTTCGAGGGGAGAGAGAGAGAGAGAGAGGAGAGAGAGGAGTGAGGAGAGAGCTCTTTTCTCTCTCTCTCTAGCTCTCTCTCTTTTCGAGGGGAGAGAGTGAGAGGTTCTTTCTCTCTCTTTCCCCTCGTCTCTTCTCTCTCTCTCTCTCTCTCTCTCTCTCCCCTCCCCCTCTTCTCTCTCTCCCGCTCTCTCTTTTCGAGGGGGCAGAGAGAGAAAGAGAGAGAGGGAGAGAGGTTGTTTCTCTTTCCCCTCGCTCTTTTCTCTCTCTCTCTCTCTGTCTCTCTCTGTCTCTCTCTCGAGGAGAGAGAGAGAGAGAGTTCTCTCTTCCTCGCTCCTCTCTCTCTCTCTGTTTTGAGGGAGAGAGAGAGAGAGAGAGAGAGGAGAGAGAGAGAGAGAGAGAGAGAGAGAGAGAGAGAGAGAGAGATCGATGGAGAAGAGACCTCTCTCTCTTTCCGATGAGAGAGAGAGAGGGGGGGGGGGAAAGGAGAGAGAGAGAGAGAGAGAGAGAGAGAGAGAGAGAGAGAGAGAGAGAGAGAGAGAGAGAGATAGGGAAGAGGGAGGGAAAGAGAGAGAGGTTCTCTCTCTGCTTTTCCCCCCTCTCTCTCTCCTCTTTTCGAGGAGAGAGAGAGAGAGAGAGAGAGAGAGAGAGAGAGAGAGAGAGAGAGAGAGAGAGAGAGAGAGAGGTGTGAGGAGAGATCTCTTTTCTCTCTCCCTCTAGCTCTCTCTCTTTTCGAGGGGAGAGAGTGAGAGGTTCTTTCTCTCTCTTTCCCCTCGCTCTTCTCTCTCTCTTTCCCCTCGCTCTTCTCTCTCTCTCTCTTTTCGAGGGGGCAGAGAGAGAAAGAGAGAGACAGAGAGGGGGGGGGGGGGGGGAGAGAGAGAGAGAAGAGCGAGGGAGAAGAGACCTCTCTCTCTCTCTTTCCGAGGAGAGAGAGAGAGAGAGAGAGAGGGGGGAAGAGAGGTTCTGTCTGTCTCTCTCCCCTCGGAAAGAGAGAGAGAGAGCTCTCCCTCTCTCTCTCTCTCTCTCTCTCTCTCTCTCTCTCTCTCTCTCTCTCTCTCTCTCTTTCGAGGAGAGAGAGAGGGGAAGAGAGGTTCTCTCTGTCTCTCTCCCCTCTCTCTCCCCTAGAAGAGAGAGAGAGAGAGAGAGAGAGAGAGGAGAGAAGAGAGAGAGAGAGAGAGAGAGAGAGGGAAAAGAGCTCTCTCTCCCTTCGCTCTTTTCTCCCTCTCTCTCTCTCTCTCTGTCTTTCCCCTCAGTCCTCTCTCTCTCTCTCTCTCTCTCTCTCTCTCTCTCTCTCTCTCTCTCTCTCTCTCTCTCTCTCTCTCTCTCTTCGAGGGGAGAGAGAGAGAGCTCTTTTCTCTGTCTCTCTAGTTCTCCCCTGTCTCTCTAGTTCTCCCCTCGAAAAGAGAGAGAGAGAGAGAGGGACACACACACACAGACAAAGTATACTGGTTTATTTATTCAGCGCTATATAAATCCCATATTATAAAATAATAATAACATTAATTAATATAATTAATAATAATAATAATAATATAATAATAATAATAATTATATTTATTATCATTATTCAGTATCTGTTTTGTATTGTCTAGTTTTGTAGATTATTATAATAGTCCATTTGGTTTTGAATGCCACGTATCTTCTCTCACAACAGCCACATCAACACTTTCATCAAAAAGAAAGTCTGCTATTTCACCAACAGTACACTGGCACATCTTTATCTTCAAACCACTATTCGACACCTTTAAAATCTGTAACAAATATATCACCAACATAAAGCAACTGTCATAAATCTCACACCTTTTGGCATGCTCATTAAAGCTACTCAACGCAGGCTTGACATATTTATTTCAACATGCTGACTGTAAAACACTGGATGCTGCTTGTCTTGTGTGTTTTTCAGCAAAAGAAGGTCCAGTGTTTTATCACACAGCCTCACCATAAATGTCCGAAAGCAGCACAGCTGTCAACAGCGCCAGTGAAGGAGTATGGAGGAGATAAGAGCATAACCCCCTGTACAGGTGGTGAGCAACACGCTAAGCAGGCAGCAGTTAGTCAAAGGATTCGAACCCCAACAGTGGACAGACAGCAGATAATTCTTGAGAGGATGGGGACATCAAAGTCCGGCAGAGGCCTGGAGATAAGGGGGCAGGGTAGGTGGGTGAGGTACGGCATGTGGAATCGAGGTGTGGGGGGGGGGGGGGGGGGGGTGACAGGGATCTGAGGAGGTCATGTGCAGCTATTTTCTTTCTTTTTCTCTTGATGTCTGTTGCTGCTGCTGCAGTCAGCGGTGATGTGTGATCTGTGAGGGGAGTGTTGAAAGGAGTTGTGTGCATGGTCCTGTGGCACTGTGCGCAGCGCTGTAGAATAGGAGTACCTGTTCATGGAACACTGTGTGTGAAGTCTTTGTCTTCAGGTCTGTATTCAGGATATCATCCTACCCTCCTGATTAGTTATGCATAGCAAGTTTATACTTCAGTTGCCCCCCCTCCCCCCCCTACACACAGAGTATGAGAAGTGGGTATGAAGTGATGCAACGAAAGACATACTGACGAACGGTTACACTCTAGTGTGTGTATATGTGCGTACTTGCGTGAGTGTGTGCGTGTATGCATGCGTGCGTGCGTGCATGTGTGTGTGTACTCGTCTGGGAAGAGTCGGGTGATATGATTATAGAGTCGGGTGATATATATATATATATATATATATATATATATATATATATATATATATATATATATATATATATATATATATATATATATATATAAGGAAAGTGCTTCATGACAGTCTCTGACCAGGGTTTTCCAAAGAGCACATCAAAATAGATGTTCCAAAAGGAAGCAAACAGCGGCACAGACAGAAATCCACTTCCCGCATGTGCAACATATGTAGAGGCGGGGCGGGGAGAGGGGCGGGGGGCGGGGAGAGGGGCCTTGGCGACACTGGTGAGCCCCTGTCTGTCGCTACCCTGAGGCAGTGTAGGCTGTCTGTCCCTCTGATGTCTGCCTACTGTCCGTTTCTCCAGCATCCACACACAAGCTCAGTAAAGCATCACACGAGAGAGAGAGAGAGAGAGAGAGAGAGAGAGAGAGAGAGAGAGAGAGGAGAGAGAGGAGAGAGGAGAGAGAGAGAATGACGGATATAGCAAGGATAAATAAAACGTGCCTGTTCACTAAAAAAAAATGCCATCCTTTTGACCAATCCAGGTCATCACATCCACTGTTTCCTGCCTCATGAGACAATCTTCGGCTGGAGTATAATCATGTGAGGGTTTTAAGTATTTACATCATTGAAACCTATGGGGAGCGAGCAAGCGGGCAGGCAATGTATAGAGACAGAATACGATTAAGAGTTTATATTTCCGGCCATAGCCCCTTTCTGAAGGGGGGTTGCACATAAACATTAACAACCAGAACCACAATTTATTACAAACCTATTTTTCGACGGCCTTTGGAAGAGAGAGAGAGAGAGAGAGAGAGAGAGAGGAGAGAGGAGAGAGAGAGAGAGAAAGAGAGAGAGGAGGAGAAGAGAGTAGAGGGAGAAAGATGTATGGGTTGGGTGGAAGGATGACTGTGTGTAATGGGTATGTAAAAACAAGAACTGACAGAGTGAATGAAAAGAAAAGCTTAGCTGTCAGCGGGGCTTTAAGTTTTCAATGCACATGAATCTCTCTCTCTCTCTCTCTCTCTCTCTCTCTCCTCTTCTCTCTCTCTCTCTCTCTCTCTCTCTCTCTGTGTGTTCCTCTCTTTCTCTCCTCTCTAAACCTACCCTTCTCTCCTTTTATCACTGCTTAAATAATATACTGCTGGGATATTTCTATTTCAGTGGAAAAGGAGACAGGAGAAGGCAGTGATATTTATACAGCCGATGGAGGAAGGAGAATGAAGACTGCTGGCTGCTACGTGTGAAACGCAGGGCTGATAATGATAAAGTCTGAGAGAACCGGTCACACTGTGTCTAGAAATCCAGCAAAGCTCTGTAACAAGATCACAGAGTAAAAACCTGATCGAAGTAAACAGAGTTCCTACTTCTTCTGCGTCTGTAGTAACCTGACGTGCAGCAAGATCCCTCCAAACCTTCCCCAACCTCTGTCGGGGATTGATGACAGCCAAATTGTCCGATCAATCCCCATGGCCAATCCTGCTTTTCCCCACTTCCTGTCTACAGAGCTCCCGACATGCAACACGAGACGCTCCTGGTGGTAGCAACATGCGCAAGAGCATTCATCAGTGGTGACCGTTTTCTGGATAGTTTTGTTGCTTTTCTCTGTGGGGCTGGGTTACCCCATTTCAAGCTAGATGATGCACACATTGTAGACTGGTGAGTTAATGTTGTTAGATGTTTCCTGTAATCTATGCACTGTAAGATGTGATTCAGCAAGAGTGAAATTGCTAGGTGCCTGATGACACTTTCAGTTCAGGACTTTTGCTAAGTATGCACTTAAAAACTTTAAGAGACTTGTAGTTACTTGTGTGACATGTGTATGGAAAATAATTTTAAAACTTGGGAAGTTGGGGAAATATACGGTATATAGTTATTGACATTCGTTTAACATCAAACCGTGTATAACTGGGCATTTTTTAACGATAATGGAGCTATGCCCATGTTTATTTGAACCGTACATTTTGAAAAAAAAAGTTATCTTTCTTGCGCCTGTCTTGCATTTAAAATAGGATGGTAGTCTGTGTGATAAATTATCTAGGGGAAGTCAGTGTTTTTAGACAGTCATTTCCATTTGCAGAAATGAGCAAACTGCATGCAGAACTGTAGAGGGTTTCGAGCAAGAAAAGCTGCTGGCATCTGCTGCTGATTGGTTGACTAGGAATGGAACGTGAGGTAGGGTGGAAGATAAAGGCCGTCATCAGATCAGACACCAGTGCCAGGGCAGGCAGGATTTTCCAGAAGAAGAAAACGTCAAGCAGATAAAATCAAAGATGGGGGATTGATTGACAAACAGGGGACAAATGGCTCACTTAAGACCATCTTTCCTTTCAATGAATCAGAAAATATGCTATTACGAATCCGATGGCTTGACGAAAGCGCTTGGACACTACATCTGGGACATTTTTCTGGGCTGTTTAAAATCTGTGTGACATTGATAAGAGAGGAGTTTGCTTAAATCACCCATTCATTTCACCCTGTTTGCATTTCCTTTTCTCTCCATTTCACATGCACGAACCCTACCATCCCACTCCACCCTAAGTCACACACACACACACGATCACAGAGGGTTGTAAAAAAAAAAAGCACATGAATGCTTATTCCATTATCCTCACTATAACAAAACACACACACACACACACTTCATGCTTATACACCGGGGGGGAGAGAGAGAGAGAGAGAGAGAGAGAGAGAGAGAGAGAGAGAGAGAGAGAGGAGGAGAGAGAGAGAGAGAGAGAGAGATGAGTATCAAATGGAAAAGAAATAAAACAACAACAACAGGATTCTTTGCACCATGAAAAATCAGCGCAAAACTTGCTACAATAGATAGGAAGGATCAATAAAAAGGAAAGAAAAACACAAGGTGGATAATAAGAAAGTGGAGAGAAGATAGTCCTCGTCTGCCATGTTTTGGCTCAGTCTAGACATCATAATCATGCAGACATCATAACTAGACATAGCCGATGTGCTAGGGAAACAAAGCAGCCGTTGGAGAGGGGAGGGGGGTGAAAGGACAAAAACTCAAGCTCAACAAACGTTATACACACACACACACACACACACACACACACACACACACACACACACACACACACACACGTGGAAGCACGCATAAGCAACACTTTGGTACACACGCTCACAAATGGCACGTCATCTTGCTATTGCGCAGGGAGAATGGACGAAGGAGGTGAAGACAGTGGAGAAGAAATCTCTGCTGATAGCGGCGTTAAACTAGACAACAAACAGGGAGAAGAAGCATCTTTTAACGACACTTGAAAACGTGGTAGACGCATTTCTGAACAATGCCTGGGGAAAGAGGGGAGAACCCTGTTTTTGCTGCATCTTCTCTTGATGATCAGGGTGGAAACCACGAGAAGGAAAATTACCATTGCAGTCTGTTTTATGTTTCCTTTTTCGCGTTTACTGAAATACCAGTATTTTTGGCGAAATAGATTATGTCTGGTTTTGTATGCTTGAATAAGTGAAAGACAATTCACGTCTACAAAAATAACAAAAATAAAACTGAACTCGCTAAAAGAGGAAAAAATATTACACCGCGTATCTTCAAAGGAATTCCCAAACAACCAAGCACAAAAAATGGTAAAATAAATTCTCACGTAACCCAATTTCTACCTTTTTCTTGTTTGTTTGCCGGCTGGCTGGTTGTTTGGCCTGTGTTTCTTACTTTGTTTGCTCTGTGTTGTGGTGAGTAAGTTGTTTTTCCTCTCTCTCTCTCTCTCTCTCTCTCTTCTCTCTCTCTCTCTCTCTCTCTCTCTCTCTCTCTCTCTCTTCTGTCAGCTGATAAGCTGCAAAATTTCCTCTCAAGAAAGGATGGAATAGATTAGCATAATCTGTTTGCATAGTGACAACAGACGTGGCGCAATTTTTTATGCTCTCATAAACAGATTTATGCAGACGTTTTTGCATGGGTTGCTTATCACTCATGGTTGAGTGTTTAACTCGCTTTACCCTGATTCCATGTCACTTGCTCTCTCCATGATGGGGAATGTCACTTCAACACTTTGGAAAATGTAAAGAAAAACATGAGCTACATGCAAACCCCTCACCTGATAACAGAGCGAGATACAGAGCTATTTCCAAACAGGCTTCTTTCTCACCTTTCAACAGGCTGATTATAAAAGCGTTCACGCACACTGGCCTGATTAGAAAAGGCTACTCTGCCCCCAGGGACAGTCCCAACAGCAGCAGAGCTCTGCACAGCGCTAAGGAGGGCAGAGATAAAGGCCGTCAGAAGAGGAGTGAAGGGAGGGGATGAAAGCTGCAAGTGGCCAGTGGTAGGTCAAAGGGTTCGAACCCCACCATTCGATGGGCAGCAGATAATTCCGGACATCAAAGGCAGGCAGAGGTCTGGAGATAAGGGGTAGGGTATCGGTGTTGGTGAGAGCCGGCAAATGGAATCATGAAGTTTGTCTGGGAATCTGAGGAGAGAGGGGGTAGAGATGTGTGTCTGTCAATACAGGGGCCCAGTGCGCCCGCCCTGTGGGCGAGGTGTTGAAAGCAGTTCTGACACCTCCCCCCAGCCCTGGCCCCTGCTGGTCAAAAGGCGCTCTCTGGGGAGGTAGGGAAAAGAACTTCCCTAACAGGGCAAGGACGTTTGTGGGAATGAGGGGTGTTGGTGGCTCTTTTTCTGGGAAATCTTTTCCTTCTCCCCTCTCTTTGTCCGTCTGTCTCTCACTCACACTCACTCGCCATCCCCTCCCCCACCCCCCACACATGCACGCACGCATGCATGCAGGTGTGGATGCGTGCATCCCCTCCCCCACACACTCATTCATTCAATACCACACTTAAAAGCCAAATATTATGTATGAAAACAACTAAATAAGCGTTAAATGTCACATGATAAAAGCGACTTGCAAAGACAATACTGCAAGGCACTTTCAAAAAAAAGAAGAAAAAGAGGCAGACCAAGGGAGAGATGGGAGGACAAGATCAGCGAATGGACAGGCCCAGAACTCAATAAAACCCCGAGAAAGGCAGAACAGAGAGAGGAATGGAGGGAACTGGTTGTCAAGTCCTCGGGGTTTCCCCACGCTCGCCAGACTACAGGGTAGTAGATAGATAGATAGATAGATAGATAGATAGATAGATAGATAGATAGATAGATAGATAGATAGATAGATAGATAGATAGATAGAAATAGATAGATAGATGGAGAAACAGAGAGAGAGAGAAATAGATGGAGAGACAGGAGAGAAGAGAAATAGATGGATAGATACATAGAGAGACAGAGAGAAATAGATAGACAGATAAATGGATGGATGGATAGACGGAAGGACCGACAGAAAGAAAGCAAGCCATCTTTTTCTCCATCTAATCAGATGTGTCACTTTCGTGTGTTAGTGTTAAGGATGCGCTTGTTTAGCACACTGCCTTCACACTCTGTACCGTCTTATTTCCTAATGTCTCATTCTGAGAGAGAGAGAGAGAGAGAGAGAGAGAGAGAGAGAAGAGAGAGAGAGAGAGAGAGAGAGAGAGAGAGAGAGAGAGAGAGAGAGAGAGAGAGAGAGAGAGATTGGGGGATGGGGGTAGAGAAATTGGGGGATAGAGGGGAGGGAGGGAGAGAGAGAGAGGATGTCATTAGGAAGCACAAAAATAAGAAGCGACAGACTGAATTAAGGGAAAAGCTGTCTTGGCAGGATGACTTTAAAGTTTCCAGTGGAGGACATGAATCACTCCTCCCCCCCCCACCCCACCACTCGCCAACTCATCCCTCCATCTCTTCTGTCTCTTTTTGTCTGTCTGCCACTTTCTGTCCTCCTGTCTCTGTCCCTTCCCCCCCTCCCCCTCTCTCTCCCTCTTTCTCATGCCATGTAATAAACACACAGGAAACTGTATTTGCACAAATGTGGAGAGAAAGGGAATGTATGACTGGAAAAGAAAAGAAGAGGTGGACATTTAGAATCCGTTATTTATACAGAGAAACGTAGTTGGAATAGAATATAAACCAATACAGTGGAGAAGGTTGCAAAAACAAAAAACACAGAAAAAAAGCTGACATTACACCATGTCATCGACCTGACAAAGCCAGTAGTGTTCCTTCTCTTCTGGTGGAGAGCAGCCGGCGCCCAAATCCCTTTAAATCCCGCCCCCAATCTTTACAGGGGATTGATGACAGCCAAATTGTCCCATCAATCCCCACGGCCAGTTCTACTTGCCCCCACTTCCCGCCTACAGCTCCCGACATGCAACGCGAGACGTTTCCGGTTACATGATTCTGCGCAGAGCGGACTTGAGCAGCAGCAGCAGCAGCAGCCATTTTCATTCTCTTACCGCTGGTTCCGTCACTTGAAAGGATCTGTACATGCCTATCCCCAGGGAGGGTTTCCCCCCAAGCGATACCCAGTGGTAGAAACTGTATCTTTTATTGCATTGTCTCTACGTGATACGGACATTGTTCAGCCTCTCACCCCTATTTCAGTCTCGTCAATAGAACACAGTTTTCTACTTATTCACAATGCTGAGTTACCACTTGTGCATGGACTCTGTGTGTGTGTGTGTGTGTGTGTGTGTGTGTGTGTGTGTGGTGTGTGTGCGTGCGTGCGTGCGTGCGTGCGTGCGTGCGTGCGTGCGTGTGTGTGTGTGATGCCAAATCATGATTTTCATTTAGCTTATTTCAATAAGCAGCATTTTCAGGAGTGCCTCACATAACGTGGTATAAAATAAAAATAAAACAAATAAATAAGTATTCACGATAGAACAGTGATATCTTCAGAAGTTCTCTTTGGCCAAACAGATGACACTGCAGTCACAGCAATCAGGAAACAGGAGAAGATGGGTAGGGGGAAGCGAAGAAGACCATTTCTATGTTATGTTCACCCACATTTCAAACGTCACACTAAGTTTACTCATGCTCACGGAGGAGGGCCAGGTATGGATCAGAGCCGTGTTCTTTCCGTGTTCCGCCAGACTCTGTGTAATCGACGTTTCAGCAAATCAAACCCTCTTCGTCCATTTAACATTAGACTTTCAGAGAGGAAGAGGACGGCTAGCTGTTTTATCATGGTATCCGTTTTCAGCTTAAGCAAAAAGTGATCTGCTCTAAAGCAAACGGTTTCAACTGAGAATGATCTTCCTTTAGAATATACGCTTTCAAAGTACGCATAAAGCCAACGGAGAAAAACTGACTAGAATGTCGAGTCGAACAGATAGTGAAGCGGTCTATATCGGAAAGAAACAGTTCAGCAAAGGCTGATGCTATTAACAGACAGGGAAAAGGCTTAGATCAGGCAATCTTGTCAATCGGTGCTGCCGAAGAGTAGTGCAGAAAGAAGGTTCTGGAAGCAATCGAATGGCTAGATAAAAGCTTTCCTGTCCCTGGCATTTGCTGCGCTGCAAAAGCTTGTGTGTGTGTGTGTGTGTGTGTGTGTGTGTGTGTGTGTGTGTGTGTGGAATTGATGACTGAAGAATTATCTACTCGGTCCTACTTCTCCACATTTCTTTTTATTTTATTTTTGCGATGACGACCCCTTGGAGAATCCCCTTCCCTCTCTCTCTCTCTTACTCTCTCTCTCAGAAATAAGAGAAGCTCTCTCTCTCTCTCTCTCTCCTCTCTCTCTCTCTCTTCTCTCTCTCTCTCTCTCTCTCTTCTCTCTCTCTCTCTCTCTCTCTCTCTCTCTCTCTCTCTCTCTTCTGTCGGGAGAGGGTCAGAAATGAGAGAAGGTAAAACGATGGGAGGGTTTTGGGGTATTAGATGACGCTGAATTGCTGAAGAACCATCGTAGGTAAGCAAGCTACCTGGATACAGAGGGCACGCCAGGCTGCTGCCGGAAATCGATAGAAACAAAATAAAACGAGTTAGTGACCCAGAGATACCGGCAAAAATCAAAGGCAAAAATGCAGAGGGGATGTTTAACTGATATGATGTTGTGAAGGACAGGGGAAATGTATGGAAAAGGTGTGTTGAAGAGAGAGAGAGAGAGAGAGAGAGAGAGAGAGAGAGAGAGAGAGGAGAGAGAGGAGAGAGAGAGAGAGAGAGAGAGAGGAGAGAGGAGAGAGAGAGGGCAAAATGAGATGATGAAGACAATCCAGAAATGCAGACAGTGGAGACCTACTCTGCAGGCTGATGACAGAACACCCATTTGCTGCAAGGGTTTCTCTGCCACTAGCCTTAATGACATAAACGGAGACACCACATGAGGGATGGAGAGGGTGGGGAGTAGACGACTACCTAAAAATCCTAACAAAAGTAAAAATTCATGCTGGATACTGTATGTATTCAGTTTACGCTTTGGCTCATTCCACGAAACAACCGGATTGCTTTTAAACCCTTCAACACTTCTTGGAAAGCAATTTCATACTCTGTCCTACACAAGATATTGTTTTTGAATATTCCTTAAGGTGGGCTTTTTTTGGTTCAGAGAAGACGAACACGAAAGCAAAAGGCAAAGTCATTTCTGGTGGCACTGCAAAATCTCTGTTAAAAAACACCCCACAACTGGCAGACTGCCTGCTGAAGTTCTCCCGTTTTCTCTGTTTCTTTTTGGTTGTTGCGAATCCACCAGAGATATGATTATTCTTACCCCAACCATCCCTCTACAACAGTAATTGTATTAACAATAATGATAACGATAATACTACTTATATGTAATACATACATACATACATACATACATACATACATACATACATACATACATACATAATTTATACATATATACATACATATACTCCTAGTGTGATGGAGATGGGAGTGGCTGTTGAAGTGTATGGACAGATCATGAGGGAGGGAATATCTTTATGTAGGGAAAAGGAGGGTTTTGAAGCTAGATTCAAACTTATTAAAGTAGGCTTTTGGCGAAGGAATGGAGGGAGGTCATTTCAGGTTGATGGGCAAGAAATAAAGAGTGACGGACCTCACACACATTCACACAGACAGACACACACACTCCCACAGACAGACAGACAGAAAGACGACAGACAGACACACACACACACCACTGCCCCTCCAAATAATTGCACACAATTCAACATCGATTCTGTTGTCACTCTTCAAGTCCGGCTATTCTGTAATCGTCGTTTCCCATGGAAATGACGGAGACAAAAGGAACAGGCGTAGGAAAATTACCGTGTGTGTTATTCTAAACTGCGTGACCCATTTGAAATAAGAAGAAAATGGATTTCTCTTCCAAGGGGCTGTGTTTTCATTTCGCCAATGACTAGAAAGCCGAGTGGTTGTTGTTAAGGCTGCAGGCTTAAGGAAAAACTGAAGAGTTATGCTTTGCCAACTACCGCAGGATTGTCCTGCTCTGCTGAGTTCTTTTCTCTTTTTTTCGCGCATTACCATTTCACATTGAAGACACGTCATACACCTTTCAGAAAGAAAAGAGAAGAAAACACAATAGAGTGGTTTCCCAGTACACACTCAAACACCTCTCTCTCTCTCTCTCTCTCTCTCTCTCTCTCTCTCTCTCTCTCTCTCTCTCTCTCTCTCTCTCTCTCTCCGTGCTATCGAAAAGGGCATGATAGTTGTAGACTATACCCTTTATTTGTTTTGTATGTGTGTGTTTGTGTATGTTTGTATAATTATATGTGAGTGTGTGTGTGTGTGTGTGTGTGTGTGTGTTTCTGTGCGTGCACGCGCGCGCGCGTGTGTTTGTGTGTGGTGTGTGTGAGAGAGAGAGAGAGAGAGAGAGAGAGGAGAGAGAGAGAGAGAGAGAGAGGAGAGAGGAGAGAGAGAGAGGAGAGGAGAGGATCCTACACACTTTGTGTATTCCACACTGCCTTATTCCCGGATTACTGTGTGTCGTGCAGCCCACGAGAAGGAGACAGTGGCCTGCCCCATGAACGGCAGCTACACCTACCAGCACAGTGACGGCCTGTGTCAGGGCTCTCTGGAGATCGGCTGTGAGCAGCAGGGCCAGATGCTGATCCACGCCTCCTGCCCTCCAGAAAACACTCAGGTAGTGGCACACTCGCTCTAAATGACATGACAGTGATTCATTGATAGTGGCACTGCGTCTTTTAGGGCTTTACTGCGTGATGGTTTTTAGGTAGGGTTTTTGATACTGATAAATATTGTGTTTGTTGTAGAACAAGGTTTCAGATAAGATAATACAGTTGTCACCATCCTTTCCTCACGCATGTTAAAATCTCTTCCCGCCGTAAGTTTTGCTTTACTTCCTAGATGTTTGGGTATACACCTAGACCCAAGGTGATACCATTGGTTGTACTTAACAATAGTGTCCATCTGCTATAACAGCACTATTATGACAGTACATAAGGAAAATGTCCAGAAATTAGGACTGGTACATAATCAAAGTTCAATAAAGATACGTTGCAACTGTCATTTTTATTACGATGCATACACAGTCTGTTGCATTCCCAGACTGACGAATAATTCATTGGTAGGCGGATAGCTCTTCTGGTTTTAGTTTTTTCAAGCGGCAGAAAAGCCGGGAATTAACTGTTCCATGGTAAGTCAAGTCAAGTCAAGTCAAAAACACTTTAATCATCTCTGAAGGGCAATTACAATACTGACAGGCATATTGCTACAAATTCATAATCAAACACACGAAGGAGCTACATTTCTTTTTGTTCAAACATTATATAACTTCAAATAAAATGTCACAAACACTCACACTCTACGCGCGCGCGCTTGCACACACGCAAACACACGCATACACACACACACCAATGTTTAGATACAATGTTCTTAAAAACCATTGACTAGAAAAGACATATGATCACCATTATTTACACATTATACGCACGCGTTCACACCCGCACATATACAAAGCCAAAAATAAGACATACTTATTTTATGGGTACATATGCTGGTAAGGATACTATGCACAATATTTTTCCTTACGCGATTCCCCAGCGGAATGGAAAATCCGTTGCTTCGATGATGTGGCCATAAAGTCATGAATACGTACATCATACACAGAAGGCAGACCCCATTTTCCGGCAACGCTGGTACTAGACATTGGACCCATCAAGGATGGTGACACGGACTAATGGGAGAATTAATGCTCCAATTTCTGTCTGCCAAAGGATCACTGTTTTTGGACTTTTCCTCGTCATTATATGCAGGGTAATTTTTTTTATATGTCTACTTCACATGAAAAAAAAATTCTTTTAATTCTATGTACATAGGTGTACTTGTGTATATTTAAAGTGATCGAATGTACCGCGCATATGCGAGCCAGAGAGCTAGAGCGCACGGAGAGTGCTTGATTTCTGATATGGAGATAATATATAATTATATGGCACTTTATCTCCAAGATTTCAACGGGATGATAAAAAGAAGCTGCTCAAAAATCTATGTCACTGCTTCCCATCTCTCTCTCTCTTCTCTCTCTCTCTCTCTCTCTCTCTCTCTCTCCTCTCTCTCTTCTCTCTCTCTCTCTCTCGACGAGCCCATGTCTGTTAAACAGCTAAAATGCGCAATTGAAACTTTCACGAAGAGGAAAGAGACAGAGGCAGAGACTAAGGAAAGAGGGGCGAGGGAGGGAGTATCCATCTGCACCAAATATTTATTGATCTGTACAACCCACGATGACAAGTTTAAAAAGGTATTTGCGCCGGCTGCAGGACTTGGATGAAACCTTCTCTCTTGAAAACATAGTTGTCTCCGATCGATCCAGACAAGAGAGAGAGAGAGAGAGAGAGAGAGAGAGAGAGAGAGAGAGAGGAGGCGTTGCTACTTCCCACAAGGCTGTGCGCGCGCTACGTCACCTCCGGCCTCTCTCGTTGTGATCATGACAGTTGCAATTAGCTCCCTTGTCAGGCTGTCGAAGCCTCTGATGGCTCGATCGGTGCACTAGCCCTTTCCCTTGCTCATCCTTATTGTAGGGATGGGCTGTTGGTTTTTTGTTTTAAGTGGTGTGGTGTGTGTGTTTGAAAAGGATGTGGAGAGGGTGGAAAGAGAGACAGACAGACAGACAGCAGACAGACAGACAGACAGACAGAGTAAACAACCATGATTACACTCCCTCATCACAAATAGATCAAAAGAGAATATCCTTGACCAAAATGGTGTTCCTTAAAACTAAAATCCACTTAGTATATCCAAAAGTTTGCAAAACAGGTCTCTAAAACAGGTTTTTAGTCTGTCTTGTAAATAAACCCTCAGAATATGTCAGAAACGGCGATGTTAGCAAATAAATTAAGTGCAGTGGTAAAAAAAAAAATCTGAAAGAGTCAGTCTGCTACATACTTTATAAACACTAGAAAAATGTAGTGCTTTCGTAACACAAATCTGTCCTATCTGGCTACACTGAATGACACACATATATATGAAAATTAATATAATCACAAATTGTTGAGTGGGAGATTTGACGAATCGTAATAAATATCTACCCGCTGATTTTCTCAAAGATGGAATTTCTTTCGGTTTCTATTCAAGCTGGCAAGTGATCAATATGCAGTTTGCTTTGGGAGCAGGATATCCTTTCTGTGGCAAGATTTCAGTGTTTACTCAGAGCAAAATGCCGTCTTCAAAACTTAAAAGATTAGTATTCAGTTATGCCGACGAAATGGATTTTCTGATGACGATGTGGTAAAACCACTGACCACGTTCCAAAAACATAAACAGGAAAAAATAATGAAGGTTACGAGCAAAAGATGACTCGTCTACAGGATGAAAGAAAAAAATCACATGCGTGTCAATATAGAGCTTACAGATCACAGCGCCATACGAAACCAACACACGATGCTCTCTATACTCCCACACATGTTTCTGCAACATAGTCAAGCAGGCGCTCCAGAGACCCCCGATATAAAAGACTTGCGTTCACGTGCAGGTTTGCACGCACGCGCGTACATACAAACAGTACATACACACGCACAAACACACCCACACAAACATAAAACCACACACACACAAACACACTCAAATTCAGAATAATGTCTATGAGTACACTTGACTAGAAGAGCAACTGCGTAAAAAAAACATGCTTACATCATCATACCAGATTCATACATTAGAAGTAGAGCGTTGCACACAGAAACATCATTATCATCATCACCTTCCCACTCTCTCTCTCTCGCTTTATCTCTCTCTCTCTCCTGTTTCTTTCATCCTCATCCTCTCTCAAATTCCCTCTACGCACCCTATCTCTCCTTGTGCTTTTTATTTGTTTAATATTAGTAATGATTTTGATATTGAAATCTTTTTGCATTGGAGACTTTTAGGTTTATGGATTAGGAACCATGCAACGTTTCTGAACAGGGAGGAGCTCGTAATATTTCTCCAAAACATACGTAACATTAATCGCAATTTCTCTTGCTGACCTATATGTCGGTCACTCGGATGAGACAATAAGCCGAGGCCCTGTGTGCAAACGCACGCAGAACATCTTGCGCGCATGTTAAAAACCCGTTCCACTTTTGAGAGGACCAGGCCATCGTGTGCCTGTAGGAGCGGATGACAACAAAGCAGAAAAAAAACAGCATGCACACAGGTGCCGTGTTTAGACACCATCCCTGAGGAAAAATGGGGGAGTTGGAGTCCCCAGGGACGTTCGTGGCTGTATATGGCAACGCTCTGGCGGCTCCTGCGACGGCACTGGAACTATTTGTAGGCCTATCGGTGATTGCCTTTCCAATGGACTATTCCAGCGACATGGGGAGAGGAGAGAGAGAGAGAGAGAGAGAGAGAGAGAGGGGGGGGGGGGGGGGGGATCTGCTGCATGGTTAACAGCTTGCCCGCCATTTAGCCTAGAGCGTAACTTCATAGTCTTTCGGGACTGGCGGATGCCTACTACTAAAAAAAGCCAAACTTACTTTTGTTTCGGTTCATATTCATTCATATGTAGTTGGTGCGTACACGCCTGAATATATCACCAGAAGTCTTAAACCCAATAGTTATAATGCCTTTTTGACGGATAAAACACAAAACCATTTTTCACCTGTTCTGCTCGGCTTTTCCTAAGACAGGCCCTCATTTACCTGATGAGTCAATTCAAATGCATTATCATAACTCTGTGACCTCTTGGTATAAACCCTGTATACAAGAACAGAAATCTTCTTCACAAGTTGCTGCCAGGGTGGGAAGAAAGACGATACGTTTCTTTAAGTTAACGTAGTTTGGGTTTGAACATTGCCGTGTCTTACAAACGCTTTGGAGGTCTAGAAGCAAGGAAAAGTGCCATAACGGTTTTTATTACATTGTGCCACGGTTATAAGCTCAACAATACATCTGGGTTCTTTTCTTGACAGTTCCTTATTTTTCCTACCCAGTACTCACCCCCCCCTCCCCCGCCCTTTTCTAACCTTTCCATTCTGTTTTCATTCCAATCTCTACTTCGTTTTTGCTCCCACTCCATTTGACAGTTTAGCTCAAAGAATAAACCATTAGGTCTCCCCGTTGAGCAGCCCCTCTCTGGGGGATAAAAGTAATGTTACGTGTTTCAGTTATCATATACCATCAGCGGAGAATATTCTACACGTATTCTGATGAGCGCACGTGCGCGTGCGTATGTATGTGTGTATAGAGCAAGGCATAATAATGTCTCTCTGCTCTCTATTCCTTTCCTCCCTTTTCTATCTCTTCTTTTGCTGTGCAATTACACCGATGTGTATGCAGATCTGATTGCTCTATTGAAGTGACAGACGTGAATTCATTCAGCCATTGATTCTTTGTCTGATAACCAGGAAATACAATTTTGTGGTGTAAATCCCGTTACTCTCGGTTCCTTTTTGGGGTTTTAATCTAGTGTGGAAACGAAATTCAGACTAGAACAAAGAAGCCCCTGTACTTGAAAATGTTCACCTTATAAATCAGTTAACGACACTGTAACAGGATCAGCACAGCTTGCACATGTTAAATCAAATTCTGCACCCCAGAGCGAGGAAAATGGAGTGTGCCGATTAAATTTCAGGAAAAGACCGGCTTCCATAATAATGCCTAATTTTAATAACAGTACTGTCTCCGGCCCCGGAAGCTGCAACAGCACTGAACTCGACAGACAGCGAAACGCGAGACACGTCGGCACAGCGACTTCCGTTTCTGTTCTAACCAATGGCACGCGCCGACAGAAAGTGGAGCCGAAAATGATAACCAATCACAAGGCAGGTAACAACACGACAGCGTTCGAGACGTGACCGCCAATGCCTGGCCGCCGCTGTTCATCCGAGAAGAGTCATTGTCGGCACAAACTGTGTGCGCTCACCGTTCCTAATTTGGGGGCCAATTCAAATGCGGGTTTCCCCTTTCCCTCCCCAGGATGACTTGTTTCTCCCACTCTCTCAGACAGCAATGCAGTCGTCTGTCTTGTACGTTTAAAGTCCCCACCAAATTGAAACGGCGGTCCAACCGTTTTTACTTGTTTCTTCGGTTTAATTGCCTGTGGTGGTAGTACTGTTCTTGGAACTCTTTCCAGATTTAATGGATTCAAAGAACCGCAGAATCACCCCACTGTTCAGGACAGCCTTTGTACTGAAATGAGCCATTAAAACAAGTCTTTCAGAAGTGGGGTTCGTCTTATTTTGTTGCACGCACGTCTCTTGTGGCTTAGCTACGTTCGTTGGCCAATACAAGGGGGAAAAGTTGGAATACGTACAAGTCTAGACACTCTGCTTCCATGATTGATTTCCCTGTTACTTACTGGCTTACAAGGAATGATGTCAGCAACACTTTTCATGTGATGTCAAGAACTTACAATGCGTCTGTTCCATGGAATCACTGTTGGATTTCTCATCATTCTATTCTGTGCTCTTTGTTTTTGATCAGCTATCCCCACCCCCTTTCAAATGCCATCCCATTTCTTGTTCAGTTATACTATGGTTGAAAATCGGATTGACGTTTATTTTGAAATGTGTCTGATTTCAGCGGAAATCCTGAAGTGTTACCGCACATGGCGGGAGGGCACGAGGCAATACGCGATAGCGGGCAGACCCGGAAACCTGTACACCCCTGTCGGCTGTTTGGTAAGTCCACTTCAGTCAGCACAGTCCACTTCAGTCAGCACAGTCCACTTCAGTCAGCACAGTCCACTCAGTCAGCACAGTCCACTTCAGTCAGCACAGTCCACTTTATCGTCAGCATACGCTTTTACAGCATCTGACCTCATGATTCACAACAGTGCAGAAACATGTAGTCGGTAGTCCATTAATAGCGTACACATAAAAAAATCGGTGTAATCTGAACATTAAAGTTTAGTAGGTACACTGCACCACATTTGAATTTGTTTCTCATAAACGTGCATTTCTGTCGTTTGTTTTACACAACACACACACACACACACACACACACCACTACACACACACATACACACACATTTTATATATATATTATAATATATATATAATATATATATATAATGTTTATATGATATCCTAGTGGATATGACTAATACTAAGATAAAAATCGTAGCATATAGCCTAACATAATCAGGCAGTCGTGGTAGGCCTACTTGTTTATGCCATCTGCATAATGCTCTTTGGCACCGACAGTCGTGTCTGTGTGTGTGTTGCAGGTGTTTGAGGAGAAGGGCAAGGAACACAGACTGGCAGAGGTGGAGTGTGGGCCTCAGGCAGGCATCTCCATCATGAACCAAGACATCGACTACAGCATCACCTCGGGCAGAGGTAAGGAAGGAAGGAAGGAGTGTAGGGGAGCCAGTCTCAGCGTTATGGGTTCATGTTCAAAACAGTGCGTCTCTGATGGGGGTGGGGGTATATTAACTAGGAAGATAATACCAAGAAATATTAACTTACTACCTGCTCATAACAAGTAATGCTCTGATGACAATGCTCCATCACTCACTCTCTGATGACAATGCTCATACTCACTCTCTGATGACAATGCTCCATCACTCTCTGATGACAATGCTCCATCACTCACTCTCTGATGACAATGCTCCATCACTCACTCTCTGATGACAATGCTCCATCACTCACTCTCTGATGACAATGCTCCATCACTCTCTGATGACAATGCTCCATCACTCTCTCTGATGACAATGCTCCATCACTCACTCTCTGATGACAATGCTCTATCACTCACTCTCTGATGACAATGCTCCATCACTCTCTGATGACAATGCTCCATCACTCTCTGATGACAATGCTCCATCACTCACTCTCTGATGACAATGCTCCATCACTCACTCTCTGATGACAATGCTCTCACTCACTCTCTGATGACAATGCTCCATCCACTCTCTGATGACAATGCTCCATCACTCTCTGATGACAATGCTCCATCACTCTCTGTGACAATGCTCCATCACTCTCTGTGACAATGCTCCATCACTCACTCTCTGAGGACAATGCTCCATCACTCACTCTCTGATGACAATGCTCCATCACTCTCTCTGATGACAATGCTCCATCACTCTCTGATGACAATGCTCCATCACTCTCTGGTGACAATGCTCCATCACTCACTCTCTGATGACAATGCTCCATCACTCTCTGATGACAATGCTCCATCACTCTCTGATGACAATGCTCCATCACTCATCTCTGATGACAATGCTCCATCACTCTCTCTGAGGACAATGCTCCATCACTCACTCTCTGAATGACAATGCTCCATCACTCTCTGATGACAATGCTCCATCACTCACTCTCTGATGACATGCTCCATCACTCTTGATGACAATGCTCCATCACTCACTCTCTGATGACAATGCTCCATCACTCTCTCTCGATGACAATGCTCCATCACTCACTCTGATGGACAATGCTCTATCACTCACTCTCTGAGGACATGCTCCATCACTCTCTCTCCGATGACAATGCTCCAATCACTCTCTGATGGACAATGCTCCATCACTCTCTGATGACAATACGCTAAACTCTTTAGTTGTTAGTTTGCTCTCTAGGAAATGTCAGTAAGCAAAAATTATAGACAGAAACTGTTCATTTGCAAAGTAGGTTGTAACCGCTTTCATACTGATCATTGATTGTTGTGACACAGTGATTTGGATCATTCTTAATTAAAATTATATGAAAGTTATAAACAAAATTAATACGAACACAGTGTACAACTCCACACGTCTTTTTTCATTTATTTACTTTTTATTTATTTTATTCTTTTATATCTAGGGTAATGGAATAAGCACTCATGTGCTTTTTTACATCCAGTCCCCGTGTGTATGCAGTTTTGTAAATCTTGTCATTTATTCCAACGGCACACAATGGCCTACTCTTACGAAAAGCGGAACAGGATTTAACGTGTGCGCAAGATGTTCTGCTTGTGTTCGCGCACGGGGCCACGGTCTATAGTCTCATCCGGACTTTTAGGGAGAGTGGAGTCGGCACCGATGTTAACTCCAGGGGAAAAATCCCCTCGAACGGGAATCAACCCGGGTGGTCAAATTGTGAGCACAATGTTCTGCCACTAGGCTATCCCGTCCCCGTGCTCGTCAGGAGGAAGGAGAGGTGTTGTGAACTGTTTCGTTAGCTTTAAAGCTTAAACATATCTTTGGCACTGAAATCGCGCCAATGACTTATTAATCGAAAAAAAAGCCCGATAAATATCACGTGCGCGCGCGCACACGCACACTGATCATTGAATAATCTTGTCTTATCTGTTATGTAACGCTTCTTCTATCTATCTATCTATCTATTATCTATCTATCTATACTATCTTCTATCTATCTATCTATCTATACTATCCCTTAGTCTGGCGCACCCTGAAGACTTGACAAACAGTTTCCTCCATTCCTCTCTGTGTTCTGCCTTTCTCAAAATTTATTTCAGTTCTAGGCCTGTCCATTCGCTAATGCTGTCCTCCCATTCTTCCTTGGTCTGCCTCTTTTTCTTCCTCCCTGGACAGGCCTTCAGTATTGTTTTTCCTAGTCCTTTCGATCTTGTGACATGCCAGTACCATTTAAGTTTACGCTTCTTTATTATTGATAGAAGATTTTCGGAGGGACCGGTGGTTTGCTCTTAGCCCAGGTAAAAGCGCTTGAGGTTGTGCACAGAGAAAGAGAGACAGAGAAAGAGAGAGAGACAGAGAGAGAGGTGGAGGGAGACAGACACAGACAGAGAGAGAGACAGACAGAGAGAGACAGAGACAGACATAGAAGAGACAGACAGACAGACAGAGTAGGGATCTAAACTGGTGAAGTGTGTCTGGTTCATTGCAGAAGAATGCGCCAAAAAGGAACCGGACACCCCGTATTACCCAGTGGGGCCTGACGGAAGGACACGAAGTCCCAGCGTGCGTTGGAACGGCGTCACGTCAACGTCACGTCCGGGCCTAAGCAGCGGGGGCCGACGGTCGGAAAAGGGGCCCACTGACCTGACGACGAAAGTGCGCGTCATCAACAACAGCAATCCCAGGACTTGCGCCAGCTACATCGTCTGCTTGTGCGCCTTACTCACTGTGGTGCTCAACGAGAGGTGATGATGCTCTGGCGGCTTGCTTTCCTCCATTACATCTTCTAGGGGTGCCATCACAGGGTGGTTTTTGTTTTTCTTTCTTTTTTTTTCTTTCAATTCGTCAGGCCTACTACTAGCTTTGTGGACAACATCCAGTTTTCTTCTCTGACTGAGTTTTGCTTGGTCCGCTTCAAGCTGTATTGTTTTACACGTGTGTGTAGCGTGAAGACTGTCCAGAAACTGGATTTCTGCACGAACTTTTGTATGTAATAATTATGCTCTAGGTTTTCTTTTGCGAGGAAACGATATCACTTTCATAGAAAAGACGGGTTTTACCACTGATTTTTATTTTTTGATTGGAAAAGTACCCGTTTGGTCAGGGCTGTTTATGAAGTTTTGATATTTTATAGTCTGGTTTTTTTTTTAATCTGTTTCTTTTTTAACTCATGTTTCTGTTGTTAATGGAGGCGAAAAAGACGGTATACTGACGTGATGCTTATTGTCCGAAGCCCAAAATATTCTACTGATAAGTTTGTTCACTTTTGGAATATAAACACTTGCATAGTCCCATGTTTTCTTTTGTAAGTCAGATCGAGTGGATGTCATCTCAGGTGCCATACGAAGCGAACTTTTAAATATCATGGTTCGTTTCGCCCCGTGTTCCGTGTCCCTATGACGAATGGTAAGTGTGGCACCACATTCCAGCGCCTCTGTCTAACAAACTAATGGTTGCTACCCCCCTTATCAATCGCGCATAAAGGACGGCTGGTCTGATAACAACTGTAGCTGCAACCACCCCCCTCTTCTCTGTGTTTTCCTTTTTATATAATCCATTGGGAATTCATGTCCTGTGAAGTACATCTCGGCTGAAAGTTGAATGTTACCTAAATACATGTATATTTTTTTCTGTTGAAAACTTGAAGTGTACAGTGGGAGATGTGTGATGTTTGCCAGTGTCCTGGAACTAGTCATTTCAAAGCAGACACTTTTTTTCTGATTCCTCGGATCGGACGAAAGGCCGTCTACCTGTGTTTCAGTTTGTCTTTGAAAATGAAAGAAATCATGACTGAGTTAAATTCAGACCGCACTTGAGTGGCCTTGATCTTTGTTTTCAATGCCTCGCATGTATCAGCATGTCAACCCGCTAGTGGAAGAGGATTAACACAGTTGTAGTTTTCTTTTTTCTATTTTTTTAAAGCTAAATCTAGATTTGTTTGTCTTAACGTGTCATATCTATTCAAGACAAAAAAAGCATGAAATCGTTTTCGTTTTGATCCCCCCCAGGTTATTTTTGGGACGTTGTCTTTGTTTTCTGTTGAGCTCTACAGGAAAAGCTAACACTGGTGTCAGTTTTTCTGCCTCAACAGCAAACAGGGATCAAGACTGGACCTTGACTTTTAATCAAGGCTAAATTTCTCAAGGTCATTAATCGTCCCCTACATGAAGTTTATAACTCTTTGTTTTGTTGTCGTTAACAAGAAAAGTAAAATCTTTTAAACTACAAACATCCGCGGGGCTGTGAAGCTGTCTGGGCTATGTACAAATTGTGAAAAGCGTGTGGTTTGCTCTGTGCAATGTTTCTCTTATGGATGCCGTGAAAGAAGGTATATTGAACCCATTAATATGTCAGCAGCATGCTGTCAAGAATGTCGTTTCCTCCTCATATACATGCCTTTGGATGAAAATGTATTGTGACAATTCGTATTGATAAAACGAATAATTGTACTTGAACTCTTTCAGCATTTGCTGTCCTTTATTGATCAAGGGGCTTTTTCTGTCTCATCGAATACGTGTTTTGTTTAGAGTCATTGAAATGAGTTGAAATTATTCCTTTCTCTCCTGTTGGATTTGTTATGATATGTAAACCTGCTCTGTTCTGACAACTCTTGGACATAAGAGCACGTACTTCGTTTTGTGTTCACCCCCGTGGAGGGAACCCTTTTTTATATAATTATACTTTTGTTAGAATCATTCAGGGGTTAAACACGAATGCTCTCTCTCTTCTCTTTATATATATCTATATCTTCACTGACTAATCTCAAAAACTGGCCCATACATTGGTTGAATCTGGCATCTGGTCAGAGCAATACGAGAACTGAGGTGTGCAAATGATTGATTTTTATCTGGGGTATTTTGTTTTATTTATTAAAATTTTTAACACTAATATTCTGCAAGAGGTGTAAAGCAGCCAGGACTTTTTCAGAGTAGATAGTAGTTGTGTTTTTTTTCTTAGATACTAGTTTGATTTCTATACCTGGATGATATGATATTTGTTCCAAATTTTTAGAATGAAGAAGATAAAGGTTCTTTTCCTCTTTTTTTCCACATACCGAAGACAGATTCATTTCTTGCCCCCCCCCCCCCCCCCTCCCCCATGTTCCCAGGTACAGTTTCATTCTCCTTTCTGTTCTGCTTCAATTTGGTTTGGAATAGTTGCAGGTGAGGGATGCCTTGGTCTGCCTATATCATTCATCCTTGGTCATACTTACTGGACAGCTGGGCAAAGTGTAGCAATGCCAGTCATATATTGTGATCATCATGTGTCTCTTAAGGTTCTTTCACCTTTTGCTCTCTTGGCTGTATAATACAATATCTGCACGATCTCTTGGGATTATTATTTTGTAACAAGTTTGTATTGCTTACCTTTTTCAATCCATAATGTGTGAAGAGCAGACAACCTTAACTTGGGAACAACTGATGCTCATAGATGGATGTTGATAGTGTATGCTTAAAAAACTGGGGCACGGGTTGGTTTACAGCTGAGAGGTAGTTCCTGTGGTTTTGTATTGGAATAATCGCTTTTCGGCATTTTTTTTTAAACGTATGAACATACTGACACAATACATTTTTGCCTTATTTTTTAATAATACACCCGTTGTTCGCGTATAAACCAGTGTATGTGTGATTTCATGCTTCATATTATAAGAAGGGCACGTGGGGAGACTTGCCCTGTAATAACACTGTGACATCAGACATCTTGCCTGCCCCCCGGCTGTCAATGTCTAAGTACTTTTTTGTGTTTTGAAAGACACTACTGACAATGATGTTTCCATTTTCGCGCCGGACACTGTTCTTTCGACAGCAACGTCGCGGGTAGACACTCCAACGAGAATGACGTGATGTATGTTGTTTTCGTTATGGTGACGTCAGTGGTCAACAATAAACGCGTAAAACATTGTCACAGACGTCTGTAAGGTCAAAGGAAAAGGAAGAGGGGTGTGGTGACAACAGAGGTGGTGGGCAGACCTGTGTGTGTCCACTGGAGGCCGGAGCGTCCTCACCAAGCCCTGGACAACTTTTGGGGACAATAATTTCGAGGACTTCATGACGTGAGAAGAATAGACATGATGACGCAGTGGCTTAATATAAGAACTACAGTGACGTCACTCTCACCTTTCGGGACCGTCCTGTGACTAGCAGTGTGTCCTGTGTGTCTGTGAAAGGCTTCTTTCTGTATTGTACTTCACGGTGGTGGTTGTGTGTGAGCGTCGACCGTGTTTGCTACGTTGTGGTGTAGGGAGGGAGCCCGGAATGGGAGGGGGGGGGGGGGGTCATTGGATGTGTCATGATTTTGTGATGTGCAGTTCAACAGCTGTCTCTAGCGTCCCCACTGGCTCGTTCGGAACAAAACTGCTTTGTTAGAAATGTGTTGCCTGGTAGAGATGGGGCAAATACTGTGGTTATGTTATTATGTTATGCTAAACTGTGTCCTCATTATCATGTTCATTTGATTTGGCCAGAATACAGTCCTTTGATTTTTAGGTTTCGGCCCTTTTGTTTTTATTTTTATTTATTTATTTTTACTTTGTCTTATTTGTTTTAGATCTGTGTCCAAAAAAAACTACTAAAGTGCTCTTCCCTGTCCTCTTCGCTTTCCATTCTGTTTTCCATCATTTTTTTTTTCTTTCTGTTGTTTGATTTGGTTTTCTGTCAGTTTACTCTTTGCTACTTATGGCTGTGTCGAGATTCGCCGTTCTATTGCATGTTGCACATGCGCCTGAAGATGGCTTAACTAGTGTAAATAGTCCACCCCTCAGTTTCTCTATTTGTGATTTTGACTGGACGGGCCATGGTTAGTTATGTGGAGAAAAGCGTAAAGCGGATATTTTTGACTCTGCTCTGTGGGAGGTCTCTGCCGCCTCCTGCTGGAACTGATGTGCTCAATTTCTTCTGAACACTTTGTTTTCTTGGTCTGTGTGATGGAACATGTCTCGAAAGCAGTATTTATATCCATGTTATCATTCAAGGTCCCCCTGATCCCGTTATCTACGCTGTTGTCAGTCAAGCTTGCTGTAACTACTAGTTTGATTGTGGATGTAATATTATCGGATTATGATAGCGTCGCCCTGTATAGGTCCTTGTACAAAATTGTGTATATTGTAGAGAAAAAAAAGAGTGACCGAATTCTTGTGTTATTTTTGATGCTATCCGAAGGGAGACTGATTGTCTTCATCGGTAGACGTGATTAGAAGTTTGATTGGCCCTGAGTAAATGTCCCCTTCCAGGTAATTTTCTCCCTCCCCCCTCCCCCCACCCTATTTCTGTCTCCATCTCTCTCTCTCTCTCTCTCTCTCTCTCTCTCTCTCTCTCTCTCTCTCTCTCTCTCTCCTCTCTCTCTCTCTTATAGTCCGAGCCACAGCAAAACAAAAGATCCATGTCACCTACCACTTTATATCGATTTTTATCAAATCCAAGCTCTTAACAATTGATGTGATTTTTTGTTCTCTATTGGATACCACAAATGTTCAGGATGACTGCTCTAAACTGCCCAGCTGGTTGAGAAAGGGATGACTTACAGGATGTGTTGTCCCCACCCGATTGAAGTTACCTCAGCGTCCCTATACTGCTGGAGGGCCGCTAACTCCCACTGTGAAAGGGGCCACACACGAGCCTTCTTGAACGTCGGCTGGGGAGATCAGGGTGAAAACAAAATCCCCAAACGGACCTATCTTTCATCATAAAACCTGCATCACGAATGGCTAGGGGTATCAGAGTAGACTGAACGGGTTTGTGGTCACAGTGATCCATTCTTAACGAGTGGCTAGGATCCCCAAGCTAGTCATGACTCTGAATTAACCCATGTTGCGCACCTGTGAATGGGTGCCACAGGGGTGAAGATCAAACCTTGGAAGGTGCCAAAAGCTATACTGCACATGCCTTTCAAATGTTTCTGTAGTCCATTTTCTCCGTCACACACTGACCGGCTTGAATGAAGGTTCATGTGGGAACGGTCCCCCCCGGTCCTTCAGGCAAAAGGGCTCGTGTGTGGCTGCCTTTACTCCACCCACCCCTCCTCCTCCAGATCCAGACATCTGTGCTCTCTTCCCTTGAGAAAGTACCCCCATGCCAGACGCTGTCTGACATACGTTGTTTATGTTTTGTTTTTTAAAGGGGAAAAGTATCGGAGGTGTGAAGATGAGTTATGGGAATTGGAAGTGGAGGTTTTTGTTTTGTTTTTGTTTGACTTGTTATGCCTACCTAAAAGACCAGATACAACTCTCCTATACACCTTTAAATCTGTAGACTGTGTTGCAGATGGTCACCAAAATACGAAACTGAGTACTTTGATTATGGCTGAAGTGTTGCACTATAACAATCGAACATCAGAACCTAAAATATAGTTTTTATAACGCACTGGGCTAATTTACACATGCTTTGTTCCAAAAGCTGAAGTGTGTGTGGATTTGTTGTGTTTAGTTTTTCTGGATGTATGTTTATGTTGTCGTTGTCAGTGGAGCCTTCGTATCCAGTGGTACCAAGCCAGTACTGTTCGTCATTCTGCATCACTTGACATGCTCTCCGCATCACACTGAAAGTCCCTTCTATTTTCATTATACTTGTGAATTTTTATTATTAAAAGGGTGTGTACTTTATCTAAAATGTCTCAAGCTGACCTTCGCATAAATCCCATTTTCTGTCAGTTGATTTTACGACCTGCCTTAGGACTGCTCTGGTATGAAAGTTATGGAGTACAAACACGCGCAGGGCAATTCATTCTCATTTGAAAAACAGCAGCAGTATCCAACAAAGAACAAACAGTCGAAAACTGCAAACACAAAAACAGTAGTTACAATACTTTTGCGAGAAATACTTTTTCGATGTTTCGATATATTGTTAGCTAGATAACAAACGTTGATTTGAAAAAAACACCACGAAGACTTGAAAGCTCTCATTCATATATTCAGGCCACTGAAACATTCGTTCATCATGCGAATTAGTTTGTTCCAAACTGACAAAAGTCAAGAAGAACACTTTTCTGGCCAAAACCATTCCCAAGCACAGACAGCATAGCAACAATGTTAGCTCACCAGCGTCCCAGTACATGCAATACACTGCAAGCTTAAAGACTGGCAGGACGCTTCACTTTTTTGACGGCAAATTTGCTGTGTCAAAGTACGTCTTCCGAAGCTTAGCACTGTCAAACTATCTAAGGGGAAGAAGATTTGTTGATTGGGAAAAGGATGTTCTCAACCTATAAAACAACAGCTCTTTTCTGCAATCTAATTTGCAGAAAATTTTATCAACGGAAACCGTACAGTCATCTGTTCCTAAATTTCTCCGTGAGAACCCTTAAATCGTTTTTTTTTCGGCGTTGATTATTTAGACTTTGATTATACTAACATACTAAAGATGATAATTAGAATTTCCTTTATAATGAAGTAGATAGCTATGGTGAGAGCCAGTACTCTGACCGTCCTCAAGCGTTCACAGCAGATCAGTACTAAGGTCAGGCAGAAATGGTGCAGCACTCACTATCCACGAGTTAAAGTACAGATATCCTTCTACCAAGTCAAAGTCTATTCCATAATAATTTACACAATTGATAGCTACTCTGTGATGGCTGTAAACTGTTTATCGTCCGCCCATTTTGATTTTTGTCTTTTTGGTGTTTTTTTATACTCAAAAGTCATTCGTTTTGGCAATGAAATGTTTGGATGGAAAAGTAAAGAATTATATTGTTTCTCAAACTATGTTTTTATCACATGACTTATATCTCCAGGCATAGGAATAGATTTTTGTTGGGTCCTTCACACTGTGGAATACAATTTTGTTGGAATAATGTCGTACCTTCATTAGCTAATAAAGATGCTTTAGA
>CM060323.1:10925397-10950397 GCA_030674155.1 Stramonita haemastoma
CTTGTCAATAGTGATATCAAGTTTGACTTTCCTTGAAAAACCTTTTTGCCATACTATCAGCCGTAACCTGATAACAACTTGCTGAATATATATCTCCCTCACTCCACCCCATACTAAGCATAGTGCTAGTGAAACCATTAGCGATATTGCTTCTTACATTGAATTCAATCTCATAAATTATGGGTTGCGCTGCCTGATTTTGGTATCAATGTCGTTCCAGTCTCATTCAGCAATATCATTTTAACGCGGTTGCTATCTAGGATAGCGGAGAATGGGTGGTGACGCCACTGCCCCCCTTGTTGAGCGAAACATCGTCAGGAATGGATGGAGAGGATGCCTAGCCTGGTGAAGGTGTCTGTCTGTCCTGCCCTGGTCTGGCCACGCTTGATGTACGTGTAGTGAGGCACTGTTGCAGGAGAACAGAAAAGTGTATGCACGGGTGGGTTTTCCCCCTTGTGTGTGTGTGTGTTTGTTTGCTGCTAGTTTTTCTCCTCAAAGCCCTAGTGAGACTGTAGGTGTCTTGCTTGTTTTGCTTGCAAGCCTACTTATATATGAAAGGTTTTTCCTTGTTTACCCACTCACTTAAATCTTTTGTTCAGTTTGTTTCTCACTAGTCAATATTTTGGGGCAAAAGACATAGAGGCAGGAGTGTATATAATATATATATATATATATATATATATATATATATATATATATATATTATAATATATATATTATATATATTATATATACATAAAATTGAGAAAATATAGTGAAAAACAAGTGCAGGTAACTAGTATAAGTCAAAGGCAGGTTTAATGCAAATAGAATGTATAACAAACGTTGACCAATCCGTCGAACGTGCCACGTCCTGCTTCACATTAATGGTAAACAAACGAATAACTGCCTTCAGGGGCTGACATGCGACCCTCAAACTACGCCTCGAAAATTGTAATGTACTGATGTTAAAAATAAATGCCATCTGTGCTTCATTGGATAGATTTCTCTACAGTCATCACTGTGAATGGATGATTGTGTGTTGTCCAAACACAGGCTGAAACATTGTCCAGACCTTTACCGAGGAACAGGCACTTGGGTAAAGTAACACTACATGAATCACTGTATAGTATGGAGAGAGAGAGAGAGAGAGAGAGAGAGAGAGAGAGAGAGAGAGAGAGAGAGAGAGAGAGAGAGAGAGAGAGAGAGAGAGAGAGAGAGAGAGAGAGAGAGAGAGAGAGAGAGAATAAGGATAAGTGCAAAAGAGTTTCAGTCTGTAACTCGAATGTGATATAAACGTCTGCTTCCAAAGGTTAACCATGTTCAGAAACCTCGGTACATGCCGGACTCCGCGCTAGCCCTAGACTGACCGTGTCCTCCACACACACAACTGCCAACTTGCAGCTGAGCAGCAGCTGGTGCCTCTGACCTAGTTTACTGTTGAAGCAACCAGTACTCAGCTTGATTCCTTGTTTGGTCATTGTCTGTATTCTCAGTCCCATTAACTTTAGGATTCCCTATTTGTGTACGTGTATGGGTATGCTTTCAGAGTCACACAATTTATATGAGAACCCTGAACATTAACTCCACTGGTTGCCCTTTGCGTGTAGAATTCAGTACAAAAGTGCCGCTACAGCTTTCTTCTACTTTCCTGGCTCCTCTCGACCTTCTTTCTTAAACAGTGAAATCGTCGCAAAAGAAGTGTTTTTCAGTCTAGCTCAAAAAGAGTAATGTAAATGGTCCACGATTTGGACTTTCTTTACCTCTACCAAAGTGCACAAAACAATGTGTGTGTGTGTGTGTGTGTGTGTGTGTGTGTGTGTGTGTGTGTGTGTGTGTGTGTGATAGAGAGAGAGAGAGAGAGAGAGAGAGAGAGAGAGAGAGAGAGAGGAGAGAGAGAGAGAGAGAGAGAGAGAGAGAGAGCGCTTGCCTTATGTGAACATTATACTTAGACAAACACATGAAACATCTTGATTTTTAGCAGATCTTTATAGCTTAAAGTACAAGCAATAAAATGTGAAAAGCTGAAAGCCACTGGTATGAGGCAGAATGCTGACAAATGTTGTAACAGCACTAACAACAGTATGTTGTTACAGTCGTAATCCTATGAAACGTTAATTAATATAGTAATTATTGGTAGAAAACCTACCTACCTACCTACCTACCTACCTACCTACCTACACACACACACACACACACACACACACACACACACACACACACACACATTACTAGTCTTGCCCTGTATTGCATTTTTCAGTTCATCAGGAGATTTAATGTTTTTTAGCTGCCTTACATGTAAGAAAAGACATTTATGACTGCACAAGGTTTTTTGTTTTGTTTTGTTCTAATCTGTTTTATTTTTAAACAAATGATTAAAAAAAATGAGCGTTTACAATTACAAAGTTGAAATTGTTGTACAGTGATTTGTTCTGATAATTATAGTGGGGTGTTTTTTTTGGATGAAGCAGTTGTATCGTGTTAGAAGAGTACCACTACCCAAGCAAATTTTACCCGTAATGAGTACTATTGTACTTCAGCAAAGTCCATTGCTACTGCAAGGTTTTGCTTGTTGCAAGAACAAGTTTTAATTTTCTTATCTTTATTTTGTGGTTTAACATGTTTTCTTTTATTTGGGAAAGAGGTGAACAGAAGAACTAGTAAAATCTGTTGATGATATTTCGCATACTGCACATTTTGTACTTCTCTTTGTAAGTTTGTGTCGAGTGTCGGTGCACACGAACAAATAAATACACACCAGCCCGTACACACCAAAAAAAGCACATAAGCACACCCATGCAATCATTCACAGACACACGCGCGAGTACGTATAGTGAACAGGTTTTTAATGTGGGCGCAATGAGATTTTGGATGATATTGTCGTGGTCATGGTTCGCAGAGAAAGGAGATCAAAGCCTCGTTCATTCCGGTGGAAAAGTTCCCCCAAACAGACACCGTAGCGCGGATCGAACCACTGCCATCTAGTTACCATCACATAACCAATCCGAACGCTGTAACCACACCGCCATTCCACCCCCCTGTCCTCAATATCGGCACTTTTGCCTCAAACTCCCTGAGGAGTCATTGAGGCGGGGACTGAAGTTTGTGGACTGTGGGCACGCTGACCACCAGACACAGCCCAGCCGTGTCCAGGATCCTGAACTCACCAATCCTGTCTATCGGCTGTGAGGGACTGCATGCATGCTTTCCTTCACACAAGCCTGTTCTTTGGCAGCTTCACAGCGCTGAATAGTGAAAACGAGTTAGGTCCACCTTGCTTTCTGTCCTTTTGGGGATGGTTGCCATACGTATGGTTTGTTTAAAAAAAAAGATGAAAAAAGAAATAAGGGAAACGCAGTGGCGGTTCTGACAATGCCTTAACTTTCCACTGGACTGAAAACGAGTCAGATGAATAAAAGGTAGGTAAAAAAAAAAGTGAAGTAATATGAATATGGAACAAAAGTCTTCTACTACTCTTTACAGATTAACACAGACCTACAGTTTGACATTCCTTTTTTCATTTTTTTCTGAGTTATGCACTCCGCGTGAGTTTATTTTTTCTTAGATTTCGAGGATAATGGAATAAATATGTGCTTTTTTACGTCCAGTCCCCGTGTGAATGCAGTTATGGAAATTTTGTCATCCGTTTCCACCGGCACACAATGGCCTACTCTTACGAAAAGTGAAACAGGTTTTAACGTGTGCGCAAGATGTTCTGCGTGCGTTCAGGTACGGGACCCCGGTTTATAGTCTCATCCGAAGGGTTTTTGGGGAGAGTGGAGTTAACTTCAAGGCAAGATATCTCCTTCAATGGAATTCCAACCAGCAGGCTATCCTGCCTCGCGCGCGCGTGCGTGTGTGTGTGCGTGCGTGCGTGCGTGCATGCTTGCGTGCGTGCGTGCGTGCGTGTGTGTGTGTGTGTGTACTCTAACTTTGCTGCATTTTTGTGTCATTCATTTTTTAGTGTATAAACAATATGTCGGAACCGTCTACAAGCTTCCAAGTCATCAATTTTTTTTATTTAAAAAGAAAACACAACACTGTAAAGAAGTGGGGATGGTTTTGCAAGCAGAATTGCATTTTGAGGCAGCGAAAACTGACTTCGGTGTATACTCGTACGTTAGTGTTGTTGCTGGTGCAACCCTCACCCCCACCTCCCACCCCACCCTCCTGCTCTTTTTTCCCGACCCTGCTGCATTCTTTCCACGCTCCCCCCCCCCCTCCCTCCTTTGCGTGTTCCCTCCACCGTCTCATACCCAGTGTCAAAATCGCCATACCACATCAGAAACGTTTGTCAATACTGCAAAAACCGTTGTAGTTTTTTTTTCCTGTTTAAAATAACGTTTTGTCCTGGCATTGAATACGTTCGTATCTTATGGAAGAAAAGTAGCTATTATTTCAGGGGTACAGTCAAGTGAATAGATTAATGATTTGAATCGATTTTGGAACACAGTGATGAACCTGTACTCTGTGCTATTTGACTATTGTTTGCTGGAGTTTTGTTTGATTTTTGATTTTTTGCCCATGAGGTAAATTTTTTTTTACCACTCTGCCATTGTTGTTTCAGTCATGTATTGAATACATTGAGTCTGTCTTCATGTTTCATTTTACTGGGGAATCGCATTTTGATATGTACGTCCCCATCACACGTATAACTCCCATGAATTAAGATACTTTGACGCTTACATATTCCTACATTAGGTATAACCAGCAATTACCTATAATAGGACTGAACATACACATAACCATTCACAAAATTCATTCGTCCAGAAAAAATCAAAACCACACACACACACACACACACACCACACACAACACACACATACACACACACAGATCACACACACACACACACACACACACACACACACACACACACACAACACACAACACACATCTAAAATCACTAGTATCGACAGAAAAGAAACAGTAAGAAAAATCCACTCCTGTTGATGTACGTACTGTTGTTTGGTTGCACACGTGTCACTGTTTTACAAAATTTCTCCCAAAGTCCGCTGAAGAAGGACTAAGCACAACACCAGTTTCTAGGATAGAAAACAATGTGCAGACCTGGACTCTGAGGGACCTTAGCATCCACAACTCCTGCTTCTGTGCACAAATTAATATTGATGTCGCTGACCGCCAAACCACAGAAGCCGGGTTTCTTTTTTTAATTTATGTGTTCGTTTTTACAGTGAAGAAATGAGACAGGTGACACAGCCTTCCGTTTTGGAGGTGATAGTGTTGTTTTTTTTAAAAAATATTTTTCTTTTGTAGAGTAGCTCATTGGAACAGTTTCATTATGTCAGTCACAAACTGCGTGATATAACGGCACCGGAGCGCGAGCAAGCACCCAAAGCGAAGTCACTCAGTTTTCGAGTGAGAATAGGCACTAGTTGCGCCTTGGTTTTTCATAGTCCTTTTTTTTGTGTTTGTGGGGGTTTTTTTTGTTACAAGTGGCTATTTTTTTCATTCAAATTTCACTGTAAGCATCTTTGTATGAATATACAGCCAAATATACTTGCATGTTTATGTGCTTCCGTGTAAGCAGACCTATACGTACGCTCCCTCACATAAAAACATGCATGCAAGCACGCTTGCAGGGTATTCGTCAACCCCACTCTCCCTCACACACACACACACACACACACACACACACACACACACACACACACACACACACACACACACACACACGGAAAATAAAAATACTGCTAAAGTTAAGTTGGTGGCCGTGGAGCTCTTCACTTTTGAGTATGCCCCTTTTGTATTGAGAAAACCACAATCATTATTTATCCATTTCCACTTTTATCTCCCCACCCCTCTAACCCCCCCACCCCCATCCCTATGCCCCATTTACAATGCAAGCCGTAGTGGAAGTTCTCGCAACCAACTAGTCTGCACTATTTTTCATGATTCTTGTTTTTGAAACTACAGCAGCATCTCTGCAACACAAGGCAAAACGTACTCACAGTGACGTTAGTAACTCAGCACCAGTGTCGGCCCTGAGTGCTGTGGCACAGGCGCTGGTCGATAAGATCATTGCCTTGGTTTTCACTGTAAGCCAGAGGTAAAAGATTTCAGTCCTGTTTTACTCTCGCTTCCGAAAGACCTGTTGTCATCATGTATCGGAGGGATGAACAAAGCTATGTGGAGAAAGGTTTTAGCGGCTTATTATTGCATGCTCTGGGGAAAGTGGGGGTGGGGTGGGGGGGAGGAGTTAAGATTTTGCGAAACGTTGAACAAAACCAACTTAACTCGTACCCGCGCGCGCGCCGCGCGCGCGCGTGTGTGTGTGTGTGTGTGTGTGTTGTGTGTGTGGTGTGTGTGGTGTGTGTGTGTAGGTGTAATATAATTATATTATATATATTGATATTATGTATATATTTATATATGTTTTACTGCAGGTATTTCTACCTTTAAATATTTTGTTTTCCTCTCTAATCATGTTTACGGCTCTTAGTGACTTGACTTCGCTCTGCTCTCCAACCCCCCTTACAATCTCCATCAATCTTGTGTTGACATTTGAAAGAGGCTATTTTACACCTAGTTCTTACTTTTCGTGCTCATCTTCCTCATCTCACTTCTGTAGTGAAAGTGATATTTCTTGTCAAATACCTCCATTTAGGAGTCATCTCTGCACTCCCCCTCCCTTATACACCCCCCCCCCCCCCCCCCCGTCTCTCTCTCTTGCAAAAAAAAAAAACAACTGCTAAAGTTAAGTAGGTGGCCGTGAAGCTCTTCACTTTTGAATATGTCCTTCTGTATTGAGAAAACCACAATTTATCCAGGGGACGGATAGCCTAGTGGTCAGAACATTGCGCTCGCAATTTGACGACCCGAGTTCGATTCCGGTCGAGGAGATTTTTCTCCTGGAGTTAACATCAGTGCTGACTCCACTCTCCACAAAAGTCCTTCGGATGAGACTTTAAACCGAGGCCCCTTGCGCGAATACACGCAGAACATCTCGCGCACACGTTAACTCCTGTTCCGCTTTTTGTAAGAGTAGGCCATCGTGTGCCGGTGGGAACAGATGACATTTACAAAACTGCATACACATGGGGACTGGATGTAAAAAGCACAAGAGTGCTTATTCCATTATCCTCGATATAAAAGAATAATAAATAAATAAATCTCTCTCTACCTGCACTTTCCTTCTTTCCTCCTCTCTTTAACCTCCTCCTCACCTCTGCCCCCCCCCCCCCCCCCCCCCCCCCCCACCACGCCTCTCTGTTGAGATGTGTGTGATATTCCTCACAAGAATTTTTTTGTGTTATTTGTTTTGGTTCCTTGTATTTTTCCTGCCTATAAACTTTTTTTTTACCTTGTTTTCGTTACGGTATTGATTATTAGGTTTGGAAATATTCCAAATGGGTGTAGATTTTTTGTGTGTTCTTTTGTTTTAAGCAATTCAACAGCAATAAGGCGCACATGAAGTGTTTCCCAAAATATTATTTCTCTAGATGATTTTATTGAAGTGCTTGAAACTTTTTTTCAGTGTTTTTATCCCAGTCTGAAAAGCATGAAGAATGTAAGAGCTGCGTACAAAAACCGATTGAAGAGCATTCTAAAAGAAACAGAGCCACGCCTGTGTTGCAATATGTTTTTAAGATTGTTTTTTTTGTTACACAACGGTGTATTAAAGAAAAAAAATGTAACTCTACATGGAGATCGTTTTGTATGGTACAGTTTATCCTCCCATCCTTACACACACACACACACACACACACACACACCACGCACGCACGCACGCACGCACGCACGCAACGCACGCACGCACAAAGATAAAAACACACAAAAATACATGCACACGCACGAACGCATGCACATACGCACGCACGCGTGCACACAAACACACACACACGCGCGCGCGCACACACACATTTTTGGGACGGTTAATTTTTTTAAAAACCCTAGATATCAACAAGTACAACTGACGATAGTATTTCAAGAAATGTTTCCAAAATATGTAACAGGGCAAACTGCACGCTGCGTGGTTGTCTTACCTCCCATGCAGAAAACTGTGTGTGTGTGTGTGTGTGTGTGCGTGTGGCCGTGCGTGCGCGTGCGTGCGTGCGTGCGTGCGTGCGTTGTGTGGGGTGATCTACTCAAGTTAGCGTTCTGTAGCACCGTGAACGTGTGCACTTACCGTGGGAATCTGTCTTGGCTTAAGTATTTTTCAGTTGACTGACAGACACGTTTACACTGGACACACCTGCACTAGGTTCTAAGATGTACTTCTCAATCCAGTCATGATTCGTTCCATTATCTCTTTGTCTGTCTGTCTGTGTGTCTAATGAACGGTTTGCCAGTTTTTTCTGGGTTTCCTTTGGAGAGAAAAAAAAACATGGAGGGCTTTTATTATGTTACCATAGCTCAGTTTAGAGCCATATTCGCGGTGCAAGAAATGTGTGGAATGACAAGAAGACATAAAAAGCAGTGTTTTATTTCTGTTTTGCTGTGTCTGCTGCAAAAAAAAAGACAATATAAGATAGTTACATGTTCTCTTTATATTGAACTTGGCCTTTTTAAGAAATAGTCCCCTCCTCCTTTCTCTGCTCCTCGTCTGTCTGTCTCTGTCTCTCCCTCTCTCTCTCTTTCTTACTGTCTTTCTTTCTGTCTGCCTGTCTGTCTTTATTACCTATTGTCAAAATTAAGATGATAAAAAATGTGAGTTTCTCTTTTCAATGTCTCACTACTTTGGTGTCTTTTCTCTTTGCTTGCAATACCTATCCACTCATGTATTCAATAACTGACATACGTCGCTCATTTTTTCCCTTATTTTCTAGAATCCTCAATGCTACACGTCACAAGTTAAAATTTATCACCCAAGTTGAGGGTCGTTCTGCAATAGTTTGTTTTCCACTTGTTTACAGACTACATTAGTCGGGAAAATAGCAGTGGTTTGTCTGAACTGGCAGATTCTGGGCTTGCCAATAGAGTCAATGGAGTTTGGACAGCAAGTGTAGATAGAGGCTTTGCTTTTTGTTTGTTGAGTTTGGAACGAAAATGCTAAACGATAGAGGACTGCGGCATTACCAAAAGAAAAGAAAATGAGTCGCACAAGACGGAAAAGTGTTCAAAATCGCAACAGTGATAGAGACTACTGATATGAAGCTTTCAGTGTGTCCGTGATGATGTTTGATAACTGTATGTTTGTTTTTAGCGTAAGATTTTTGCGGGCTTAAAAATATCATACCAGAAGTGATGCCACTTTAAATGCTAATTGCAAGAGATGTAACACAAAGACGCTTTTAGTTGTAGACATATGAAAATTATAACTGAAATATAGCGCACATGACAAGAAACTGACATTACTGTGCAACGGCTTTCAAAAGAATAAAGGAAAGCTTTTTTCCTTCAGAATTCTGGATAACAGGCCTTGTGAGAGTGACTTTATAAGTATAACTTCCTAAAAATACATAATTCCGCAAATCAATGGAAAAGTAAAGAGATTTACGGAAAGAGCGAAATCAGTCAGCCAATCAAAGAAAGTGTACTAACTGAATCGGGACTCTATCTCAGTCAAACAAATTTTGCTGCAAAACTTTCAGAATTTCCTGACCAGAGCTAAATAGCATAGTCTTTATCTGTACATGGTAGCCAACGTTGTTAGCAATGTTCTCATCACATGGTATCTGGGCCTGGTATAGTTCTAAAAGATCTGGTATCCATGTTGAAAAGAGTCGGATAAATAATTGTCCCTTATGAGCTGCAAAGATGTGCTATCACTTTGTGCTATATGCTATAACTGTCAGTTAGATGTGCTATCACTTTGTCAGTTAGATGTGCTATTACTTTGTCAGTTAACCCAGCAATGTCGTCCTCTGTAGACCTGTTTATCATCTGTGCAGAACAGATTATTGCAATGGGATCCACAGAGAGAGAGAGAGAGAGAGAGAGAGAGAGAGAGAGAGAGAGAGAGAGAGAGAGAGAGAGAGAGAGAGAGAGAGAGAGAGAGAGAGAGAGAGAATTCTTTTATGTTGACGGATAATCATTGAAAAAACACAAACAAAAAACCCCAAAGTATAGATGCTTGATCACTCAAAAGACTCTCTTGTCGTTTTAAACGTGACATATAACATTATGTTGACCACTGTCATTGAACAGATTTTGTTTCAGGGACAGACAGCTGTGTACACCCGAGTAAGGCATTTTAAAACGTTAGGAACTTGTTTTGCAATGCATTTGATTTTTAAACATGCTTATAATCGACATATTACGTTTTTCCAATAGTTTATTTGTAGTCAAGTTCTTGTCCTGTCTGCTTGTTCTCTCCCTCTTTGATGTGTCTCTTTATCCTTCCTCCTGCTTCTCTCCCCACTCCCCGTTTCTTTCCATGGGCCTCTAAAGCTCCCCCCCCCCCCCCCTCTGCTCTAGTTTGTCTCTCTATCTTGTTTGTTTTTATCAATAAAAAGCAATCTTGCTGCTGCATTTGTCACGTATTTCAATGGTTGCTGGTATATTTTTTCTGTATTCCGGCACAATCTGAATTATATCAGCATCGTATTAGTGTCGTTATCATTATTTAAGACCAAACTCATGATTGACCTATTAGTACGGTATTTTTTTTTGTAAAAGCGAGTTGTTTTGTTTTTGTCCGAATGCACAGTTCTCTTCTAATTTGGATTCGTTTGATAGAGTGACATGATTGTATCATTTTTTTTTCCATTTTGTCTGCTTGACGAAACATCACTCTGCAACGCTAGTCAGTTCGGTTCTGTTATGTTGGTGTGGAGGGAGACGTATATCTGAATAATTATTGATGCTATACCAGTTGCTATTTTGTCTGTGCATACTATGTTCCCCTTATTTACAGATGAGCCACCTCTAGTAGCCATCTGAAAGCAAAAATGCTTACACACACACCACTCACTCTCTCTCTCGCTCATCACACACACACACACACACACACACACAGAGGCACACAGAATCTCTCTCTATCCCCCCCCCCTCTCTCACGCGCGCACACACACACACTCACTCACACTCATACACATTTTGTTTTCTATGGAACAAAATTTCAGGTCATAAAACAGAGTCTAAACACCCACATTATGGAGCTTAAAGGCAAACTTAACTAACGTTCATTATATAAACATATTCAATATATACTTTCGAAATCGTGGGCATGGAGGAATTATTTAACTCCCCTTTTTACGGCTCTCAGACCTCGAAGCCCCTATGCAGACCTGGTTGCTGTAGTTTAAGGCTTTACTCTTCGACAGCACTGGTTTGGACTACTGGTCTAGGGGGTGCTCCCTTGACAGACAGCTTAATGCGCATTTCCCCATTTCAATTTTGGTCTTTGGTTTGTTTGTTTTTTTTGTAGTATTTTCCTGAATCCCATCAATGTTCTGTTTTTTATGCTAGCTGTATAATTATCATCATATAATTTTTTTTACATTATTATTGCTAGTATTAGTGTTGTTTAGCATTATCATTGTTATAACCACTGTTGTGACTATCATCATTATGGTCATTGTATTGGTCGGTGGTACAGATGGGTGTTATTACCAATTATCGCAGTCTCTGTGGCAGTGCTCTCAGGTTTCTTCACGGGAATGCTGTATTGATTTGCCCTGCCTCCCTCAACACCCAGACCCATATACCACGAGGGTTAACCAGGATGATTTGGGGAAAGCCACTGGAAGTGCAGCTTTGCGCTGCTCACTAGCTACTGCGTATTTATCACGTCCTTCTTTTATTTATCCTCAAGCTCGAAATTAAGCATGGCTGCTTTTCAAACTTTGTGGAGCTGACAAAGAAAGAGAGAGAGAGAGAGAGAGAGAGAGAGAGAGAGAGAGAGTGAGGTGTGAGAGTGTGTGGTGGGGTGTGTGTGTGTGTGTGTGTGTGTGTGTGTGGGGTGTGTGATATAATATATATATAATATATATTTAGAGAGACCCATTTAAGACATATATAATTTTCCTTTCTTTGCTGCTTTTTCTTTTTGTCACACCCCAGTGCTGCCTCATCCAAGCCGATTAAAACACTCTTACAGCAGATCATCGTACCAGCTTATCCCCCAATGTCCCAGGTTCACTGCGCTTAACCACTCCTCTCAAGGAGTCGGTGGTCATTTCGTTTTTCATGAATGATATTGAGGGCTGGAAACTTCCAGCAATTTTGTTTTGTTTTGAATAATTAAGAGGTCATCATTGCAAAATATAAAAAAGTCATTTGATGTGTGTGTTTTTTGTTTCAAAGCTGTACTAAATCAACTCTGAAATTCACACAATTTTGTCAACCATCCTCAAAAATCTTGAGTTGTTTTCTTTTGGCGTTGTGTTCATTGTTTGCTGCAGGAAAATGTTGTGTATTTGTCCCCTGAGAGGGTTCTAAGTAGTTGAAATACAAAACTGCTACACCTCAAGGAGGGAACCTCACCTTACAGTGATATATTTTACACTAATATTGGCCGGAGTGCAGCACAATCCAGAACTGCACTAGATGAGAAAAAGACGGGAACTCGGGCAGCTAAGAGCTGAAACAACCTATATTGAAGGCTTCCCCTTTGAACAGTGATAAGACCTGCAGGCCTGGGCAGGTTCCGGGAAGGAGACTGACCACTTGGCCACCCTGTGCCCCAAACCAGAGTGTGTGTGGTGCGTGACTTCAGCCACAAGTCCCCAAATGTAGCAGCTGACAAACGGCTGAAAAGCGTTTGATTTGCTTCCTTGAATTTTTGTTACGTGTGTGTTATGATTATGATTATTGTTGATTTTCGGAATGGTGATGTAAAGCAGTCTTCAGTGTGGTCATTCACTGTGAATGTGCAGACGAACCTCTCTTCTCTCTCTCTCTCTCTCTCTCTCTCTCTCTCTCTCTCTCTCTCTCTCTCTCTCTCTCTCTCTCTCTTCTCTTTTTCTTTCTCATATACATACATATGAAATGTGTTTCTCTTAAACAATGTCAATAAATCTTATGTATGATCTTACAATTTTGAATACTGGGCAAGTTGAATTATTTCTTTTTATATCAATAAATAGCCCTCCATACCCCCCTCCTCTCTCTCTGTCTCACCTCCTCCCCTTCCCCCCCCTACCCGTCTCTGTCAGTGGCTCGGTATCAATCGTTCAGTTGTTGTGTACATATTGTGAACCCAAGGTCATTCTTCTGGTGTCTGTGTGAGTGTCTGTGGACGAGGTACTGAACTATGATCTTGCAATAAAGTCTGTACATATCAACTGCCTGCCTCCTGGTTCTCTGGTGTGTGCTTTCTCTTGCTGTCTCTTCCAGTCTTTCTTCTTTTCTTTTCCTGTGCATGCATAGCCCCAAATAATTGCACTCGTCTGAACTTGTGCACCTACTCTCTCTCTCTCTCTCTCTCTCTCTCTCTCTCTCTCTCTCTCTCTCTCTCTCTCTCTCTCTCTCTCTCTTTAAAACAATGTTTGCCTTTGACATGTGCACATAGCATTGTTAACACTAGCACAAACATGTGCTTTGCTTCGGAAAGCAGACGTTCATTTACACACTTTACACACACACACACTTTCCACACACACGCATATCACACACACACGCATATCACACACACACACACACACACACACACACACACACACACACACACACACACACACACACACACACACACAGCGACTTGCTGTGTTGTTTGTTTGTTTTATCTTTTTTTTAGAATCTGCTGTAATTTTACATCAGTGTCAGATCACCAGCACTAGAATGAACAGAAAAAAGATCAGCTGTGTTGTGTAGTATAGTACAGACTATTAATTTCATTATAGAGCTCCATGCGCAAAAAAAGATCTATGGTACTACATCCCCTCTCCCCGAGGCACAGAACCACGAGAGATGGTCTGGGTGCTAGACTTCGAGATGAGAAACCAATCCAAGGTCTAATGCAATCATACAATAAAAGACATACATGAATCAACCCCCCAAAACAAAACAAAACAAAAAAGAAAATTGTTGCAATATACTCTCCTGGAAAAACGAATGTCCACGCAGACAAAACAAATAACAACAAAAAAAATAGCAAACCAAACGCCACTTACAATGGTAACAGTCCAAAAAAAACATTTTCAATGGTGACAATCCCAAAAAACAGTTTCAATTCTATGGAGAATAAATCTGACGTGGCAATAATGTCTACACAATACTACAGCACATACGTGTATTCCAGTGTAGTGCGGAACAATACAGTATAGAACGGTGTGGTGCGGTATTCAAAACAAACGAACACAACACAGCATATGGCAATACACTGCATTAGAGCACAAAGCATTGGGACACAATAGAACTCAATGTAGTAACAAAGCAATAGATTACACTGTAATACAAACATAAATACCATGTAGTTGCATTACAATCTAATATACTATATATATCTATATTATTTAATGATATCTATATATCATACAAAAAGCTATTCCTAACTGGATTTTCAACCTAGGCTTCTTGTTCCCGAACCAGATCCACTTAACCATATCAAACATGATTTTCTTACTCAGGAAAGTTTTAAACGTGATACAGTTCGATACAACTTAAAAATAGCAATTTAATCTGTTCTCAATACTGGCCTGATGAAAGCGTGAAGATTACACAGTAATTTTCTACACTGTCGACAATTCTAGATAGCAGAAACCACACTCCTTAACACTCTCTAATTATCATATTGGATTTAAGTTTGCAAGCAGTTTTTTTTCCTGAAATTAATGCAGTGAGATCAAATTGAAAAGCTGTATAGCATTTTTTTCTAATCTTTCGGGCAAAAAATTAGTGCTAAGAATGAGAACATTAATTTTCAGATTCAACTATTTTATCCCTATCTTTTGTATTTCCCGAAGATTTGCTACCTGTTTATTTTTTCCTATTTTATCTATCTTTTTGTGCAACACATAGTTCAAGCATACTTATTTTCCTTCTCTTTGTCATTGTCGTTCGATGGTAGCTTTAAAAGGTCACAGGAATATCCAATATTCTTCTGAATGCGATTGACACTTCTAAATTCTGAAAGTGTCTCGTTGTAAGGTACCACAGAGGATAACGCTTCAATTATCGCCGGGACCTCTGATGAAAGCTCATCCAGGAGCCGAAACGCAAGTCACGCCAGGATAAAAACATTGTTCTTACTAAATTAAAACAACCTAAAATGCTGTTATTTAAGAATGGTACTTTCTAGAGAATTTTTGGTTTGTTTTATAACATGGAATCTATTGATTCTAAAATTACGGAGAAGTTGTAAGTGGCTACCTGCACCTGTTTCCTTCACAACTTTTTTCTCAATAAAATATTTTGTCTTTCCTTAAAAAGGGATTTTAATCAAGTGAAACAGCAGGAAAGAATCAGCTATAGATCCCCTTTTTTCTTAATATTTGTGTGTAGAAATAGCCAGTATGGTAATATATCAATACACAAATTTAATATTGTATTTTTGGATAAACTTTCGCTAAAATGGTTTTAGCCTTGGACACTAGACAATCGTTCCCATACTTACGATTCAACATCTTTATCACATGTAAAAACCAACTGTGTTCTAGGGCTCCATCACTATTTTACTAGAAAATAATTATATAAATAACACTCTCATTGCACACACACACACACACACACACACACACACACACACACACACACACACACACACACACACACACACAAAGCACATACACACAAAGCACAGGCAGCGCACACGCCAGGAGCCTGCACGAAAATTTGGCAAACCCTCGTCGCTCAGTTCAAAAAGCTTCCAGATGTGTTTCTTTATGATGACCTATTGATGCTGCTTTTTTCTGACCCCTTACGTTTTACATTATCTGTGCATAATAACTATACTTCATATGAATCAGGGAACGGTGGCACGCTTAGGTTTGGGGCTTGAATGCTTACAAAATGTCACACTTTATTACAGATTTCATAACAATGTTTTATGCTGGACCCACTGTTACAACTTTGACAAAAAGCAAAGCAAAACAAAACAAAAACGAAAGCCAGACAGAAGAGGTGTATCACGCTTATAGAAGAAACGTATTCACTATTTATTTGAAGAAAAGGACTGTCCACTTAGAGGGTTTTTCTTTGATGAGATTTTTGTTTGATTACATGTTTTTAATGGTGTTTTGTGTCTAGAAGTTAATGATAATCGGAAGGAGCTATTTTTCTGTTTCTTTACACACACTGAGACAAATATTCGCGTGCGCGCGCGCGGGCGGGCGGCGTGCGTCGTGTGTGTCGTGTGTGTGTGTGTGTGTGTGTGTGGTGTGTGTGTGCGCGCCCTCCTATTTGTATACTTATGAACATGTAAACACGGATTTGTTAACACTTGAAATCGTTTATTACATGTGTTTTTAATTGTTTTGCAAAGTTTTTTATTTCAATTTTAGATTGTACCCCCTCTCATCTTCTTTAAGTACTGTTGCCTCCCTTCAGCCACCGACTTCAGAACGGTCCCTCTTCTCCCCCTATCCCCCGTCTTTCTCCCGCCGTTCCAACGTTTCCTCGTTTTTCTGCCATTCCAATACAATCCATTTTCAGCCATACCCTCAAGCCCCGAGCACCGCAAGGCCCTATTACCTCGAAAGAAATTCGAACCTCAAATGAAAACAGTGTAAGTCTGTATTAGACAGATTATGAACAAGATCCAACAACATCGTTCTTCGTATCAAGGCCCTGGCCAAATCCAAGCTGTCACCACACGTGAAAGATCCATGTAAACAACACAGAAAAATAATGACAAAACCAGTACCCGAATCCTCAAGGCCAACCATGTTAGTATTAAGCAATTTCACCACACACCACAACACACACACACACACACACACCCCACACACACACACACACACACACACACACACACACACACAACACACACACACACAACACACACACACACACAACACACAACATTCATTCAAACGGCATTACGATCATGGCTCCTGAAAAAAGCAAAGGGGTAACTACTGACGTCACTTCGCAACTACCGCAGTTAAGACAAAAAGTCTGCAACTGACTGGAATTGATCTTTCCATTCAGACCGCCCTTCATACGCAATACGCCCACAGTCTATTCTGTCTGTTCTCTACCATTTGCCCACTTGTATCCTGCAAAACTTTCTGCTTATAATATAGTATTGTTCACATCCTAGTCTCCTTTGCCCTTGCCACTGCCCATCTAAGGCTTCATAATCATCCCACTTTTGTTTTGTGTTTAATCTGGTGATCAGAGACAGGTACAATCGCCAACATGCTTTTGCTGAGAGTCTGCCTATGTGTCTAGCTGTATATCATAGGAGATGCATATTTGAAAGTGCACAGTAAAATAAAAGGGGACTGTTGCACTGTGTGCACTAAATAATCGACATTTTTTAAATAACAGTTTCAATCTTTTTACTTTGATAACTCTAACATTGAATGCTCATGTCTTGATAAATCTGTCTGCCTTTTTATGTTGCTGTTTTGCTGTATCATATCACTATAATGTAAAATTTTTAATTATATCATAGTTGTCCCTATGGAATCGTTTATAAGCTCATACACACCCTGTTTGTGTTAAATCCACACAGAAAAGTATACATGTTTAGTCAAATATATTTATATATTTAGATATAGGTATATATTTGTATGTGTGTGAGAGAGAGAGAGGGGGGAAGGGAGAGGAGGGGGGGAGGGGGAGAGGGAGGAGAGAGGAGGGTGGGAGGAGAGAGAGAGAGAGAGAGAGAGAGAGAGAGAGAGAGAGAGGAGAGAGAGAGAGAGAGAGAGAGAGAGAGAGAGAGAGAGAGAGAGAGAGAGAGAGAGTACGTTAATCACACTGTCACCGTTGTTTACGCTGCATATTTTGCCATTCTACACCCATCCTTCCTCCCCTCATACACGGTTTGCCGGATACGTTTTCAAAAATCACTTCTATGACCAGGCAAACAAATATTTTAGATATTCTATTATGTAAGAAACTGCTACATTTTCAAAGCTACGTTATGTAATGAAATCGCATTCTAAAACACGAAACGGATTTGAAATGCTGTCTGATTTTGCTGATAAAAAAGCATTTTCTCTCGCCCTGAATCACTGTGAGAGAATACACTGAATTAGCAGTCTGCTCATTATGATTTCAAATAAATCACCACATCGGCAGCCACAATGACTTCAGAGATTTTCCCTCAACGCAATGTTTGATTGAAGCCTTGGAACATTGCTTACAGTGATAGTTCACAGTAGTTTTTGTCTGGACCCCTCGCTTTCGATTAAAAAACTATTGAATATAAAGTCAGAAGCCTTTTTTTTTTTAAATGTTGTAAGTTGAAGACTATATTCAAACTGTCAACGGAATGGGCATGTACGTAAAAAAAATCCCTTCACTAACATCAGAGTTCCTTTTTCATCCCCCCCTTTTTCCCTCTTTGAAAAAGACCTTTCCGCTTTCTTCTTTCCATTCCTTGACCATCACTCCCACTCCCCTAGTCCACATGCACTGTATTTTTGTTTGTTTTGTTGTTTGTGTTTGTTTGTCTGCCTGTGATGTTCCACAAGTCGTGACAAACTATTGACCTAAGTATCCACTTTAAAAATGAACTGCTCTTGTTCTTTGAGCCTCAGCTTGAAAAGGTTGATTTCTGGGGGGGTTGTGGTGGGGTGGAGCAGCGGCGGTGGTGGTGATGGTGGTCGGTGGTGGTGTGAGAGAGGGGGGGGGGGTAACCTTTACTGTTTCACACTTTCTGAAGATTGTGTGATTATCTTAGAAAAAAGGCATAAAAAAGTTTCTATGCATCCCATTTTTTTCATAATTTATGAACACACCCTTTATTTGGGTTTTTGTTTGGTTTTGGTTTGGTTTGGTTTATCATGCCTTTTGCAGATGTTTTTGAATTGATTTTTGTATAGTTTATTTTACTGTCATGTGTGGGGGTTTGCATCTCCAGATTTGTATGAAACTTTTTCTTCATCCATTAAAAAAAAAAATTTCTATCTCTTAAACTGTCTTTTACACACACCATTTTAGGGGATTAAATAGAATCAACATGTTAATACTACCCGTTTACATTTTTCTTGTGCTTATGCCTCCAGTTTTGAGACCCTTGTTTAATTTCTAGGTCAGCCATATTTGAATAGGATTTTTGTATATTTATACTTTTCTTTATACACTACTTTTTCTATTCATTGTCATCAGAAAATATTTTGTTTCTGTGGCTGTCTCAAGAGATGAAAAAAATAATACTTTGTATATTGTTTATATTTTCTGAAAGCAGTTTCTTGTGAACTGCCCAAGTGATACATCAAATCATATGAAGCAAGTGTCACACTGAAACAAGTTTATCTGTTAATTGTTTTCCACTAATATAAAGGTAATTTATTCGTGTTTCAAAATATAACGGTAAAGGTGTCCCATAACCTATGTGGTCGTAGGGGAGTGCGGCATCAGAGACCTCAGCTTCTCCAGGAGCCAGCATATTGAGGGGGGCCCATCTCCTCTCCCTCGCTGCTTTACCTTCCCTGATCCTAAAGAAGGCAGGTACCCATTTACAGCTGGGTGAACTGGGAGACTGCTATGCCAGGATGTGCAAACGGTCACCCATCCACTTGGTAACCACGCTCAATGCTGCTTAGGAAAATTGAGTGCTCTGACCACTGAGCTGTCCCCTCCCCTATTTCTAAATGCATTCCCAAATATAGACTAAGGTGACAGCTTGCTTCATGTGATTCTCAATGCGGGCTGGCCTCATTCTATTGAACTGAGTAAGGCGTTGTTAACGATCTTTTATTATGTTGTTACAGGTATTTGGATGTTTGACAGTTATTTCACAAATTATTTATCTCCCATTAAATATTCTTGGGTGTTGTTTTTTTTGACAGAAAAAAACATTTTTCCGTGTAGTTTTTGTTCGTTCTTGATTTTCTGTACACTTGTTTTTTCTCTGTCTTGATGCTGACTGATCTATTCAAAAGCTGTTGTTTTCGAAACTTGCTGTGGAACCTTATGCTTCAGAAAACAGTTGATGATTGTTTATCGATCGAGCGAATTATCTGTTGTTGTTTTTCTATGATTCTTTACTTAAAGCGTGTCACTTGCCACTCCCAGTTGCATCATCAGGGTGACAGAGAACCGACCCCAGAGTCAATGCAGCCTACTGGTCCTGTGATACAGAGAAGGTTTCCGTGCTGGTGTTTTACTGAAATGATCATTTACTACAATACCACAGATACATTTTTCACAAGGTGTGTTTATACTAGCCAGAGAAACTTTGCACAAAAAGCAATCACTAAGATTAGGCTTTTATCTTGGTGAAAGATGCCAAGAACATCTGACCTACAGCACTGTTCACTGTTCACGTATTTACTTCAGTGTCCTCACATCATCCATTCTGAACAACTTTTACCTTGTCGGTGTAATGCCACTTGGAAAGTCATTGCCATTATTGTTGCTATATAATGAGAATTATGATCATAAAGGTAACACTGATAATGATAATAGTCATAATTATCAGTATCAGTGTTGCTATCATTACCATGTTGATGTTCTAATTGTAATCTACCAGTACCCATGCTTCCCTTTCTGGAATCATCACTCATGAGTCAGGCTGCCGGGAAGCTGCCCACCAGCTGAGGCCCTGTCCTGCTTTTCCTTGTTTGGGTGGAGTCTCATTGGGTTGGGCACAGGCAGAAGAGCCATACACCAGACTCCTCACCTGACAACACTTGTAGCTCAGCCGCGGATCTCAGGCTGAGGGAGAAGCCCACCCTGATTAAACCATCGGTGTCTCCTTCCACCAACCAAGCTGGCACATCCCTACTCTCTGAAGAGTTCAACTTTGACAAAAAAGGAAGGAAGAGAAAGAGAAGCAAAATTGGGATCATCAGGACAAAAGCATAGTAGAAGCCATTCAATCACTCACTCTATGCTTTAATTATTTATAATGATGATGAGTTATACCATTTGTTATTAAGTTTTAGAGTCATCATGGCTTTAAGCTTCTTTCATGAATATATTCCAGTCAAACGACCCGGAAATGCAGACATCCAAAGCACTCGTCGGGAATTACATGCAGAATGGAGTTAGTGACCAGGCTGATGCTTGAATGTGCTGTTTTGATAACTCCAAGCAGTTTCAACTCAAGATAGGAACTGTTAGAGCCCAAGATATTTCTTTTCCCGAACAAGACTAGAACCATGTAGCCAGAAGTCCTCTGTGCCAATCACCGCACCAAAGTAGCTGATAACAATTTTAAAACTTGTTGAATGAGGCCGTTTTTCACCAAAAAACTTGGCAGCAGAACTTTGAAGCTTGGGAAGAAACAAGAACACAGTATCACGAGGGGTGTGTTTGTTGTTTTACATTTCTTCTCTTCCTGTACAATAATTATTTTTAGTCTTTGGAGAGTACTATGCTAAAAAGAATACGATACAATACAGTTTCATGACTATCCGTCGTATTTCCATATTTGTACGCACAGTGATTTAAATGTACCATCACAAATGTGAAATACCCTGCAAGACATATATAAGTATTTGTGGATTTAAAAAATATGTATACTGATATGTTTACAATAACACTTGAAGAAATCTTATTGCATTCTATAAACTACACTTACATCCACCATGTATCCTGTATTTGTCTACCTCTCAAGGTAATTTTGTTGTTTTTATGTTTGATGAATTCTTTTTTCATGGGTATACCACGCATTTAAGGTTCAAGGGCTTTTTGTTTGTGACAGGGAGAAGGGGTTGTTAAATGTTTGTGTTTTTTAGGGGGGGGGGGTCTTGATCTTTGCACATGAGCTCTTTCTTCTCAATGGATAACCTGATAATATTTCTTTTTGTTTGACTGGCTGGTTAGTTGGTTGACTTTGGGAGAGAAATACATGTGTACTATTTTGACAGAACAAACTCAGCCACCTTTTGCTTAACTCTAATATTTCAGAGGGAATATTCATCTATCATAAACAAAATCATGTGAGGAAAATGTTTGCTTCTGCTTTTATGTGTTCCTTACGCAAGAAGAGGTATGTGATTTTCAATTTTAAGTTATAAAAAGATAAATAAATAAATATTAAACGAAAGACTGCCACTGAAAAAATAGTATTGTGTTCCACGGCATTTATGCTCTAAGACTGATCAAAATATCAATTCGGTAAACAACAGTTTAAAAATCATGCTAAGTAACTTTTGCGACGAAAACAAATGCCATCAATTAGAATATTTTAAACAACCGTCACCGACATTTTTTATACGAAGAAAGGTTCAATCATGTCAAAAATAATCTGTACAGTTTTAAGGTTTAGAATGGTATATTAAAAGTGATTTATTAATGCAGATGATTTCTTATGATAATGATTTGATATCCTTGATGTTTTAAAATGCAGCTGTAGTGAAACAGGATTTTAAAAAGTGTCTTTTCTCGCATAATGCACGCTAAAGAACACTTAATTTGTAATTAATGATGGCATACAATATTCATCAGTATTAAAGCTGAAAAAGTGACAACAATTTGAGAAGATAATTATATCTTATAGGGTTTGCTGAATACATGAAACATTACGATTAGAGTGTATGTATGTGTATGTATTATATATATATATATATATATATATATATATATATATATATATATATATATATATATATATATATATATTATTGAGGAAAAAGTAGTGAGGAAAGACAAGTGCAGGTACCAACTTCTCAATCATTTTGAAAATAACTTATCAAAGATTCAAATAAAAAATTAAAATGAAAATAAATTCTAGGGAATAATGTCTTTCAGTGGCAGCATTGTAGGCATTTCTGAGTAAGAACCATGCCTTTGGCCTGACCTGACTCGAGTTTCGGCTCCTGGATAAGCCCTCATCAGAGGTCCCAGCGGTGATTGAAACATATATATGAATATGTATGTATGTATATGTGTGTATATATATATATATATAATATATATATATATATATATATATATATATATATATATATATATATGATCAGTGTTTAAGAAACATTCCTTCTTCTGAGGTAACTGCAGAATCAAAGCATGTTATCATTGTCTCTTTGCTTCTTGTTACATGCACAATGTGTCGAAGTCCTCATGCCGCATTTGATGTATACCAATGTCTGGAAAATAACTTCCTAAGGAAATTTAAAAAAAATCATGCACAGAGTCATGCTCACGCTTGGTGTCCGCTGATTCCATTCTAGGGAAGCTGGTTCGAAACAAAGAAAGTATCTGAAATAGTTCAGAATTCTGCAAAGCCTTTCACAGTACTCTCTGCTGTTTTGCGCCATGTGTGTTCATTTTTTCTTCTTCTATATTTTGACTTTTTGTCCAAGAAACCTAAATCTAGAATGGAATATATGGAGAGAGAGAGAGAGAGAGAGAGAGAGAGAGAGAGAAGAGAGAGAGAGAGAGAGAGAGAGAGAGAGAGAGAGAGAGAGAGAGAGAGAGAGAGAGAGAGAGAGAGAGAGAGAGAGAGGAGAGTGAGTGTGGTGTGTGTGTGTATGTGTGTGTGTGTGTGTATGTGTGTGTGCGCGGGGCGTATGTTTGTGTGTGTGTGCGTGAATGTGTGTGTGCGTGTTTGTACGTGTGTGTGCGTGTTTGTGCGTGTATCTGCGCGCGCGCGTGCGTGTGTAGTGTTGTGGTGTGTCGGTTGTGTGTGTGTGTGGTGTGTGAGAGAGAGACAGAGACAGAGAGAAAGAGAGAGAGATGAACAGACAAGACAGAAGAAAGAGAGAAGATGAACAGACAGAAACAGAGACAGAGACAGAGAGAGAGTAGAGAGTCTGCTTTGTGTTTGTTAATACACAAGTTGCGTTTTAAGGAGCACTGTTGGTTAATGAGGAATTGCTGACTTCCCTGCAAAATATTCCACTGACTGCTTGTCCTTTTAGAGAGGTTGTATCTTCAGCTTGTTGAGGGGTGAAGCACCCCCCCCCCCCCCCCCCACCATGGGCTAGCGGTGTCGGTAAGAGGCGTCTTGTAATGAAGCCATGTTCCTGTTCCAATTCCCTATCGCATCCCCTGCCGCCTCTTTCCCCTCTACATGTTCGTTGTTGTTGTTCTAAGTGACTTTCCCTGCGTCAGAACCATCCCAAGAAAAGAGAAAACAATGTCCAGTGAACTGTATCCTGTCTATATAATTAACAACCATGAACAATGGGGAAGGCGCGATAGGAAGGAGTGCTTTCCTAAAAAACTATTTTATAACAGTATGGCTCAGTATGCATGTATTCAAACAGGTTTTTTATTACGTGGTGGGGTGTGTGTGTGTGTGTGTGTGTGTGTGTGTGTGTGTGTGTGTGTGTGTGTGTGTGTGTGTGTGTGTTGTACATTTTTGCATTTACATTTTTGTATGCATGTGCGTGGATGTAGAAAAAAGCAACCATACATTTGTGTAGGCAAAAACAAATAAAATAAAATGTGCATACTTCAGCGTGTGCAATAATCTGCAAGATCGGTTTTGTTTTTTTGTACTTAAGTTGGGTACACAGTGCACTGTGTACATGTATACATGTCAATCTTTATGAAAGTGCGATATTAGGGAAACAAAACCCAAAATGCAGTCAGGCAGCCAGTGCACATGACTATGCTTATTTCTGCTTGATATTGAAGGTACATAAGTACTACCAAAAAAAGAGAAAACATGAAAAGAAGGGTCGTCATAATCGTATCAAAATGTGGGTGAAGGCTGAAGTGGGTCGGCGAAAGCCAAGCTGTAATGATCAGAATAGGAACTGTGAATACAAAGAACAAGCTGGAGAAACCACGAGCTGGAGCAACAAAGAATATTCCACAGGAACAAAGAATGAACTCAGGACACGGCTTAGTAATTGCAAGCACAAGTGTTATAATTACGGATATATATATATATATATATATATATATATATATATATATATATATATATCTCTCTCTCTCTCTCTCTCTCTCTCTCTCTCCTCTCTCTCTGAATATCTGATGCTTAAAAAGAACGCTTCACACTATCACCTCTACTTCTTTTCCTGTCACATATGCATACTCATCCACCTAAAGGTATATCTCTCATTTCCATGTTCGATGTAAAGTGCTTTGCAAGAGAAAAGTG
>CM060323.1:10955397-10967897 GCA_030674155.1 Stramonita haemastoma
GCTGATGTCCTTGCCCACAGCCAGCTTAAACAGCGCAGGTGTTTTTCTCCTTGTTCAGCCTCCATTCTTTTTGCGAGGGCTGTGGTAATCAGGATCATCCTACATTGGGGAGGGGGAGACGGGGAAGTGAGAAATGTGGTTTTAAAAAAGCTAGTACGTGAAACAGTGACGGTAAGAAGTGTTGACAGGGGGGGGGGGGGGAGGAGTTAGAAAAAGGGAGGCTGGAAGAAGGGAGGGGGGGGGGGGGGGGGGGGGGGGCAGAGATGGAGAAGACAACAATAATCGAAAATCGAAACACAATTTCTCAAAACATGTCTTTTGACGAATAAAATACTCGTTGTTTTTTTCTTTTCGGTACCAATGTCTTACATCGTTATATATATATTCTATATATTATTATTATATATTAATTTTATATATATATATATACATACTACATACATACATACATATATACATAATTATATTATATATATATATATATATATAAATATATATATATATATATATATATATATATATATAACGATTTCAAGTGGAAGGACGGTGGCAGAGTGGTTAAGACGTTCACCTGCCAATATGTAAACCGTGAGTTTCTGGGTTCGTACCCAGCCTCGCCCTTTCTTCCTAGTTTGACGAAAAAACCGAACTGAATGTCAAAATCATTCGGATGAGACTATAAACTGAGGCCCCGTGTGCGAACGCACGCAGAACATCTTGCGCACACGTTAAAACCCCGTTCCGCCATTCTGAAGAGCAGGCCATCGTGTGCCGGTAGGAACGGATGACAAAATTATTGTTTAAAAAAAAAATCAGCATGCACACAGGTGTCGTGTTTAGACACCATCCCTGTGGAAAAATCGGGGGCGGCTCGGGGCTGTAGGCTATATGACAACGTTCTGGTGGCTCCTGCTACGGTACTGGAACCATTCGTATCGGTCATTGCTTTTCCAATGGATCATTCCAGTGGCGTGGAGAGGGGGGGTCTGCTGCATGGGTAACAGCTTGCCCTCCATACTTACCTACCCAGGCTTTGCGCTCTAAAGACTACAGCGCAACTCGATAGTCTTCCGAGACTGATGGTGCCTACTACTACTCAAGATGGAATTCGCCTTTGACCCAAACTTGGGGCATGGAGGATTTCAGTAAACAAAATAACTGTAACATATACGTTTTGCATTACCAAAATATCGTTTACAACCCTGAATTTGAGTAGCCTTTAAAAAAACAACACATCTCAGCTGCTCCGATCTTTTTTACACCAGTTTTCTTTGTGTCCAGGGTTCACAGCCATGCAGCATGACAGGTCACGCTAAACATTTTCAATTTTCAAAGGTAATGATAGGTCTGCTTACACCCAGTAACCCCACACTCCAATCTGCGCAAAGGCCTACATTCCAGGGTTACAAAAATAAGTGTATACAAGGATATACGTTATGCAATCAGAGAGAGATGAAGAAAAGAGAGAGGAAAGATGAATGAAGATAATATCTTTATTTCAAGGTTCAGAGTAAGCATTACATATTTTTCATCGCCTTCCTGAAAGAGAGAGAGAGAGAGAGAGAGAGAGAGAGAGAGAGAGAGACGAGAGAGAGGAGGAGGAGAGAGGAAGAGAGAGAGGAGAGAGAGAGAGAGAGACAGAGAGACAGAGAGACAGAGACAGACAGAGAGACAGACAGACAGACAGAGACAGACAGAGCAGGCAGACAGAGACAGGCAGACAGACAGGCAGACAGAGAAGGCAGAAGACAGAACGAGGACGACAGCATGAGTGAGAGACAAGACAGAGAGAGACAGACAGAGACAGAGATAGATAAAGAAACATCCATCCACAGAGGAAAGAGATATACAACAAACAATACAGAGAAGGGGACAGACAGAGAGACAGAAACAGCATTATTCCCATTATTCTCTCCTCTCCTCTTACTCCACCATCTCCCGGGACTAAAAAAAAAAGACAGACAAAAGCAGTGCCATCTCGCGCAATGTGATGATAATGATTGTAACAGCCGTTGGCAAAAGAACAAAGCTGAAGGAGGCAGAAAACCACCTGCATTCCCAACCCACACCCTGATGCCACAGACAAGAGGAGAACATCGCATCTTTCTCCCACTCTGTGTGTGTGTGAATTGTATGTGTGTGTGTGTGGTGTGTGTGTGTGTGTGTGTGTGGTGTGTTGTGTGTGCGTGCATCTGTGTGTGTATCTATGTGGTTGTGTGTGTGTGTGTTGTGTGTGTCTGTGTGCGTTGTGTGTGTTGTGTGCGTGGTTCGTATACACACAAGACATATGTACACACAAACGTAGACATAGACACACACAAAATCAACTTTTACCCTCACTCTTACATTTTTTTCCCAGCCCTTACCTCTTTAAAAAAAAGAAATACACACACACACGCCCGTGCGCGTGATGCCACACACTACGCACACATACAGCATCACAACACACACACACACACAACACAACACAACACACACACACACATCAAAGCCACTAAAACACTAAACACAAAATTGAGAACAAGGACGCAAAGCGAAGATAAAAAAAAAAAAAAAAAAGAAAAAAGGAAAAGAAGAAGAAGAACAACCAAAAAAAAAACCCAACGAATAAGCCTATTATTCAGCTACCAGCAAGCAGATGCGCTCTCACAGCCCCGCGGTGTAGTCGGCAGTACAGTTGCCTAAATCGTCTCCTCCTTTCTAGTGTTGCTCATCAATCGATACAAGCATCCATCTTCGGGGACGGAAAGTACCTTCCTTCACCCTGGAGAGCCATTCCGGGGAGACCACTGTTATGGAAGAGTGGGTGGGGAACATGGGCAGGTAATTATCGCAAAGTTTGGAAACAGAGAAAGGCATTGTGGGAAAGTGAGTAATGGAGAAAGGGAAAAGGAAAGGGGGAAAGAGGGGGGAGGGGAGAGAGAGGGGGGGGGGGGGGGAGAGGGGGAGGGAGGGAAAACATGCAGGCAGTGAAGAGTGATATCAGTGAAGGTGTGCACAAGGTGAGCTGTATTTTGTATTAAATATTCTGGGCTGCTCTCTCATTAGAAGATCTCTAAATCAGAAATATCGGCTGAGACCTCAATACAATCAACCCTGGAAAGTATGTCTCCACAGAATGCTGAAACCCGTTTTCATTTTTTAGTCAATGTATTTGTCTGTCTGTCAGAGATGGGTTTGCATAGACATTCCCTGCTTTCTTGATCCACTGACATGCTTTTTGGTACATGCCGTACACATCTTTGAAAGACTAAGAATCAGATCGAGACGTGTTGTAGGAAACATAAAATAAAATACCCCCCCCCCCCCCTCTCTCTCTCTCTCTTCAAAAGTCCGTCGCATGAAATTATAAACCTAGGTCCAGTCTGCAAACGCATACAGATCATCCTGCGCACACGTTAAGACCTGTCCCGCTTTTCGGAAGAGTAGGTCATCGTGTGCCAGTGAAGACGGATGACGAAATTTATAAAACTGCATACACATGGGAATTGGATGTAAAAGGCACAAGGGTGCTTATTCCATTATCCTAGAAATAAGAGAATAAACACACATACACACATGTACGCACACAAACGCGCGCGCACCACACACACACACTATCAGTTTAAAACGATAGTCTTACAAATGCATTTTAAACATACAGATGAAACCCTGGAAATAACAAATTAAACAAAACAAGGACGACACAAGCAAAGGGAGAGCAACCCCCCCCCCCCCTCCCCCCAGAAAACCCCCAAAGAAGCTAGATTTTCAGCTACTTCCAAACACATGCGCTGACACTCGTCCCCAGTCCAATACAAGTAGGTTTGCCTAAATTGTCTCCCCTCCAGTCCAAGGTTACTCACCAATCAATACAAGCCTCCACCTCGGGGGACGGGAAGTACTTTCCAAACTCTCCACAACGCTTCCAGGGAGACTACTATTGTGGCAAAGTAGGTGAGAAAGCTTGTGCGAAAATTATCGTCCAACCCGTGGAAAAGAAAGCAGAATGAATGGGTTGTGTTGGAATGATAGGGTGGGGGAGGGGTTGACAAGGGGGCGGGAGGGGGGGGTGGAAAATGAAATATTTGGACAGTGATTGTAACGGACAGAGAGAGTCATGTACATAATATTCCAGTGCTCAAAAGTGTTCCATGTCTGAACTGAATTTCTGTGTTTTTTCTACAATTTCTTTAGGGTATGTATGCGTGTCAGTGTTCCCGATTTTTGCATGTACAAAAGGATGCACATGCAGAGTCGCAACATAGTCAAAATAAACACACACTGGACAAATTCAACCATGTTCAGTTCAATGACATTTTGCATATATGCAGGGCAATACGCCAAACACACACACACAAACACACAACACACTACACACACACACACATTATATTATTATATATATAATCTTTTATATATATTCGCTACTCCTCCTCTCTCTTTCTCTCTCTCTTCTCTCTTCATTCTCTCATCTCTCTCTCTCTCTCTCTCTCTCCTCCCTCCTCCTTCAAAAAACAAAAACCCCTCAGATCAGTGGACTTCAGACCCATTTCGTTACTTTCTATTGTATAGAACCCTCATAAAAATAGTTATATATATATTATATAAAAAATATTATACATATATCATGCATCTCTGATTTCATGATGAAAACTCTATTTCACCTATTCCAATCTTGGTTTCTGCACAAACCATTGTTGTAATACAGATTTATCAAGAACCACTCTAAATACAAGTGCTGTTACTCTTGATTTCAAAAATCCCTTTGACTTTGATTCCTCTATTTATCACTTTATTCAAAATAATCCTTCTTTGAAACAGTTTGGTAACTCATATCTTTACAAAAATAACACAGTATGTACTTTTCGATGGAAAAGCTTCACAGCAAGCTTAGTCAAAGACAGTGTCCCACAGGGTACTATCTTAAGCCCATCCCTCTTTTGCATCTGCATTAATGACCTGCCATTATCACTTTCAAACACAGAAATCGAAATGACTTCTGTGCATATGATTCGTCAATCCAAATCATTGCAAACAACATACAGTCAACCTAAACTTGTCTCCACCAAAACCTTGAAGAAATTTTAGAGTGGTATGATTCAATCTGTATAATACATCCTGCCAAAACCAAATCGATGATCGTAGCAACACGCCAGATACTGTCAAGTAGTTCCCCCTTAGGGCCTAGTTATTTGTTCGTGTAGGGAAGATTTTAATGCGTGAACACTGCGTTTTAGTATTATCACCGATGACGAATTAATCGACTCAAATTATTTAAGACTCACTCCAAACGTATGTTTCAAATGTCTCAAGTTAAATGACATCCTAAAACAGATATCTTAAAAAAATTCTTTCATTAGCAAAATATAATGTCTCATGATAATAATGTGTTACATACGTAGTGTGTGTGTGTGTGTGTGTGTGTGTGTGTGTGTGTGTGTGTGTGTGTGTGTGTGTGTGTGTGTGTGTGTGTTGTCACACGCGCGCGCGCGCGCGTGCGGGGATCCGACGGTAAGAACACTTTTGCAGAATTCTTCCTGTATTGTGTTCATCGTGCTTTTGGGAACCTGTTAAAGGTTTTTTTTTCTTTCTACTTTTGGTGTTTTGCTTCCTTCCTAGTTTACGTAAACTTAATCTTTTACCCTCAATAAAGATCTTTTTGACATGACTTGATTTGACGTGGTTATATTTCAACTGCTGGGTATGTTTGGCATTCACACCACTCAGGAAGTCTAACAGACTGGAATGCATGAATCAGAATGCCTGCACTGCAGAGAGCAATATCTGAGCCATTTGTCTGCCCCAGCTGTGCTGGGATGTGTTCTAAACTAGCTGATGATTATTCTCTTGCGATGGAAAATGACACCCCTCCCCTAAAAAAAAGAAGAAAACTTACAGAATACTGGCAGTTATTGAAAGCCTGCATGACAGGCTAATAAAGCAGAGAGAAAGAGAGGAGATAGAGGGATTGAAGAAAAGAAAAAGAGAGCCATGGGAAATAAACGAGTAAACGAGGGATTGCTTGATATTCTCCAATAATTGAGGGGGGGGGGGGGAACCACGCTATTGTGAATACGTTAAAGGAATACACAAAACATTATTACAAGATCATATCATGAATAGATAAACAGATAACATTTAAAAACAAACACACTGTAAAAACTTGGTTTATGTCGTCAATTCTGGCCATGTTTAGGAAATAAACATTTCTTTTCATCGTCAAGTGCCTACGTCTGGAAGATATTATTTTTTATTACTCTCTTTTATCCGTTTATTTTTGTAACATTGAAAACTATACGTGTTTATAGTGATTAGCTGTCAGTGTGTTCTTTGCGTCTTTCAAGTTGAGTGGGAGATTGGGATATGTACAGTTGTTCAATCTTGGCTAGCTGGCCTATGGCTAGGTGAGCAATAAACAATCGGATTGGAGTGATATAAACGATCCTGCTTTTCCACCTCATGATTTTATTGTAATAACTTTTGAAATGTTGAATCCCTCTTTCTTGTAAATTGTAGAAGTTGACATCATGTACGTGGTAAGTTAGCCACTCATGCTTTGTCTTTTTTTTCGTCTTCATCATCTTCTATTTCTTTTTGCTGCTCTACTCCCTCCCAGCCCTCCACCCCCCCCTTTTTTCCGGTCACACCACACTGACAACAGAGAGACATGCAGAAGCTGACATATCGAAAACTTCGTGTCCTCTTTTAACTGCTGACTGTCCTCTCCTTCATGATGAAAGAGTGCAGGAAAACAGACCCGGCTAATCCATGGATTCTACATGCTGTTGTCTGTGACATATATCCTAACCTCCCTTGCATGTGGCCTCTGTTACAGTGTGCCTGGGGGCGGGGAAGCCTGGTGGTTAGAGCGCTACACTCCTGATCTGAAGAGAGCTTGAAGTCGTGGGCATGAGTCTCCACTGAGATCTCTATTCCAGATTTTTACATGGAGTCAACACTGGTACTGAATCCACTCAACTCACAGTCCACTGTAAACAGAGGGCACGCGCATGAACGCACGTAGAATATTTTGTACAAGCGTTTTTTTTCAAAGTCCACTTTTCGTATAAGATAAAGCCTGTCATACGTGGTGAGACAGATGACATCAGCACACACCAGCACGCACTCTGCTACCTGTGGACTCCGACAGTTCCCCCTGTCTACCTTTGTCACAGAGCTGAATTAGAAGTCACAGAAGTCACAAGGCCCAAGTCACTTGCTACCTCCTGTCTTTCCATGTCCCTAATGTCAGGGCACTGGCAAGGGAGAAAGAATTCACACAGACAGACAGACAGACAGACAGACAGACAGACAGACAGACAGGCAGACACACACACACACACAACACACACACACCACACACTAACAAGGGGGGATAACTACAAAAAGATCAACTCTTCGAAAACAAACACAGCACTGTTTTCTATCTTCCTGATCGTCTTTTCCTTTCCTTTTTCTGTTTTCGCCGTTTTGTCTTTGCTTTGATTTACACGATGTGAAGTTCATTTTGTTTTGTTTATCTGAAAACATTGTTGTTATATCCACAGATAAGATTAAAGAAAAATGGTTACGTAGTAAAAATGTAAAGAGATTAAAGGAGGAAAAGAGAAACGATGAAGGAAAAAGCAGAGAGAAAGGACGGAATAAAGAAATAAAGTTATTCTACATAATTCAACTTCAAAAGAAGAGACCAACAAAGAGCATCACCGCCTGAAAAAAGTTGCCCAATTTTTTCATGTAAACAGTGTGTTGTTGTGTGTGTGTGTGTGTGTGTGTGTGTGTGTGTGTGTGTGTGTGTGTGTGTGTGGTGTGTGTTGTTGTGTGTTGTGTGTGTGTGTGAGTGATTGCGCAACATAGAAGCTTATCATTTTTGGGCTCAAACTTTTATTAACCTTTATTTTTTATGGAATAAAGTGTGTTTAAAACAAACGATCCTTGTGACGTGCCTTTACAGGCTGGTCAGGTTCAGTTCATGCTTCAACAGACGCCTCGTTTCCTTCCATAAAGTGTTGTTCACTTCTTCTGTTCATTTTCCTCAGGTTTTCTTCCCTATCTCCTCCTTTTCTTCTTCTTCCTCCCTCACGCCTCCTTCTTCTTACCCATCCTCTTCTTCGTTTTCTCGTTTACCTCCTCTTTCTTCTTCCTCCTCCTCTTCTTTCTTCTTCCTCCTCCTCTCTCCTCTTCTTCTTCAACCTCACTCCGGCTTTTGCTTCCAGGTCAAGCACAGATCAGAAAAAAAGGTGCTCATTTTTATTTGAGATATTTCCATGCTATGAAAATACGTGCTCTGTGGTTGTTATGAGGATTGAGGAAGGAAATAGGCTGACGCCAGGTAGTCATGCGTCAGTGGGAAGGAACTACCCTCTGACTTTTGCTTATGTTCCTATGGCGCCGACCCCGAGCATGTGTATTGTGGTTGGGAGGCTTGGATATGATAAAGCAATGAAGGTGCAGAGGCGGGAGGGGTGGGGTGGGTGGGAGGGAGAGTACTAGTTTTATCTTATAAATGAAAAAAAAATCAAGCCCAATAATGTGAACAGCAGGAACTGAGTCCGGAGCTAGCCTGGCACTGACAGTGTTTGCTATTCCTGCAGATCGAATGGCAAGTGCTGTAGGTAGGTATGGCCGAGTTAGATGAAAACCAGAAGAAAATGGGCACGCAAATAACTTTGGAGGGTGACCTTTCTCTTCAATGTTCCCTCCCTCCTTGTCTCCTTTTTCAGTGTAGTCTGGATTCTTCTTTGCTGGCTTTGCCCTGCTTCGTTTGTGTTCTTTCTTTCTTTTCCTCTTTGTGTTTGTTACCTCTCCTCCTCTTCTTCTTCTATGTCCTTCTTCTTCTTTCCTTCCTCTATGTCCGTCTGTCTGTCTTGTATTGTCTTCTTTTGTCTGTCTTTCTCTGTCTGTCTTGTCTGTCTTCTTCTGTCTGTCTGTCTGTCTCTCTCTCTCTCTCTCTCTCTCCCCTTTTAAACCAGTTTTAAAGACATTGAGAGGAAAACAGATAACCACTTTATGTGATCACGAGAGAAAACAAAGAAAGAAAGAAAAAAAAAACCCGTAAAATAAAGTATGAAAAGGACTGTAGGAAAAGATTACACAGCGCACATAAATCCAGAAAAGGATGAAAAGAAATAATAATAAAGCTCTTTAATACATTTTTCTACTCCTTGAATCAATTCTAACTGCAAAAGAGAGGAAATTAGCAAGCGGCAAAAGAACAAACAGAAAATCGCGCGAACAAGGAAAAAATCAACAAAATGAAAGAGGAAAGCATTAAGACAAACGCGCATCATTCCAGTTTAAATTCTGAAAGAGAACTTTGTGATAAACAGTCCGGGCATGCAGTTTTCTATGGGCCTCGATGAGTCTTTTAAGAGGAAAAAAAAAGGTCTGAAGGAAGTGAAGCAGAATTAGAAAAAGAAATTAAAAAAACATGGACAAATAAACATACAGATACAATGAGGGTTCTCCCTCTCATTCTCTCTCTCCCTCCCCCCCATCTCTATCTCTCTCTCTCTCATACATACACATACATGCACGTACACTATATATATGTGAATAAATAAAATATATATTAACAAAATATGAACAAATAAACATGTATATACAATGAAATAAATATATACAGATATGCATTTATTTATTTATTTATTATTTATTTATTTATTTATGTATTCATCTAAACAGAAGTGTGTGTATACACATTCACCGATAAGCCTGCCCATCTCCGCCACTGCGCGCGTGCACGCACACAAACACACACACACACTTTTATTCAAACTTATTCCAGCAAACACAAGTGACAGTTGAAGAAGAAGTGACGGCGCCAGTGTTGGAGCTGTGTGCCTATCATCAACAAGCAGATGTCGACCCATCAGCAACAGGAGACTGATAATGAGCCGCTAACATCATCATTCATCATCGTCAGGGGCCTGCTGAACTGGAAAAGCTACAGAGTTTAAAGGGGGAGGGAAGAAGAGTCTGTTGTGGGTGTCGTTTGTAGCTGTGCAGTCTGGAACCCTTCATATTTCATGCAATGAAGAAGACACATGCGCCTCCTTCATTTTCTTTGAAAAGAGAGAGAGAGAGAGAGAGAGAGAGAGAGAGAGAGAGAGAGAGAGAGAGAGAGAGAGAGAGAGAGAGAGAGAGAGAGAGAGAGAGAGAGAGACAGACAGACAGACAGACAGACAGACAGACAGACAGACAGACAGACAGATAGATAGATAACAGACAGAGACAAAGACAGAAGATAGACAGATAGACAGATAGATTTTTCGAGTAAATTTGTTTTCCCTAAGATTTTTAGTCTTGAAATGAGACTTATAAACTAAGTTTCTGCGTGTACACACAAGCGTAACGGTTTTATTCCGACAACTAAGAAAACTCTTTCATCTTTCATGAAAGTAACAGGCCAGTTAATGCACTTGTAATGACGACGCTAGGACCAAGCATGCGCTAGATGCTTACTGGTGCCTTTAGGTTAGGTTGTTGGGGAAACCCTACCAACGGTATGGTGCAGCATATAAAGATTATTATGATCAGTCTAGCTGCTAGTAGGCATCAGTCAGTCTTGGCGATTATGGAGTTGCCCTCTTGGCTCTTAGAAAACGGAGTAGCAAAGGCCTTGGGTATGAAGTACAGTTGTAGGAGGACAAAGCATGTATTATCCCCAATGCTAACAGACCCCCGATTTTTGGACCCTCGCCGATTCTTAAAGTCTCAAATCAAATGAACTTTGCGACATTCAGCAATTTTTTTCGTCAAACTAGGAAGAATAGGGCAAAGCTGGGAATCAAACCCAGAACCTCACGGTTTACTTGTTGGCAGGCAAACGTTTTAACCATCCTGCCAACTTCTTTTATCCTAGCTCCTCTTGGGGATCAGTGAAAAGAAACACCAAGAAACTGTAAGAAGGCTTTAGTATTTGATGGCTACACCTTCCTCCCTGTCTTCTGACAATACCATCTCCGTTACCTTTCACTCTTTCCTTCCTCATATGATAGCAGGCCACAAAGCGAGAGAGGGATGCAGCTTAAAGAGAATCTCTCCTTGCTTGCAAGCCAGGTTATGATGGAGGCCTTACGTGACAAGTCATGTTCAATCAGTGCTTAAGACAGAAAATGGAAAAAGAACACAATGATAATTATATCCTCTCCTCTTCTGTCTTGACCCAAACTCCTTATTTCTTGCCTAAATTTGTTTTAAGCATTTTCTTCCGTATAGTTGCAAAGCAATATACAGTTTATTATCTTCGATAAGTTGCGAATAATTAGGCCAAAAGCTACAAAACAAGATGGCTGCAGCAGAATGGCCAAATGAACATACCAACATCGACAGAAAGATGATCTCAAGAGACAACAAATAACGCAAAAAAGAGAACAAGAGAAACGAACCAAAAGAAATAACTCTATAAACACACAGATTACCATCCACCGAAGCATGAGACCGTGATCTAATTTCCTACCTGTAATAAAAGGGACTTTAGTTTGTTTCTCATCACATCAGTATGGAAAGAGAGATGAGAGATGTTGGATCATTTGAATACTGATCGGATCACTTTGATGCAATTCAGGTAAGAATTTCTTCTACATTTTCCAACCTTCCCCTTACTGCTATCCCTTAAAACACCAGTTTCTTTAAAATTTGTACTGAACTATTACAATGAATCTCTCTCTCTCTCTCTCTCTCTCTCTCCTCTCTCTCTCTCTCTCTCTCTCTCTCTCTCTCTCTCTCTCTCTCTCTCTCTCTCTCTCTCTCTCCTCACTCACACCATACAAGTACATCGCATGAGTAAACGTATACATAATCTCATGCATGCATGCACACAAGTACGCACCACACAATCTAATTTCTTTCTGTATGTGAACACATAAATGAAAGAAACTGCATATGTATACAGTTTTATATGAATAACATAGGTACATCAGACAAGAGATACACGCAGAAAAAGAGAGAAAGAGAGACAGAAAGAGAGTGCAGAAAAGGCCCTGTTCGAACGCACGCAGAACAATCCTTGCACACACGTTAAATCGTTCCGCTTTTCGTAAGAGTAGGCCCATCGTGTGCCGGTGGGAACAGATGACATTTACAAAACTGCATACACATGGGGACTGGATGTAAAAAAGCACAAGAGTGCTATCCCATTATCCTCGATATAAAAGAATAAATAAAAAAAGGAACACACAAACACACACGCACACACACAAGTACTCGCATGAGTATACGTATACATAATCTCGTGCATGCATGCACACAAGTACGCACACATGCACACATCGAATTTCTTTCTGTAAGTGAACACATAAATGAAAGAAACTGCATATGTATACAGTTCATCAGACAGAGAAATACACGCAGAAAGAGAGAAAGAGAGACAGAAAGAGAGTTGCAGACAGAGAAAGACATAGAGAGACAAAAAATGGTCTTCACATGTCATATCGACTTATAAGAAACATATAACGGAAACTCACTAAGAACTCCTGCAGTAAATACGGTTAGCGGTTTATAAGAATGTAGTGGCG
>CM060323.1:10972897-10975397 GCA_030674155.1 Stramonita haemastoma
GAAAAATAGTCAAATACAGCTAAGGCTTGAAAAAAAACCCAGAAAAGGAAATGAAGTAAGACAGAAACAAAGAGACACTGAGAGAGACAATGAGAGAGAGAGAGAGAGAGAGAGAGAGAGAGAGAGAGAGAGAGAGAGAGAGAGAGAGAGAGAGAGCAGAGACAAAAGAAACAAAAGACAGACAGACAAGACAGACAGACGGGAAAGAGAGTGGGACAGAGGGATGGAGAGGAAGGCAGAGTCAAAAACTGAAAGGAGGGTGGAGGAAGGAGACACACCAGACCTCAGACACTGTCAACTCAAGGAAAGCCCATGCCAGCCAGTCAGCCAATCGGCCAGCCTGCCCCACCCACCCCCCAGTCAAACGACCAATCAAAAACTGCAGAAGACCTATCACACACAGCGTATGCTTCTTCCAACATGGACCATTCACTGACACAGCCATTGAGCAGCTTGAAGCCACTGAAATCTTCATTGTGGAAAGGGCAGATGTCATAGAATGTCAGGTCTATAAGTTTGAGGTTTTTTTCTAGTGCCATGGATACCCTATCTCCATCTCGTCTGTTGAATGTATACCTATTTCCTTTTTTTTAAAACTATAGGTTAAACTTTTACTGTTTGGTGATGGTGGTTTTTGTCTGTCTTTTCTTTTTTTTCTTTTTTTTTTTTCTCTTCCTTAACCAGGGCAAGGGCCGGATGAAAAAGTAGTGTCAATACTCACTGTGTTACCCTTGAAAATTAAAGATTATTCATTGGTTCTCTCTCTCTCTCTCTCTCTCTCTCTCTCCTCTCTCTCTCTCTCTCTCTCTCTCCTCTCTCTCTCTCTCTCTCTCTCTCTCTCTTCCCAGTTCATTTGCCAGACTGAAATGTAATCCTGATTCAATTCCCATATCATCCTCTTCAAGAATGAATTCCCTTTTCTTTTTTTTCTTTTTGCTGCCTCGTCGTCTGTGACGTCCCCGTCCTGTTGCTCCCACGCCGCTCATTTCAATCTTCCCGCCATAGCCATACCCAGATTCGTTGTGTCTCACCCCTGGGGTCGGGAATCCACAGGGAGCCCATCAATATTAGGCCGCTGCGGGGCCACCAGCCTGAGGGGCCCTGCACTTCTGCTGGGTCATTTGGTGGTGTGCAGTGGTGCCTGTTCTGAGCTACATATGCAGGACACCACCTACTAAGCCCCCTGCTAACGACAGTATTAGCTCAGCGCTGTTCCCTTTTCTTTGTTTCCACTGCCTAGATGATCCCCACTGTCAGCAAACAAGCCTCCTCATGTCGACATGGACCAGACGTGGCCTTGGCCTGGACAGGAGGAGCGAGGGGCTGAGGTCTGTGTAGGCCCTTCATTAAGGAGCCGCCTGAGGCCACAACTACCCTGCTCAGGCCACATCTCTCTTCAGGCCACATCTCCTGGTCTCCGCCACTGCCAATCAAACATCTCCTTCATTGCTCACTTTCCTCTGGATTTACGACCCTCCCACACATTCCATACCTGCACACAGAAGGCTCCTGCACGTGCCAGTATGCATGCACACATAGCACCAAGCAAGACAACATAACACACTCATCTCACTCACCACCATGTACAAAGGACCACTGAGAACGATATCAAACGTTATTATCCTCTCCACGTCTCATGTTGAAGTCAAACAACTTGTAGAATAAAGCAGCCCACAAACGTGTCTAAATGTCATTCTGTTATTCTGTGTGAGGAGGGAAGGGAGAGAGAGAGAGAGAGAGAGAGGGGAGGAGGAGAGAGAGAGAGGAGAGAGAGAGAGAGAGAGAGAGAGAGAGAGAGAGAGGGAGGAGAGAGGAGACAGAGAGACAGCAGTACGTAGAAGGATGTGTGTGTGGTTTGTGTCGTGTTGTGCGTTTGTTGTTTGTGTGTGTGTTGGTGTGTGTATGTACACACACGTGCTGTGGTGCGCGTGTGTGTGTGATTGTGTGTTGTGTGTGTGTGCGTGCGTGTGTGGCACACCTGTAAAGCTACATAACCTAACAAAAACACCACAGTACATCTAGTCTAAACTGTCATCTCGCTCACGCTAGAGAAGAAAAAAGTATAATCAATACTCTCACGTGCTGCCTACTTACAGACGGCCCCATCACCTCCCCCCCCTCCCCTCATTCCCCTACTCACTTTTGCTTTCCATTCCCCTCATCCTTTCCTGAAAGAGGCAGAGGCAGAGGCGGGGGGGGGGGGGGGAGGCCCACATCGGTAGAGATTGACCTTTCTACAATCACTGTTCCAGTGTTTGCATGAACAATATTTAAAACGTTATCTTGCATCATTAAATGCTTACCTGTTGACAATAAACACACGCGCGCACACATTTACACACACACGTATACACACACACACACAAACCCAAAAATGCACGGCGCGCGTGTACACACACATACACACACAGTGACCACACTAAAACTTTTGTTTTGAATTTAAAACAAAAAAGAAAAAAAAAAGACGAAAAAAACTGTATGTCTGGGCTGTCAGTTTTTT
>CM060323.1:10980397-11012897 GCA_030674155.1 Stramonita haemastoma
GTCTGTAAAACATGCTTTTCTTTTCTCTCTTGTTATTGGTTTATTTTTGTAACAATTAAAAATATACGTGTTTATGGTGATTAGCTGTCAATGAGTTCTTTGCATTTCTGAAACGAAGTGGGAAGTTGGGATATGTGCATTGTTCAATTTTGGAAGGCCTATGGCTATGTGAGCAAGAAATAATCGCATTGGCCAGATACAACCCCCCCCCCCCTCGCTTCCCTCTCTCCCCCTCCCTCATAATTCTATTGTAATAACATTTAAGACATTGAGTCTATCCTTGTGGTTGAGATCATGTTATGTCGTGGTGAAGTAACCACTCATGCTTTGTCTGTTGCTTCGTTGTTGTTATAATCTTTCGTTTTTCTATTTCCTGCTGCGCCCTCCCCCCCCCCCCCCCCCCCCTCCCCACATGTCACATTGACAGCAGAGAAACATGCAAAAGCTGACATAACGAAACCGTTTCTCTTACAACTGCTGACTATCCCTCCCCTTCATGTTGTGAGAGTGATTCTACATGCTGTCGTCTGTGACATATATCCTAACCTCCCTTGCATGTGGCCTCTGTTAGAGTGTGCCTTGGGACGGGGAAGCCTGGTGGTTAGAGCGCTACACTCCTGATCTGAAGATAGCTGAGGACGCAGGTTCGAGTCTTGGTTATATTGTATTGTACTGTACTGAATTGCATTGTATTGTATTGCACTGTATTGAATTGCACTGCATTGTATTGTATTGCATTGCATTGGTATTGCATTGCATTGTTGTATTGTATATTACTTTATTCACAGCAGATATATCTACGTAAAATTCTGGCTGCTCTCCCCGGGAAGGGCGCGTCGCCACATGAGCAGCGTCACCCGGTTTTCTTTTTCTTTGACTGTCTGCATTGTGTAATTGTTTCCATTTAAGAGGGGCTTTTTTCTACAGAATTTTGCCACGAACAACTCTCTTAATGCTATGGGCTCTTTTACGTGCACGAAGTGCATGACGCATACAGACCTCGTTTTAGAGTTTTATCCACAAAAAACTAGCACCCAGACCACCACACACGGTCTAGTTGACGGGGGTGGGGGGGGAGGGGGGGTTGACCAACGGGGCAACCAACACACTTGAACCGTATCTATTAGACCTAATCGAGAGAGGCAACACTCTTGAACCAGTCCCTACAGTTTGAACCTGAGAACCTTTTGGGCGATTTACTAAGCATCTGGTGCGTTACACCCTCTAAGTACCAACTAATAGTCCACTTTGAGAAATTCCTAGATGAACTCATTTCAGCGAGATACTACTTGTATAGAGATTTCCCTATCCACTATCGTGAGTTATAGTAACCTGTGGACCGATTTAAACTTACCACTCCATTCACCTGATAGTCTTTTGGATGAGACTGTAAACCCAGGTCCCATGCGCAAACGAGCGCAGAGCAATTTTTTTTTTTTGGTCTACGTTTAAAAACTGATTTTTTTAGGAGGAGTACACCAAGCCCAGGCCCGTGAGATGGGTGACCGAACACACACCAGCGCAGCATGCACCCTCACACCTGGGGGATAGGCTCTGCCGGGTTGTCCGGCCTAAACACAGTGCCTGTGATATTCTCAAGCAGTTTTAATTACAGAGAAATCAAAGAGTGACAGGCACAAGTCTCTTGCTACCTATGCCTTTCCATCCCGTGACGTTAGGGCACTGAAAGGGGAAAGGGTAGCAGAGTGAACACACACACACACACACCACACACCGACACACAGACACACACACACACACACACACACACACACACACACACACACACACACACACACACACACACACACACACACACACACACACACACACACACACGTGTGCGGTGTACATAAAACGCAATAAAGAGAAGGAAAAACAACTATACAAAGTTCAATCTTCAAAAACAACACTATTTTGTTATCTGCCTTATCTTCTCTCCTTTCGTTTCCCCCGTTTTTAGTTTAGAGTTTGTTTTGATTTATGCATGTTAAATTTTGCTGCTTTTGTTCGTCTGAAGATATTTCAATTCACGGATCAAAATAACGGAGAAAGATTATGTCATGAAAATGTGAAGTGATCAAAGGAGGAAAACAAAACGACGAAGAAAAACAACAGAGAAAAAGATCAGAATGAAATAGAAATTCTGCACAAGTCCACTTCTAAAGAACAGACCAACAACGATACATCACTGCGTTAAAATACTGCCAGCTCCATTCAGTTATTCTTGTCAACGTGTGTTGTGTGTCTATGTGTGTGTGTGGCGCGCGCGCGCGCGCGCGTGCGTGCGCGTGCGTGCGTGCGTGCGTGCGCTTAACACAGAAGCCTATGATTTTTATGCTCACAATTTTGTTTTGCAATGTATTTTTGACGGAATAAATAGTGTTAAAACGAACGATCCTTGTGACCACGATTTTACAGGGAAAAACATGTTGGCCTAATTAGAAAAAAAAATAGACTATGAAATTGTGTATTGTTTGGTTGTTATGGGGACTGCTGTCAAAAAAATCAAACTAAATCTGAGCTAAACAGAAGTACCTGAGTCAGGACCTAGTCTTACACTGACAGTGCTTGCTGTACTTGCAGATCAAAAACAAAAGCTGTATGTATGACTTAGGTTATAAGAATGACAGGAAAAAATGTGAAAAGATAAATAACTGTCAACTTAATCTTCTTTCCTTGCCTTGCCTGGTTTCTTCTTCTCTACATTTTTTCCCTTTCTGCTTTTCCCTTCGTCTTCATCCTGAATCTCTCTCTCTCCTCTCTCTCTCTCCTCTCTCTCTCTCTCTCTCTCTCTCTCTCTCTCCTCCTCGCTCGCTCGCTCGCTCGCTCGCTCGCTCGCTCCTTCGGGACTGGATGTAAAAAAGCACATGTGTGCTTATATATTATCCTCGAATAAAAGAATTTGCCTTGCCTTGCCTTGCCTTGCCTTTGAACCATTTTAAAAGACTTTGAGAAGAAAACTGATAACCACTTTCTATGATCACGAGAGGAAAGCAAAGAAAAAGAAGATAATATAAAATAAAGACGGAAAAACCGACGGCAGAAAAACGATGAAAAAAGCCACATAAATTCAGAAAAGGATTTGTTTAAAAAAGGTCTTCAATACATGTTGCAGTCCCTGAATCAATTCTCACTGCTAAAGAGAGAACATTAGCAAACGACAAAAGAACAAACAGAAATAGAAGACCAAGAACAAAATCAACAAAATGGAAGAGGAAAACATGAAGACAAACGCACATCGCTCCAGTTAAAATTCTGAAAAGGGACTTTGTGATCAACAGTCCAGGCATGTAGATTTCTATGGGCCTCGATGGATCTCTTAGAAAAGGAGGACGGAAGGAAGTGTAGTGGAATTAAAAGCAAACAGAAAGAAAGAACAAAATTGAAAGAAAAGGAACACACAACTACAATCAGAGCAAGCTCTCTCTCTCTCTCTCTCCTCTCTCTCTCTCTCTCTCTCTCTCTCTCTCTCTCTCTCTTTCTCTCTCTCTCTCTCTCTCTCTCTCTCTCTCTCTCTCTCTCTCTCCTCCTCTCTCTCTCCACACACACACACACACACACACACACACACACACACACACACACACACACACACACACACACACTTATTCAAACTTATTCCAGCAAACATAAGTGACAGTTGAAGAAGAAGTGGCGGCGCCAGTGTTGGAGCTGTGTGCCTATCATCAACAAGCAGATGTCGACCCATCAGCAACAGGAGACTGATAATGAGCCGCTAACATCATCATTCATCATCGTCAGGGGCCTGCTGAACTGTAAAGCTACAGAGTTAAAGGGGGAGGGAAGAAGAGTCTGGTGTGGGTGTCGTTTGTAGCTGTGCAGTTTGGAACCGTTGATATTTCACGCAATGAAGAAGACACATGCACCTCCTCTTCTCTCTCTCTCTCTCTCTCTCTCTCTCTCTCCTCTCTCTCTCTCTCTCATCTCTCTCCTCTCTCTCTCTCTCTCTCTAATGAGGATTTTCGTTAAGTTTCTTATTTTTTACAAAAAAATATTAGGATTTATATGACTAATTTTGTTGACAGATGGTGGTGGGTTGGTGTCTTCAGTTGCTTAGATAGTTACGCTTTTTTTTGTTTGCTACTCACGTATTAACGTCCTTTTTTTTATCATAATCATCATTTGATTGTTTAATTTCTTATTTGAGTTCTCCATGTGTGCTTTTTGCAATTTTATTATTGTCTTTCTGTCCTTGTTTCTTATCTTCTGGTTGTTACTGTTCTTGTGTCTTGTTTTTGTTATTTTGTATATCATTAGGTGTTTTTTAATTTGAAGTTATCCATGATAAGGGCGGGGACGGGATGTAAAAAAGCACATGAGTGCTAATTCATTATCCTCGAAATAAAAGAATTTGACAAAACTTTACATACATAACTTGACTCTCTCTCTCTCTCTCCTCCTCTCTCTCTCTCTCTCTCTCTCTCTCTCTCTCTCTCCTCTCTCCTCTCTGTCTGTCTGTCTGTCTGTCTGTCTGTCTGTCTGTCTGTCTGTCTCGTGGATAGATAGAGAAAGACAGAGATAGAGACAGAAGATGAAGAAGGAAGTGTGTGAGAGAGAGAGAGAGAGAGTGATAGTGGGGATATGTGCAAAACAGAAGAAAATGGATATATTCCTTAGCAATTAAGGACTATAAACTAAGTTACTTCGTGTAAATGCATCGCTCTTACTTCGTGTACAAGCATCTCTCTTATAAGTGGAAAATAATTCCATCATGAAAATGTAAACCAGTTATGGCCACTTGCGTAGACGACACAAAAACACTACAGGCTTCACTGGTTTGGTTTACACAGTCACTGAAGTACTGTAAAGGGGACGATTCAGCAGGGTAGCATCTATAGCATTACCATGATGGTCATAACAGCTCTTGTGGATAAACATAACCACACCACGGGGATTCAGCACAAAAGCTACAGTATCTGTTGGCTCTGCCTCCACCCAAGTCTGTCTGCTCTTGATGGTGCGATCTCCATTATGTTTTCTTCTTTCCTTCCTCCTATGATTGCAGGCCACAAAGCGAGAGAGAGAGAGAGAGAGGGATGCAGCATAAAGAGAACCTCTCCTTGCTTGCAAGCCAGGTTATGATGGAGGCCTTACGTGACAAGTCATGTTCAATCAGTGCTTAGACAGAAAAATGAAACAAGTACACAATAATACATCTTCTCCTCCTCTGCCTTTCCCTGATCTTATTTTTGTCTGGTTTCCGTTTTTATGCATTTTCTTTGACACCTCTTCAAAACAATGTACAGTTTGCTGTCTGTGAGTTTATTCTGCTGTCTGCCTTAAGAGTATTGAACACAAAATTCCACTGCAATGTCAGAGTGTAAAGACACAATAAACGTATAAGTCGTGATATAAAGACTATCTCAGATGACATATGAATAGAAAAACAACGGACGATAGAATTAACTGAAAAGAACAATAGAAAAAGTAAATCAATCTCAACCAAGAGCATTGAAAAGTGATGAAACTCCCTATCTGAATAAAACTGACTGAAGTATTTCATTTCTCCTAACATCAGCGTGGAAACAGAGGTAAGAGGTATCAGGAAATTTGAATGTTTATCGTATTACAGAAGGCAAGTACTCCCCTCGCCACACTTTTTTCTCCTCCCTAATATGAGGCCTCATTGTTCCTTTATGATCTGAACTTATATTTTAAAATGACTGTCACTATGTCTGTGAGTCAGTCTTTTTCTGTCTGTATCTATCTGTCTCTGCCTGTCTGTCTCTGTCTCTCACCCACACACATTTAAACAAATGCATCAAAATTCACTTTTACATAATTCCAAGCACTATTCACATACCCACACAGAGAGAGAGAAATATGCACACACATGCTGGCACAGAGAGAGAGAGAGAGGAGAGTGAGAGACAGACAGACAGACAGCCGGACGGACGGACTGACTGAAAGGCCGACCGACAGATAGACAGAAAGGCACACACACACACGCGCGCGCGCGCACGCACACACACAGGTACACACACACACGTACGCACGCACGCGCACAGACCCACACATAGTAATAAATAAAAACACACGCACACACACATACACACGCGCGCACACACACGCACACACAAAATGCACACATACACGCACACACGTGCGCGCGCACACACGCGCAATACACGTGCGTGCACACACACATATAAATTTTTTATGCACAAACATGCGAGCACGCACACATGCGCACACGCACACACACACGCATATACACACACACACGCTTAAAATCTCTGTCTCTGTCTCTGTCTCTCTTACCCACTCCCTTTTTTTTAGGATCGTCTGGCATCACTTAAAGTAGAAAATTGAAGACTTACACACACACACACACACACACACACACACACACACACACACACACACACACACACACCACACACACACACACACACACACACACCACACACATACACAGAGCAAGATACAGTTTTCACACCCATGTCATTTCCACTACTAAGAAACATAACATGATACCGGAAACTCCCACAAAGAAACCATGCAGTAAACAGAGTGAGCGGTTCACAAGTGAGATAGATGTGGCGCCAGTTTCTAGACAGATGTTGACATCAGAAACATGACACTGACAATGAGCCAGAGACAACATCACTCCTCATCTCATCATCATCATCATCATCTTCTCTGGTGTGCTCATCTGAGTAAAGACAATTTAGGTTAGACGTGAACTTGAAAAAGAGATCAGAAGAATACCTCATAAAAAATTCACATATAACTTGATTGGATGGTCGACTATAGCACGGTAAACTGTTTTTGCTATCACTTTGGTTGTTGTTTATTGTTTCCTGTTTGTTTATTCTTGATTTATTATTTAGTGTACATACAGCTTGTAGCTAAGTTGACCCCAAAACTTATAGTAGTGTACATTACTAAAAAGCTCTTTTTTCATAACGCTAAATGCGTCATGTAATTGCACTTGTGTTCTTTCGTATTCACAAAAAAGACACATGTACCCCCCACCCCTGTCACAGGCCAAATTAATTGGCACTGACGACAAATTGTTCAAAGCGTCAAAACGACTTTGGGGGTAAAACCGTAAAAGGCGCATATTCCACCAAAGCACACAGGGTGTTCAGTGGCAAGTTAATAATGGACACTGTCCCCTACCTCAGCTGACTGGCCAAAGGACAGAGAGTTATCAATACTTTCTCCCTGTGGCTGCTGTCACTTCTACCTTCTCTCTCCATCTCCTGTCATCTTCCGTCTTTCATCGCCACAATGACAAGGCAGCGCACAAGACGAGAGTGACAGAATGATGATTCTCCCTCCCTCCCCAGTGACCCCTGCTCTGATGGGGCCTTTACATGACTGCTGCTCTTCAATCATAGCGTGGACAACGAAAATATAAAAAAGAAACAAATCCCCCCCCCCCCCCCCCGATTTCTCTCTCTCTCTCTCTCTCTCTCTCTCTCTCTCTCTCCTCTCTCTCCTCTCTCTCTCTCTCTCTCTCTCTCTCTCTCTCTCTCTCCTCTCTGTCTCTCTCTCTCTCTCTGTCTCTCTCTCTCTCTCTCTTCTCCTTCTCCTCTCTCTCTCTCCTCTCTCTCTCTCTCTCTCTCTCTCTCTCTCTCTCCCCCCCCCCCGTAGCAACACATAAATAGAAAAAAAAAACATACACACAGACAGACAGGCGAGGAGACAGAAGAAGAAGAAGAAGAAGAAGAAGAAGAAGAAGAAGAAGAAGAAGAAGAAGAAGAAGAAGAAGAAGAAGAGAAGGAGGTGAAGGATGGATGAAGAAAAATCTATGTGAAAGTGTGTATGTTGTGTAAGAGGAGGAATGGGGAGGAGGGGAAGCCGACGGAAAAAAATGGACATAGGGCGTGAGAGATAAAAAAAACAACAACCAACAACAACAAAAAACCACCTTGCAAATACACAAGGTTTTTGTCCGTAATCTTGTGTTCAGTGGTCTTATCCTTTCTGCCAAGAAAATCATTGGCTCTCTTCCTTTCCTTCTGCCTACCTCACTACACAATTCCTACCCCCCCCCCCCTCAATAATTATTTGCCTTTCTCTCTCTCTCTCTCTCTCTCTCTCTCTCTCCTCCTCTCTCTCTCTCTCCTCTCTCTCCCTCTCTCTCTCTCTCTCTCCTCTCTCTCTCTCTCTCTCACACACACACACTCTCTCTCTCTTCTTCTCTCTCTCTCTCTCTCCATTTCTCTCTGCTGTCCTGTCTGTGTCTATCTCTGTGTGAAAAAGACCGGGTAAGAAAACACTGTCAATGTTTATTTATTACCCTTGAAAGCAGAGATCATCGTCGTCACCATTATCACCACCACCACCAACATACATCTCTGCTTTTACACTATATTTTCGTCTGTCTGTCTGTCTTCCTCTCAATCCCCCCTCCACCCTCTCTCTCTCTCTCTCTCTCTCTCTCTCTCTCTCTCTCTTCTCTCTCTCTCTCTCTCTTCTCTCTCTCTCTCTCTCTCTCTCTTGCTTTTTAACAATTCATGGCAGTGTTGACATCTGGAACAAGATTGAACAAGCTGACAAAAAAGTCACAAGAAGGGAGTTGGATGAGAACACAGAAGTCTATGTACATTTTATCTGTCAGAATAGAATGGAAATTGATTTTGCCTGATGCTGTGTAAAATGAACTGAGAGACAAAACACTGACCCCCCAGTCTCGGTGAAGGCTCTCTGATACCAAAACTGTCACTTTGGTGACTTGATAGTGGACGGTTTTTGTAGGCATCTCCCCATCTCTGTCTCCCTCTCTTTCTGTCTCTGTCTGTTTATCTGTCTCTGTCTCTGTCTCTCTCTCTTTCTCTCTCGCTCGCACACATACACACACGCGCGCGCATGTACGCACACACGTGCACACACACTAACATACACACATACATACACACACCGCGCACGCGCACACACACAAACACACATACACGCAAACACACACACACACGCGCGCGCGCGCCACACACACACACACACACACACACGTATGCACACACGTTCACGGTTTTTGTTGTTGTTTTGTTTTGTTTGTTTTTAGTTTGGTCTAAAATCACTTCATGTGAATAGATGTGAAACTGAAGATCACCCACAAACACACATGCATTCATTCACACACCACACATAGCCTGGTGGTCGTTATGCTCGTGATCTGCTGACCCGGGTTCGAATCTTGTTCAAGAGGATTTTTTCCTCTGGAGTTAACATCAGTGCCGACTCCATTCCCCCCAAAAGTATTTCGAATGAGACTATCAACCGAGGTCCCATGTGCAAACACACGCAGAACATCTTGCACACACGTTAAAAAACCCAATCCGCTTTTCGGAAGGGTAGGCCATTGTGCGCTGGTGGTAACGGGTGACAAAATTTACAAAACTGCATACACACAGGGAATGGTTGTAAAAAAAGCATGATTTCTTATTCCATGATCCTCAAAATGAAAAAAATAAAAACATAAAAATTTTCTCTCTCTCTCTCTCTCTCTCTCTCTCTCTTCTCTCTCTCTCTCTCTCTCTCTCTCTCTCTCTCTCTCTCTCTCTCTCCTCTCTCCTCTCTCTCTCTCTCTCTCTCTCTCTAACCTATCCAATCTTCTATCATCGGTAATCTACTTACTGGAAAGACTTCAAAAAGGAGAGTTACTTACACTCATTTACTCACTCACACACACAGACACACACACAGACACACACACGACACACACACACACACACACACACACACACACGCGCCGCGCGCGCGCGCGCGCGCGCAAACATCTGCCCCCACCCCCAAACAGAATCTGAGCAGGACACAAAAGAAAGAAGAAAGAAACAGGGCAAAAAAACCTAGGAATGTCTGACGTGATCTGGAATTTTTCTTTAATTTCGCACCATAACAATGATTACCTGAAGACCCACGGCTACAGGCTGTCTGCAATATGAGAGTACGAGAGAAAAACAGTGGCAAAGACGGACTGCTAGCAGAAGAGAGAGAGAGAAGAAGAGAGAGAGAAGAGAGAGAGAGAAGAGAGAGAGAGAGAGAGAGAGGGAGAGAGAGAGAGAGAGAGAGAGAGAGAGAGAGAGAGAGAGAGAGAGAGAGAGAGAGAGAGAGACAGACAGACAGACAGACAGACAGACAGACAGACAGACAGACAGACAGACAACACACAAAACAATCTATGCCCGGGGGGGGGGGGAGGGGGCAGGGAGAAGCACATAATTACACGCATGCAACCTGATAGGGTGAGTATCTCTGTGAGCCAAATGATGAAAGCCGGTGTTGAGGCTGATGAATGGAACACACACACACACATACACACACACATGCTTACACACACACATGCTTACACACACACACTCACGCACACAGACACACTCACTCACACACATACACTCTCTCTCTCTATCTCTCTCTCTGTCTCTCTCTCTCCACACACACACACACACACACACTCTCTCTCTCTCTCCTCTCTCTCTCTCTCTACTCTCTCTCTCTCTCTCTCTCTCTCTCTCTCTCTCTCTCTCTCTCTCTGTGTCTCTCTCTCACACACACACACACAAATACTCTCTCTCTCTCTCTCAACACACACACACACACACAGATACATACATACATACATACATACATACATACATACATACATACATACATACATACATACATACATACATACATACATACATACACTGAGAGAGAGGATGATGATGAAGAGTGGTAGAGAGAAAGAAGTAAATGTTGATAGAGACTATTTGAGAGAACGATGAGCAAAAAAGAAGAACAAAAAAGAAAGAAAAGAAAGAGCAAACAAGAACAAAAGAAAGAAAGAAGAAAGGGAGAAAGAAGGGGGTGAAGATGAAAAGAGAAAGTGAGAAACATATGCTGATAGACAGACAGACAGACAGACAGACAGACAGACAGACAGACAGATAGACAGACCGACAATAGAAACAGAGATACAAAAAAGTCAGACAGCTAGGCAGACAGTCGGACAGACAGACAGACAGAAGTACACTCCAAGCCCAGACCTGGAGGATTCAAGGCCACACGCTCCAATGGCCGCCAGTCTCAGCCTCCTTTGATCACTATCTCTGAAAGCGGCCAACTTTCATGCAAACTTGGCACCACAATCAGACTTCCACCCCGCACGCACCACCTGATGCCTCCAGCCTCTCCCCCCACCCCCCTTCTACCCCACATCTCCCCACAAATTCCGCCTCCGTCTACCATTACTTCTGCCTCTGTCTGTAGCTCTCCCTTCAGTATTTTTGACCTTGGTAGATGGACTGTTCTCTGTCTCGATCTTACTGTCTTTCTGTTCATCTCTCTCTCTCTCTCTCTCTCTCTCTCTCTCTCTCTCTCTCTCTCTCTCTCTCTCTCTCTCTCTCTCTCTCTCTCTTTTGTTTTGTTTTTTTAAATGATTATCAATGTATCGAGTGGGGATTATGCATCTGTTGAAAGTATACCTATTACTTCTCTGAAATCATAAGTTGAACTTTTATTGTTGGTGATGGTGGTTTTTCTTTTGTTATATTTTGTTGTAGCTGTTGGGTGTTTTTTGTGTGTGTGGGGGGGGGTGTTTTTTTTTTTTGGGGGGGTTGTTGTTGGTTTTTCTGTTTTTTTTAGGGGAGGGGGGCTGCTATTTCCCTCATCAGGGCAAGGGCCAAATGAAAAAAATATGCGCATACTTAGTCTGTTACCCTTGAAATATAAAGATTATTCATTCATTCATTCACTCTCAGAAATAAAGAATATCAATCTCTCTCTCTCTCTCTCCTCCTCTCTCTCTCTCTCTCTCTCTCTCTCTCTCTCTCTCTCTCTCTCTCTCTCTCTCCCTCTCTTCCTCTCTCCAATATACTCTCCCCTCTATATGTGTTCCCTCCATCCTTTCCTAACATCTCTTTGGTGTTATGGTGATCTGCACGTGTCTCTGTCCGTCTCTCTCCCGCCCTCTTTCTATGTGTGTGTGTATGGATGCCTGTGTTTATTTATTTATTTATTTATTTATTCATTTATTTATTTTCTTCTTTTCTATCGAGGATAATGGGATAAGCACTCTTGTGTTTTACATCTAGTCCCCGTGTGTATGCAGTTTTTGAAATATCTGTTCCCACCGGCACACGATGGCTACTCTTACGAAAAGCGGAACAGGATTTAACGTGTGCGCAAGATGTTCTGCGTGCATTCGCACACGGGGCCTCGGTTTATAGTCTCATCCGAAGGACTTTGAGGAAGAGTGAAGTCAGCACTGATGTTAACTCCAGGAGAAAAATCTCGACCAGGAATCGAACCCGGGTCGTCAAATTGCGTGCGCAATGTTCTGACCACTGGGCTATCCCGTCCCCGATGTGTGCCTACGTGAGCTAGTGTGTGTACGTGTGTTTTTTTTGGTGTGTGTGTGTGTGTGTGTGTGTGTGTGTGTGTGTGTGTGTGTGTGTGTGTGTGTGTGTGTGTGTGTGTGTGACCCCATTCACCCAACCCCCATGTTTGTCAAACCAATGTTCTGAGTAAAAAAAACAATAATAATTTTACCTCTCTTTTTTTCATCTGTGTCTTGTCCAGTCCGCCCCCCCCCCCCCCCCCCCCCCCCCCCCCTGTGCGCACCTTTCTCCAATTCGTTTGGCAAAGTAAGGAAATCCCTCTTGAAACAACTGCACTGGTCCCTTCTTCTTCTTCCCTTTCCATGTCTCCCCCTTCCCCTTCCTTGCTCTCTCCCTCCCTCTTTTTCCATTTCCTTCTTGCTTTCTTTTGTTCCTCCCTTGCTCTTTTCTGCCACATAAATCAGCAAATTGCTATGAAACAGGAAGTTCTCTCTCTCTCTCTCTCTCTCTCTCTCTCTCTCTCTCTCTCTCTCTCATCTCTCTCTCTCTCTCTCTCTGTCTGCTGCGTCGTGCGTGCGTGCGTGCGTGCGGCGTGCGTGTGTGTGTGTGTGAGTGTAGCGTGCATTAACTGGTGAATGTGGAAAGAGTATTTATTTTAATCATTATCATTACAATAGAGAGAGTGTAAAAAACAGTCATTTTCATTTTTGACTGACTGTTCAAGGACAGCTAATCAGCCAGTGAGGCAGCCAGCAGCGGCCAGGCCACCTACCAGCAAAGCAACGAAACATGGAGATGAATGTACATACACCCTCAGGGCAGATTGCAGCGAACAAGAGTCATTCTGTCAACCAGTAACTTGGAACAGCCAAAAAATCATCATTGTCGAAAGGGCAAATTTTCAGGTAATGTCAGATCCGCAAGTTTCGTTTTTAGTATCATGGATACACCCTCTTCCTCCTTCCCGTCTCTGTCTGTCTGTCTGTCTCTGTCTCCCTCTTTCTCCTTCCCTCCCTCTCTCCTTCCCCATCTTCATTTGCTAGACTACAATTAGAGCATGCTTCAAAAATCATATCGATCATCATTTTTTCTCCTCTGATAATCATTCATTCTCTTCGTGTTGGTTTTTTCCCCTGAATCCCCACTGTCAGCAAACAAGCCTCCTCATGTCGACATGGACCAGACGTGGCCTTGACCTGGACAGGAGGAGCGAGGGGCTGAGGTCTGGGGAGGCCCTTCATTAAGGAGCCGCCTGAGGCCACATAGCTCCTTGTGTCCGCCACTGCCAATCACACATCTCCTTTATTGCTCGACTTTCCTCTGGATTTACGACCCTCCACATTCCATGACCTGTACACATGAAGGCTCCCGCACGTGCCAGTATGCGTGCGCACGTAGCACCCAAACACACACACACACACACACACACACACACACACACACACACACCATTCAAAACCTGATTCCATTATCCTCTCCACCCTTTCTGTCTATGTGTGTGTATGAGTCAAACAACTCGTCACATTTCATGACATGTACACACCGAGGCTCACGCGCGCGCCAGTATGTGCTCTCATACACACTTGCACGCGCACGCGCGCGCGCGCGCACACACACACACACACACTCACACATACACTCAAACACACACACACACACACACACACACACACACACACACACACACACACACACACACACACACACACACACACCACCCGATTCCACGATCCTCTATCCCGTTTATGTCTGTGTGTCTGTGTCAAGCAACCCTCAGACAAAAGCAGCCCACAAACGTGTCTAAACCGTCCATCCTGTTTTTCTTCAGCTAGGACTAGACATGACTGTTATCCCCTGTAACGTTTTCTCTGCATCGAAATGAACAGGCATGCAGATACGATCTGAATCAAATCAGAAGGTATCTCCAGAATGATAAGTAGGCCTAAATGCACAAAGAGCAAGCATAGCAAACAAAATAACTTCAGAGTGAATAAGCATTCAAAAGCATGAACTACCTACATTAGAGGGAAATTTGCGTCCTAGCATCCACATCATGTTGACAACATCCTTCTTGCTTTCACATTCTGAGTAGTTCTGTTTACCTAACGGCACGGAGACAGTCTCCAGCTTGATCTGTATCCTCCAAAAGTTGGTATTACTCTTTGTTAAACACTGACCTACCAAAATGTCTTCATTCAGCTTTAGTTCCGACATGTTTTCTAGCAAACCAAGTGACAGCCAAATGCAGACTGTATTGAATTTTACATCGTGCATATCCATAAAGCAAGAAAAACACCACCATCAACACCTCCCCCCAAATATCGATATCTTTTTCTAACGGCCGACTGATCAATATTTTCGTCAATCAAACAACGACTTAACCAATCAAGAATGTTGCTCAGAGCCTAACCAAACACGAGACTTAACTTGCCTTACGCCTGTGGATTCCCGTGGGAACATAGGACCGCAACAACACTCCTCCAACGGACTCGGTTCTGGGAGATCCTCTTCAGCTCGGCCCACGTCATTCCGGCTGCCTTCGTCTCTGCTTCAGTGCTTCTGCGCCAGGTCTGATTTAGTCGACCTACTTTCCGCTTCCCTTGTGGGTTCCAGTCAAGGGCCTGCCTGGTGACATCTGAAGCAGGCTTGCAGAGCGTATGGCCGATCCATCCCCATTTCCTTTTCTTGATCTCCGTCTCGATTGGAGCGTGTCTGGTCCTATCCCGTAGTTCTTCGTTGAGACTACTTCAACCAAACACGAGAGCTAAGGTAAAATTTTTTATCATATGATGTCTCCATTTTCAAAGATGAAACTGACCAGCATGTTTGAATCCATGAATCGAAAAATTAATAGCAAACTGCTCTCCTTGATTTTTCAAAGAACCTATTTTCTTATTCCGCCATGTCCACTGTAACTTACATTTTCCATTTTATACACAATGTGTTACCAATTCAATGCAGACACAAAAATAATCTGTCCCTCGATTTTAAGATATCTCCTACCCTCTAAACACACACACACACACAAACACACACACACCAATATGTATATGTATATAAGTATATATACATATATATTGGTGTGTGTGTATGTATATATATGTATATATGTACACAGAGAGAGAGACAGACAAACAGGCAAAGAGAGAGGGAGGGGAACAGAGACAGGGATGCCGAAAGAGAGAAAGGCGGTAGGTTGAAATGGAACCAAAGATGATGCTGTAAAAACAGATATCATATAAAGACGTCCACACCTCAGTCACATACACATAATTAAAAGGCAGTTTTGTGCATAATGAGCCAAAGTCCTACATTGTACCTCCACTGTACCTCCACTGTACCTCCATTGTACCTCATTGTACCTCCATTTGGAACTCTGTGCCTTCCATTAACGCTATCTGGATCTATCTGCTATCCGCGTCTTTTCTTTTTCCATCCCACACTCTCTAATCCCTTTCTCTTCCTGTCTCTTGTACTCCACTCTCCCTCCCTCCCTCCCTCTCCCACCTCCCACTCTCTCTCCCCTCCTCTCTCTGCCTTGCTCCTCTCTCTCTCTCTCTCTCTCTCTCTCTCCTCTCTCTCTCTCTCTCTCTCTCTCTCTCTCTCTCTTTTTTTTAATTTATTTATTATTTATTATTTTTTTTTTACAAATCCTCCTTTGACATACATCTATATGTTCACGATTTTAATTTTTTTCTCCTTTTTTTTTTTTTTTTTTTCATAAATTTGCATCGATTTGTTTCATTGTATATTTTCTTGATTGAGGCTGATTAAAACATAGTGGCTATTCTTATCTTTAAAAAATGTTCAAAGTTTCAAGTGTTTCAAGTGTTCTCTCTCTCCCTCTCATCTTCGTCTCTTCCTCCTTGCTCCTCTCTCTCTCTCTCTCTGATTCTCTCTCTCTCTCTTATATATATATAATAATATAAATATTAATATGTGTGTGTGTGTGTGTGTGTGTGTGTGTGTGTGTGTGTGTGTGCGTGACGCACACCTGTAAAGCTACATAACTCTGACAAAAGCACACACTACATCTAGTCTAAACTGTCATCTCGCTCACGTTGAAGAAGAAAAAAAGTCTGATCAATACTCTCACGTGATGCCTTCTTACAGACGTCTCCCCCTCCTCTCATTCTCCTTCTTCCTTTCGCTTTGCCTATGCCTCATCTTCTCTTACATAGAGAGAGGGGGGGGGGGGGAGAGAGTGAGAGAGAGAGACAGAGACAGAGAGAGGGAGCATACACATACACACACACAAACACACACACCCCCTCTCATCTTCCTCATTATCATCATCTACCCACTGTCAGATTAATATTAAGTTGTATTCTCTCTCTGTCTCAGTCTCTCTGTGCACACAAATAAACCCAACACACGTACATACGCATATGAACAGAAAGTAAATGTCCACATTAAAACTTTTGTTGTAAAGAAAAAGACAACAACAAAAAAGACGGGGGGGAAAAAACCTGTATGTCTCGGCTGTCAGTTTTTTCTTCATGCTTAGCGGAGACGAAAGGCGAGGCAAAACTTCCTGCTAGAGAAACTTCTTTGCTTTCTTTTCTGATTTTTCCCCTTTTCTTTCTTTTCTTTTGGACTTCCCCAAACTTTCCAGCCCTGAGTGACAAAGAGAGCAGGACGAGAACGTAGGTACCTTAACACAAACCTTGATTCTCAAAAGAACAGCCAGTGGTTACAGTGTTTAATTCGTGACCTTCTGGGTTTCAGTTCAAATCATAGTTGAACTATCCAGTTGGGGACAAGAGTGGGCAGGGAGGGATAATTTTCGTCTTGCAGTCACATCGGCTGTGACTCTGTAACCATCAAGTGAGACTACAACAGTATTTTGCTGTTTGAACTGCTCGCACAGCATTTTATCCACACTTGAAATCTCACCTAGAATGGTAGGCTAGTTATGACCGGTGGTACGAGTGACATGAACAATACTATAATACAAAAAGATGCCCTTTGATGGTCTGAAGGAAGATCTGAAACGATGGGACTGTACACTATCTGTATGTGAAGAAGAGAGCAGAGCAAGAGATATATAAATATATATATATATAATATAATAATATAATATATATATATATAATATCATAATATATTCCTTCATATATATATGTGTGTGTGTGGGTGTGTGTGTGTGTGTGTGTGTGTGTGTGTGTGTGTGTGTGTGTGTGTGTGTGTGTGTGTGTGTGTGTGTGTGTTTAGTTCTGGAATTAGTGTGTCCAAACAGTGCCATTCATTTTTGTTTTCAGTTTCGCTGCTTGGTTATCGTTGTACCTGATGACACTCCTTTAAATAAAACAATAAAAAAAAAACAAACACCACCACCAACAACAACAAACCGAAAAATCTGCCCTTGAACATGCATGCCTGCTGTTGTAGTCTGACATTTTGCTGAATGCCAATAGTTCAACGATGACGCAAAAGAAGCAAACTAATTATCCCCCACCTGCCACACAAGACCTACAGTCCTCTTCCCTCCTCCTCCCCTCTCATTCCGCTCTTCTCAAAGTATCGACCCCTGTAACGCGTGCAGACCTAACCTGGATGTGAACATGCAAGGCATGTCAAATACTTGCCTACGCCCCTCCCTTAAAAAGAAAAGCCAGTCACAAAAAACAAACAAAAAACAGGGAAACAAAAGCTGGTTTGCACAGGCTGAAATATTCTTACTATTGAGTTTTAAAACATCTCAAATACTGTTCTCTTTATCCATCTTCCTGCGCTGTGTCCTATCCGATATTACACTACTTTGCACGGCACCGTGCGGCAAATCACACCGCACCACACCACACCACACCACACCACACCACACCACGCCACACATAAAGCAGAAGAACATAGACCTGTCACCTGTCAGCTCTTTCGTGTGTATAGCAAGCAAAGAGACTTGGCGACACTTTTTGTTTGAGAAACTTTTAATGTTTGTCTGTCTTCTCCCTCCACCCGATCTTGTTCTTCCTTCCTCTTGCTGTAACTCCAAATCAGTGGACTGCGTGACAAGGCGCATACGTCTAGGACAATCCAAATGTGGCAATGGATTGAAAGTGTGTCCTTTCCGCCAGAGATGATTGGGCTCTTTTAGAATAGTTAGCGCCCCTTTCGGCTAGAAATGCAGTATAAGGTACCCTCTCTTGTCTGCCGTTCTCTTTAACTCTTTCCTCCTCTGTGTGTGCGTGCGTGCGTGCGTGTGTATGTGTGTGTGTGTGGTTTTGTGGGGGGGGGGGATTTGGTGTGTGTGTGTGTGTGTGTGTGTGTGTGTGTGTGTGTGTGTGTGTGTGTGTGTGTGTGTGTGTGTGTGTGTGTGTGTGTGGTTCCTTGCATAGTTGAACAGAAGGGTAGCTCCTGGTCCAAATGAAAAAGTTGCTGCAACAGTACGAACTCTCCACAGCAGCAGCAGCATCCTGACAAGCTCTGACAGGCAAGAGTGGAGCTGGGTCTGCTCACCACATCCTTCAATAAGAAAGTTCTGGGCAGAATAGGCAGACTGGTTCGAAATGTGAAAGCAGCTTCACCTTGTTAAATTCTCCGCCCTCACTACTCGAGTACCAATAACGAAATTCAGATAACGTATCTGTAATGCTTAGGGACTTGAACAAGCATCTGGCGGGAAAAGGGTAGTAACTGAAAAGTCTAGTGAAAAACACGGCAGTATCTTGCTACTATTGAGTTATATTTAGACAGTTTTTGGTTCTGTATGTAGATATGTTGTTTCCGCCCTTGCCCCCCTTCCTCCTTACATTCTCCTCCCCCCTTTTCCCCATCCTTATTCTCTGCGTCCTTTCATCTTTTCTTTCTCTACGTATTACGAAAACTACAAAAAAAATTAAAAACCCAACAACAACAAAATCTATAAGAAACAACAACGTACAGCTAAACACAGAGTTTTTGATATATTACTCAGCCGTATTTCAGGCTTCTTAGGCAAGAGACGAGGCTAATAAACAATTTGACGTATATACTGAGATTGACGCTCTGCGTTTTTTCATCATTTCTACCTTCTTTTTTTTTCTTTTTTTTTTAGGGGGGGGGGGGGGTATTTGCCTAGTTCATCCAGAAAGAAAACATTCAAAACAGACCATTCATTTTATCTGCATGGTTTAAGACTTTTATCAATCTTTTTCAGAACAGTACAGCTAAAAAAAAAAAAACACAAAGAACAAGGTGAAAAGAAACAAGAAAGTAATCCAACCAAAGTGAAAAAATCATCTCACTTTCAAAGAAGGCACTTTTTCATCACAAAAGTTTGTTTTACAGCCATGCCGACCACAAGGCCATAATTATCAGGATTGGCACCACGGCAAAAGAATAATCTACATCAGCAGACAGGGTGCTTCTGGGACGAACCACAATCCAGTACTTATCACAGTTGTCTTCTACACTGATATCTGAACTAGTCTGTAATTCTGCTGAAGAATCTGGAAAATCAAATTAAACACATCACCAAAAAGCAATTAGGAATCTAATATTAGAAAAAAAAACAACAACCAGGAACCTTAGATTGTGTCTTTGGAGTGAGTTTTCACCCCTGAATTTATTCCCCGCTGTCTCCTGATTTCTGCAGGTTTGATGAGGGCTGGTCATTGGGAAGACTGAATGCAAGACGGGGAAGTCCTGATAGTTTCTCAGATGTCTGTTTAAACTAAACAATCATAATTATGTTATAAAAGCCCATTTTATACTATCTTGTAACGTAAAGGTGTCATATTACTCTGCTCATGTCATCATTTCTCGTCTCTTTTCCCCCCCCTCCCCACTTTTTCTTTTTTAGTATTATCATTCGTCAGATTTGGAACAAGCTGCTGTTTCTAGCACAACTGCAACTATCAGAACTCATACAATGAAGGGACTACAGTTTCTCATTGTAAAGTTAATGCATATGTAAAAATATTAATACATCATGAATCTAACCCTCACAAGCATGTAATCCGATTGACCCATAATCACATATTCCACATGTGTTGCATCCACATATAAAGACACACAGACAAAATATTGATAACCAATCACTATGGAATACTCAAACGAGCTCACGGTCTCAAAATAACCTTGACCTGAAAGCGAGAGACGTGCATGTTCACACCAGAGGCACTGTTGCTTTTCAAACCCCAGCCAGCCTTAGGCACTGCCCTTATCATTCAGCCAAGCGTTACAGGGCAGCACGAGTGTAACTGCCTCACTTTGAAACAATCTAGCAACCATTTGACCGTATACCCCATCATCTGCCCTTGGGCACCATTCAGTGAGTGCCTCTCTCTCTCTCTCTCTCTCTCCTCTCTCTCTCTCTCTCTCTCTCTCTCTCTCTCTCTCTCCTCCCTGTCTCTCTCTCTGCCCTGCCTTTCTCCTAGCCAGTAGTAAAAGTGGCAGACAGGCAAGGAAAACCACACAAAAAGGATATACACTTAGAGTGCATCATGTTGTCATCTCCATCACTCATGTTGTGGGCAATGGTTAAAAACAACAGCAATGAAAGGAGACCTGATCAATATTTGCAGGTTGTGCTGCAGACAGACCATTGAAAAATGTTTCCCCGTTAATTCACTACAACATGTTTTCATTCTGTTAGCCGTAGAAACAATGCACTGAGTGAGCCTGGCTGTTGGAGCCAGTCTCTCCACCGTTGTTTTCCTTATCACAGTTCTTTCATCAGTAGTTCCACGTGTACAGTCATAAACCCGATTTTCCCTTCCATATTCTGTCGGCTTTCTTTTTACATATATCCCAGTGCTCATCTATTCCTGTTACATGTAGTTAAAAAGATATTCCAGAGAGAGAGAGAGAGAGAGAGAGAGAGAGAGAGAGAGAGAGAGAGAACAAACAGTCATCCATTCAATAGGGATGTTTCTTTTTTGTTATGGTCTTTACCATCTACTGACCTCAGAACTAAACTCACACCTTTCAAAGGTACACGAGGGACCTTCAGCCAACGTTTCAAGGACACCATCAGGCGTGACCCCTGTCTGACCCTGGACTGAAAGCTAGATTGATGTGACAAGGGATAATCTTACACGTGTGAAAACCATCGACACATCTGAAAACCTGTCATTCTAATGAACATGTCTAAAGCTGTATGGGTCATTACAGCAGAGAGAATCTTCTCTGAAACACGATCTGCTGTCATTGTTTTTACACAGCCGTCTGACGACTTTGACCAGACAGACAGACAGAGAGAGAGAGAGAGAGAGAGAGAGAGAGAGAGAGAGAGAGAGAGAGAGAGAGAGAGAGAGAGAGAGAGAGAGAGAGAGAGAGAGAGAGAGAGAGAGAGAGATTAGTATCAACATGTCTACGAAACGTCTCATGACAAAAACATGAATCACTAGGAAATGACACCTAAACGAAATCATACTAGAAATTACTCAGCTTTTCAAAACCCGAAAGTGAACATGAGACGTTACTGACAGTATATCTCCAACGTGATTTAGCGTTTTTGAGGTTTATCCGGGGACAAGTCTTGTTACGTGCTAATATCAAATTTAGTCATCTTAACAGGATGCCATGCAGTGCAACATCAACATTTATGTAATTCAGATTTACCGCTTGAAAATATTGCAAACAAAAACAAAATTTTCAGGAACAAACCTACTTTTAAATATTTCTTCACTTTTCAATGTCTGCATTCTATAAAATCAGAATTGAATTTGTACATCAGTACATCTCTTGTTGGTTTGCAAGCGAATAATTTTCTTCCAGTGACACCATTTATCTGTAAACGCCAGCGATAAAGTTATTCCTTATGCCCCCAAAATTAAAAAACGACCTTTTGTCAAAATGATCTGACTCCTCACATGTTGAAATTTAACAGAGAGAGAGAGAGAGAGAGGAGAGAGAGAGAGAGAGAGAGAGAGAGAGGAGGGGGGGGAGGAGAGAGAGAGAAGACAGAGAAGACGACAGAGAAGAAGACAGAGACAGACAGAGAGACAGAGAGAAGAAACAGAGACAGAGAGAGAGACGACAGAGACAAACAGAGAATAAAAGAGACAGAGAGAGGAGAGATAAAACAAGGACAAGTGGGAAATGCAAAGTGAGAGATAACATGACACAGAGAGGAAAGCAAAGAGAGAAAACAATAAACACAGAGAGCGAGAGCGAGAGAGAGAGAGAGAGAGGGTAATCAATTTGCTTATTTCCAGGATAATGGAATAAGCACATCTTGTGCTTTTTAAAAAAAAATTTACACCTAGTCTTCGTGTATATGCAGCTTTGTAAATTTTGTTATCTGTCTCCACCGGCACACGATGGTCTACCCTTTCCAAAAGCGGAACAGGTTTTAACGTGTGTGCAAGATGTTCTCTGAGCGCGTGTCCCTCAGTGTGTGAGTGTGGTGTGTGTGGTGTGAGGGTGGTGTGGTGTAGTGTGTGTGTGTGTGTGTGTGTGTGTGTGTGTGTGTGTGTGTGTGTGTTTGTGTTGTGTGTGTGTGTGTGTGTTCAGTTGTGTTCTTGTGTGTGGTAGTATGTGTATGGTTTGTTAGTGTAAATGTAAAAGGATGGTTCGCTGATCGTAGAGCCAGATGTTAGATCAGATATGCTGTCGTTTCTATTATGGTTTTTAAGATTTTTTAAAAGATTGCGATTGTGTTTGTGATTTGATAGTTATTTTTGTATGTGATCGTATTTTTGATGTAAAGATTAGTGTACAAAGTTGTAGTGTGTGTATGTGATGTTGTGTTTGTGTATGTTGTTGTTGTTGTTGTATGTATGTATGTATGTATGTATGTATGTATGTATGTATGTATGTATGTATGTATGTATGTGTATGTATGTGAGTGTGTGACATAGAGAGCGTATGGGTGTGTGTATGTGTGTGTGCGTGCGTGTTTGTGCGCGCGCGCGCGCATTTGTAAAGAAATGTAAAAGAGAGAGAGACAGAGACAGAGATAGAGAGACAGAATGCAAAAGCACGATGAGGAAAAAGAACAGAAAAGCTGCTCCAAAATCGAATGTGAATGTCTTCAGAAGGGCACAAACAATGTGAACAAAATTGATTGGAAAGAAACTGACTGGAATTTTCTAGTCAAATTGGCTAATTAAAAACAGGCTTTTACTTCTTTGCAAATCTTGTGCAAAAACGAGGAGAGAAGAGCTAGAGGAGATGAGAAAGAATATGAAAAAAACATAGAGGGAAAAAAACTTACATGGGGGATGTTGACTTTAGGGAAAAAAGGAAGGGCACATAGCAAAAGAAGAAGAAGAAGAAGAAGAAGAAGAAGAAAGAAGAAGAAGAAGAAGAAGAAGAAGAAGAAGAAGAAGAAGAAGAAGAAGAGAGGAGGAGGAGGAGAAGGAGGAGGAGGAGGAGGAGGAGGACCTAAGAAATAGAGAAAGAAAAAAGAACGAAATGGACGTATGTCACAGGCGTGAATATAAGAGAGAGAGAGAGAGACAGGAAAGAGAGAGAGAGAGAGAGAGAGAGAGAGAGAGAGAGAGAGAGAGAGAGAGAGAGAAGAGAGACAGAGAGACGAGAGACAGGAGAGAGAAGACAGAGACAGAAGACAGACAGACAGACAGAAGACAGAGCAGACAGACAACAAGACAGAAGTCAGTCAGTAGCAGACAGAGAGAGCATACATACTTACATACAGACAGACAGACACAGAGAGAGAAAGAGAGAGAATATTGGTGATGTTTACCAAGACAGTTGAAGTTACACCCTATTATTAATTTTACCCTTTTCAGATCAGTTTTTTGTGTGTCTTTTATTCATTTTCTTTTACATCATCTTAAATTTCTCATTCAGGCATACAATTACACACACACAACAACACACACACACACACACACACACACACACACACCACACACACCTCTCTCTCTCTCTCTCTCTCTCTCTCTCTCTCTCTCTCTCTCTCTCTCTCTCTCTCTCTCCTTTCTTAACGAATAGCAAAAACCAAAATGTACACAATTCACATACAGCTATACTGCAACAAGAAATAACCCATCCCCCCAAAAAAACAACAACAACAAAACAACAACAACATACAACTCGGCCCTTTCCTTACTTTACTCGTCATTGTGTGCTCCAAAAATCAATTACCCAGAAAACAAAAACAGGGCCCACACTTCTTTCCTTCTCAAATCTCCCGATTTTTCCACCAAGCTAATCTTCACTTTAGATCTGAGGGTGTTCAAAACCCAGGGAAGACACGCTCCTCACACTCCAAGCCCAGCCTTGCGCGTGAATCGTCTTCGTGGCGGAACACGCGCCACTGCCCAATTTTTCACACCATCGACTTTGGCTGCCCTCTCCCAAAAGAAGAAAAGGAGATGAAGGCTGGATTCCTGCATTGCCTTCAGACAAAAGGCAGCAGCACCCTGTCTGTTTCTGTGTCTCATCTGTCTGTCTGTCTGTCTCTGTCTGTCTGTCTCCTTCTCTTTCTCTCTCTTTTCTGTATTTTCTAAAGCTTCAAGCCCAGGTGACAACAATGCATTTGATCCCCTTCTGTCTCTCCAGTTGTCAACTTGTAAAGAACACAGATAATGATTGTCATAGGTCCTTCAGACCTAGTTTCCTTAAGGCAAATCAAATGTTATCACGCTAAAGATGTCAACTACTCTAATTCATTTAGCATTCCTTAACAAATTTCGAAAACGAAAATTCATATTTGAAAAAGTGACCTCATAATGAAATAATCCTTGCATCTCTTTCTGCCTTTCCATCTGTTGGTATCTAGCTGTCTGTCTTTCTTTTTCTGTCTCCGTCTTTTTCAGTTTTACAAGATGCTATCTGACGAGGAAAAATAACTGGGCTACACAAATACGTCAATGGTTATGTCATCTTGGTTTTGGCTTTGTCTGGGTGAATCAAACTAAGAAATGCTACATAAATTAACTATTCATTTTTTCAGACAATGTTTGACTGACTGCTGACGGCAGCAATGGAATCATCATGAATATACAAAGCAGTACAAGATTCCAAATTTATAGAGATTATGAATTACCATGACGTCAAACCTTGTTCAAAGTTTGACAATGGTCAAAATTTTTGGGAAAAACCCCTATGAATCTAAATCTAGATGCGTTGCATCAGACAATCTTTTTTTAAATTTAGATAACTGGAACCCTAAATAGAATGCTGCTGCTGCTGTTGTTGTTGTTGTGCGTTCCCCAGCTTAACCCTCTGGGGGCCAACCAGAATATGCACTCACTCATCCCGCTGGGAATTGCTATGAGATTGAAATTGCACATTATATGAGAAGTTTGCATCGATGACTGATTTCAAGTACCTCGCCATATTATAGACAGCCATACTTCAACTTCAGAGGATTGTTTCTCCTTTAAAGGAGAGTGCAAGTTATTATGTTAAGGCAATCTCAACACAATATCTTACAATATGACATTTTAGTGTAGGCTTAGGTAATCATCTGACACCAATAACTGACACAGCTTTTGGCTTGGGCCAAACTAAGTAGATGATGGCAACCTTCCCCCTATGTAAGCAATAACTAAGGGATGAGGTACACGTTTGTTGTTGTTCAGCAATGGTGGAGGGGTGGGGGTGTCAGGCAAAAAACACATTCCAGTAAATCATAGAAGGCAGGATAATTTATTAGGACTTTGTTTTCTCTTGGTGAGTAGTTATATGGAGGTCGTGCCCAGCATAGCTCTTTATTTGTGTAAAGCCTTTAAAATATGAGTTATTATGACAACATAAGTCTTAGTTCTGCTAATTTCTGATTCTCATTATAGACTTTTCCTCCTTTTTTCGTAACTATTCAAAGGTTTTAGCTACTTGGCAAACCCCTTCATGTATGGTTCATTGGCCTTTTTGTGAATAAATCATTCAGTGCTCTCTCTCTCTCTCTCTCCCTCTCTCTCTCTCTCTCTCTCTCTCTCTCTCTCTCTCTCTCTCTCTCTCTCTCTCTCTCTCTCTCTTCTTCTGAGAGTACAGGACCCACGAAATGGAGTGCACAAACGGCCAGCGTCTTTCGTGTGTCAGTAAATGGACAAGCCACACAGATAGTATGCCCGACAGTTGACTCTTTCCATGCATCATTTAACTGCAGGAGAATAAACCTGTCTCCGACGCCGGGATCCAGTGAGTCAACCGCTTGTGGTCATACGGAGGTCAGCTTTGTGATGATTGAGTCATCGTTGATGTGGTCCCATCATGGTCTCAGCCACTTTTGGTTGGGCTCAGAAACCAACGGCACATTTCTTCTCTCATTTCTTGACAGTACTTCTAATAGTGTTAGTCTCTGTGGCCAGATATAGATGAAAAGGATTTTTTTTGTTCTCTGTATACTGCAGCTTTCATCTAGCAGGCATAGTTGTGGTCATATTCATTCTATACATAAGTCTAGACGTGTAACAGACACTGTGAATATACTCCATGTGCAACTATACGCACACACTGGATGAGGCATCTGCGTGTCTGACTGTTTTCATGTACCGCCATCTACAGGCAACCATAATCAGGTTTCGGAGGATTTTGCTCCTTTAGTGGAAAGTTATGCTCAGAGCTTGCAATGGATAAAGGTAATCCCGGCATAACATTTCAGAGAAAAAAAACAGCATTTTATTGTAGACCATGGTCCTGATGTATCCATTTGTTTTGATGCCTTGTCTTGATGTTGATGACCTTGGTTTCAGAAAAGCCGGTAGTCTTACCCACATACTTTCGCCCTGCATCCAACTTTGATTCTCTGTCATCAATTTCCTTAACAAGTATGCTGTTGTAGGAGGGGGTCCACTGCAGGGCTTCTTTTTGGCTCCTGCAGAAAGGGGGCAAGAGTTGAAGAGATGTTTATTCGACTTTATTTATTGCTGCTAGACTGTTAGGCCTGCAGGATGGAGAAGGTGTCTGTCAAGAATACGACTCAATAGGAACCATAAAGGCTGACCATGATGAAGGCTATGGTGTATTCATGGCTTTTGCCTCAGCTTTGGAGTTTAAGTAGAGCCCAACACAAAACTAACCGTACTTTCTCTGTTCTCATGAGCACTAAATCAGACCACTGCTCTTCCAGTTCAAACGACATCGTCAGCAAAGCCATTACTGTAAACAATGGTCCGCAAGCCTTTAGGGGAGTGGGTCTGAAGGTATTTAAAGGTGTGAAACTTCTTCTCAAGGCTGCTCTGAGAGTCTTTTGGTCCAATACCAGAAACTGCACTGAAAGAGGGCAGAAGCCCTCTTGTTCTGGGCTGAAATTAATAGCAGTTATCAAGTGACATCGTGGGGGTCATGATCAATGATGGCCTGAAGTTTAGTTTAAGTATTCTTACTTTGGTAAAAGAAGCACCCTTTCTTAGTCATCTCTTTGTTGGTAAGGACAGTCTTCCCTTCTTGGAGTAGTCTTGAAGTACATTGAAGCTCTGGTTGTTCTTGCATGCTTCACTTGGACAAATCATACCTTGGCTCTGAGTTCTGTGTTTTTCTTCCGGGCTGCTGCTTCCAGGTCAGCCTTCTGTCAGACGTTATCCAAAGGCAGGCTGCGTTACTTTTAGAATAAAGGGTCTGCCCTGCGATATGTGAGTGACTTTCTGTTTTTTTTGTTGAGTCTAACGATTGTAGATATGGTCTTTGTGGCAGTGATTTTCACAAACTGCTGCATTGTGCAGCTTTTAAGAATGAATGTTCAGCGCCCTGCTGGAGTGTACAGGTGGCTGTTATGAGACATTCTCTGATCACTACAGGACATGATCATTTATTTATTTATTTATTTATTTATTCTTTTATATCGAGGATAGCAGAATAAGCAATCATGTGCTTTTTTTTATCCGGTCCCCGTGTGTATGCAGTTTTGTAAATATTGTCATCTGTTCCCACCGGCACACGATGGCCTACTCTTGTGAAAAGCGGAACAGGATTTAACGTGTGCGAAATTGGCATATACAGCTCCATGGACTTTCCTGTGCAAATCAAATTTGTTTATCAAACTGCCCACTTGTTTTCCTTTTATTTATTTTCCTCAATACATATCTTCAATTTAAATCCAGGAGCAGCCCCAGTCTCCAGAGAGTCGCGCTCAACACTCCAAAAGCCTTCTTGCACATAAATCTGCCCTCGTAGCGAGGCACAGGCTACTGCACAATTTCTCACCCCATCAACTTTTGCCATCCAGTCAAACGAGAGGGAAGGGCGGTGAGGACTGGAATGGGGCGGCCTTCAGACAGCAAAATGGCAAAACCCTGAAGAGGAGAGAGACCAGGGAAATGGCGTGCACAAGTGGCCCGCGTCTTTTATGTGTCTGTAAGTGGGGAAGCCACACAGAAAGGGAACATTTGGCTAACTGTTGACTCCTCTCCACCGCTGCTTCACACTGCGATGAAAACTATCTGTGGCGTTTTGGGGTCCTCCCATCAGAGAAGACCCTTTTACCGTCTACAGAAGTCAGCTCTGAGATGATATGGCTGTCATCTATGTTGCCATTGAAATAAAGCACTCCCAGCGGATTTTCCATGAGTAATCACAGGGGCTTTCTCTCTTCAGCCAATCTATGTTAACAGCTATGCTCGCCTCCATGTCAAGATAAGGCTAAATGGGAAAGTGTCGTTTTTCCTACCTTGGGGACAGACGTTTTTCAAATTGGAATTTTCTACGAAGAGTGAATTATGAGTCAATTCTATGTACAGTAAACAAATTTTATAACAGATGGAAAATTACTTCAAGACATGACAGATGCACTATACTAGATAACTTGATAGAAATATGTAACTGATCAACTACACACATTGCGTTACATAAAGCTGTAATTGTGTTATTGTGTTGTTGTTCACTACTTTCAGTGATGCCTCCAGCCATTGTTTGTTTGTTTGTTTGGGGTTTGGGTTTTTTCCCCCTTATTTTCTGTCATCCATATAGGGATCTGAAGTTGCTGCTGCTTGTTTAACATTTTTAACATAATTTCAAGAAAAATCACAACCGTAGTTTCTACGCCAATTTAACTCAGTTTTCCAACACACAACATCACTAGACAAAAACATTATGCTTATATATTTTAATTTCTTTTAACATATTTGCGTGTTGTTTCAGAAAGTAATTACCATTCTAGCAACATCGAGCTAAGTACCACTGTTTGTTTTTAAGAAAAAAACATTTTCACAACTCAACGTCTTTGAATATTTAACGTGATATTTTGGTGGCGTTTTTTTTCCCACTTTCATTCAAAAAATGGACACATAAAAAGGTAGCACAACAGCACTTCTGCACATGACTGGCAGGGAGTAAGTTATTTTTTTCTTTTCTATTTTACCATTACTCATGACTTTCGGGTTACAAAGACTAGAAGCGTATCACGTTATCTAATGTGCTAGTCAGTTCTATAACCCAAATGACTGTGAGGAAGCATGCTCTCTGATAGAAAGATTCTCCTCATACATTCATAGAAGGATTTGATCACCATTTTCAAGGTTTATGGAAGACTTCAGCAGAAAAACTAGAAAATAAAACAAGTACACATTACTTGATCGACACCGCCTTAAAAAGCCACAATAAGAGGGCTGTACATTTTTTGCTGGGTTGTTTTTTTTTTTTACACATCATTGTGTTTTTCAGTACTTGATTATCCAGAACTGTATAAGACCCCCAAGGCTTTTTTTTAAAGAAAGGGTGATGATCTCTCGACTTTTTTTTCTTGAAACTTCGTACATCTGTCCGAAGTGTTTTCAACTTAGACCTGAGAGTGTCCAAAGGCTGGGGAAACGTGGCCCTTGACACTCCAGAAGCAGTCTTGCACGTGATGCTGCCTTGCTGCCCGCACACGCTCTGACTGGCAATGACAATCGCCTCATTAGCTTCTGCCACCTTTTTCAACGACAGTAAAGGGTACGAGTGCTGAAACCTAGTGGTGCCTTTAGGCAAAAAGCCACAAACACTCCACCCTGGCTTCCAAGGCTAAGAGGACAGGGCTGCTGTGTGTAGACAGGGGCACAAGTGGATAGCAGTGCCTTTAATGCGCACTGTGAGAGGTGGGGGATAAGTACGAAGGGGATATTGCTTGATCATCCACTTCTGGCAAGCTTTGTTACATTTGTTTATATCACGTGTGTGAAGTGCTGACATCCAAACATGGCTGCTCTGTGGACCTTCTTTCACAACTTTTCAAACTTATTAACTATGTGTAAAGTTTCTCTATATTTTGTCAGAGACCAGTTGTCATCCGCTTAACAGTACCCTGTATATGGTTGAAGTGCAGAACAATTCTTGGTATCTCGACTCTCATCTCGACTCTTTACAGGATTGATACAAAACGTATATAAAAGATCTGGCGTACGGTATTGTGACAAACACAGAGCCTCTTTAGATATGTATGTGGTAGCTTTATGTAACCTGAGGTCAACCTCCCACACCCCCCACACTCCCCACCCCAAGTGCACTGTCACCACGATCCATTCCCTTGTTTTGTACGTTTGGCCTTGAACATAGCCATCCACGATGTCCCATTGTCCTGCAATACTGGGTCACAGCAGAGGACATATGTTTTAGGGTCTCTGGTTCAGAGAGAGAGAGAGAGAGAGAGAGAGAGAGAGAGAGAGAGAGAGAGAGAGAGAGAGAGAGAGAGAGAGAGAGAGAGAGAGAGAGAGACAGACAGACAGACAGACAGACAGACAGACAGACAGACAGACAGACAGACACAGAATGACAGACAGGCAGAGAGACACAGAGAGAGACAGACAGAATGACAGACAGATACACAGACAGACAGCGAGACAGACAGATAGACAGAGAGACAGACAGAGAGACAGAGACTTCAGACTTTTACTGTACATCGTTTTTAAGCCACAATACAAAAGCAAATTGGGCATAGGGAAAGGGCTCACGACAAGTGTTGTAAACATACTACTACCAAGAGAGAGAGACAGTCAGAGAACAGAGAGAGAGAGAGAGAGAGAGAGAGAGAGAGAGAGAGAGAGAGAGAGAGAGAGAGAGAGGAGAGAGAGACATAGAAAGACACAGAGAGAGAGACAGAGAGAGAGAGAGACAGAGACAGAGAGACAGACAGACAGACAGAATGACAGACACAGACAGACAGAGAGACAGACAGAGAGACAGACAGAGATACAGGGACAGAAAAAGAGAGACACAGAGAGAGAGACAGAGACAGAGAGACAGACAGACACAGAGACAGAGAGAGAGAGATGGGAGAGAGAGAAGAGAGAGAGAGAGAGAGAGAGAGAGAGAGAGAGAGAGAGAGAGAGAAGAGAGAGACAGACAGACAGACAGACAGACAGACAGACAGACAGACAGACAGAGACAGAGAGAGAATCTTGATCGTCATAGTGAAGTAGTACTAGCTATTGGACCTAATCTGAAGCGCCCATGGAATTGGTTCGGTTGTCACTGGAAACTGTCTCTGGTGCTACAACACTAAACCATCCAACCAGAATAAACCAGCCCACACACCAACCAATTACAAATCAACCAACCAACCACAAAGACAAACAAAAAAAACACATAAAAAGAAAGTTACTGTCACAAACAGATGACTCCACGAATCCAACAGTCAGCCCCTTCCTTACCTTCTCAGCTACAGTTGGCAGCCCTGAAGGACGCGCTGTCCTGTCACGCGAAGTCCACTGCATGCCCGAAGCAAGAAGCGAAGACAACAGCTGGAGTCTGCTGCATACAAGCAGGGGGTGGAGAAGGAGTGTGACCCGGAATCACGTGGCCAAGAACAATAGTTCTGTTCATGTCTGTCTCATGTAGTGAGGGATACAATGTACATCCCTCTCCATATCTTCCCAGGAGTATGGCCACATTTGTTAAAATCAGGTAACGACAAAGACAATGTACGTCCTCCACGCTCTTCCCGTGCCAGAAGAAAGTGAAGTCTTTCTCTTTGAGGGTTCCAGTGTCTGCGAGGCGGGGTCTCTTGCAGAGCAGCTATGTCCACCTTCAGTCTCAGCAGCTCGTTGTTGATGACGGCTGACTTTCTTGCATCACTGATGCCTTGGAGATGTTGGGACAGTTCGGATGACAATGTTCGGACGTTCCAGCTTCCCAGTTTTAGGACCGGGCACCTGTTTCTCATGGTTCTAATATTTTTGCCTGGTGCGAGTTTCACAGTCTGCTTGTCGGTTTGATCCTAATCCCCACGCACCCATTGAGGAAGGCAGACTGTGGCGGGACAACACCTTATTGGCTGGGGGCTGCCCAGCTTGAGGCGGGCGGTAGATGTCCGGTGAAATCCTAGGATCTCTCCCACCGTCGGTAGCAACCCCTGGTGCCACGATCTACGCCAGTCGAGCATTGCAGCTTATAACCGG
>CM060323.1:11017897-11028480 GCA_030674155.1 Stramonita haemastoma
AAAATTCTGGGGTTCCTTCAGGTGCATTCCTGTGCCCCTGCTTGTTCTTCTCCTTCTGTTGAACGTCAAGGCATGTGTACGCTATCATCCACTGATACAATATGGTTATGGTGACTAAAGCACGTGCTCCATGCCATGACTTTGTATTGGTGAATTCTGTAAGTGCCAAGAGACAAGTACCAAGTATATGGATCTGTACACTATGTCCACTATGGTATGCTCATTCTTTCATTTCTGTCGACGATTTTTTCGCGGAGAGCGAGTTCTTACCTTTTTCTTAAGCTGTAATTACCACAGCAAGAAAGAAAAATAAAGAGACATGAAAGAAAAAATAACAGGAACATTCTTTAAATAGAAGTGTCTTACATGCGCGTTTTATACTAGCCGCCTTTGATATCTCTTTTGAGATGAGAATTTAATGTTCGTATTTGCATCCACACAATCTTGTCTTTACCAGAAAACATCACTGCACACAAAGACAGAAAGAGGTGCCATGGAAAAGGAGGGGGGGGGGCGGAAGAGAGGGGGGAAGTGCGATAAAACAACTTCTTTTACCTATATTTTCATCCCCTTTTTCAATTTACCCCCCAGGAGGCTTGCTTCTACCACTCACCCCCCTTTAGCTTCATTTGAACAATGCCGAAAAAAATCATAGATAAATAACCCAGCTTACGTCACCAAGACAATACCGACTGATTTGACAGAATCAATATCGCTACGTATTTGTCTTGTTATTTGTGTAGAGTACGATTCTCTCTCTCTCTCCTCTCTCTCTCTCTCTCTCTCTCTCCACACACACACACACACACACACACACACACACCACACACACACACACACACACACACACACACACACACACACACACACAACTAATGAAGATCTCCGGAAAGCAAGGGATAAGAAAATAGGGAGAAGACTGATAGCTCGTTAGATTCTCCTGGAAGAGTTCATCAGAATTTTTTGGGTTTGAAATGGAGCTATAAATCCTAAAGAGAAGCCAGTTACATTCTGCTTGACAATTACGTACAGCAGAGGATGGATGGACGGAGTGTTGGAAAATAAGGACGAGAGGAAGAGGAATAGAGAGAAAGGAGACGAAAATGAATAAACTGATAGGCTACAAAAAATAGTCTGAAGATAGGCAAGCAATTAATGATTACGATAAAAGAAATGCTAGTTCCAAATCGACCAAAAAATCTCTCGCTAACTCGTGTGAAGGTTTTCTAAAACTGTTTTAGCAGATTCTGATCTATGAGCACTATGTGCCAAATTTGATAATAATTTCTTTTGACTTAAGTCAATTTGAACACAAAAGTTAAAAACTACAAAATCAATGGTAACAATATTCAGTTTTTCTCGATCAGACCATATGATGATTGCATTCTTTTATGGTTTTATGGTGCATGCTTGCGCAACCATGTGTGCAAAGCATGCATCTTACCCAGAAATGTACGCACACGCGCCAGCACACATACAAACACACGCACGCACACATGCAAACATCATTGTGGTCGCAAACGAGCACACAGCACCTCTCGGCTTACTTGTTTCGTGTATGTTTGTTTGTGTTTGGAGTATCCGCTCGTGCAGGTGATTAAAATAAAATCAAACTGATAAGACGATGCTGCGTAAGCTGATTATCGCACCTCCTCTCTTCATCCTCTTTTTCCTCTACACTTTTTTTTTCTCTCTCTCGTAGAAATCAGAGGATGTCCCTTATCTGCTTATGAAACACATCTGCTCTCTTACATCTTCTTAGCCCCTTCCTCGGGACATTAATCTACACAGAGTGACCAGTTGTGGCTTCCTGAAGGAATCTCAAAAAGCGGGACAGAAAGGACAAGAAGCTGGGAGGCAGGGATCAACCTATGATGCCATTTCCAAACTCAACCCTGTAGTCATGTCATTTTTACACCGTTCCTCGGCTAGAGCTCCAAGGTTTATTCATGCAGAAATTTTGCGCATGCGACCGTTTTTGCCCACCATGAAGGTAGCCGCATTCTGACTTCGGGGGAATCAATGTAACTGGAAAAGCAAACTTGCTATTATTCAAGTCATGAGGCGAATTCGACACTCGTTAAGACTTAACTACGCTACAGACTATCTTGTTTAAAAAACAAAAAACAAAACCGATTTTATCAAAACTTTAGCTCTACAGAAGAAAAACATTAAAACAAAATTAATGGTACAGACATAAGCTTAAGAAGACTACTCTAGAAAATAGACGTGCAAAAAATGATGCAGTTACAAAACATGTCATAATTATGATACAGGTGGAAAATAAGGGAACAATATAACGTGTTAAGAGCAAGGAGTTACTAGAAAAAGACACAGCAAACAAACAAAACAAAAAAGGAATACAAAGAGGCAGATGCATCAAAACTAGTCAAGCCCTGTAACATTTTCAGAAAGCAAGCAAAGATGATACCTACACCAGATAAGCCACAGAAAAGTAGGCTTTTTTCTTATGCGTTTAATCCTGACTTGGGTATTCTTTTATATCGATATTACTAGAATAAGGACTCATGTGCTTTTTACATCCAGTGCCCCTGTGTGTGCAGTTTTGTAAATTTTGTCATCTGTTCCTACCAGCATATAATGGCCTACACACATGGCCCCTGTGTGTGTGTGTGTGTGTGTGTGTGTGTGTGTGTGTGTGTGTGTGTGTGTGTGTGTGTGTGTGTGTGTGTGTGTGTGTGTGTGTGTGAGTGAGAGAGAGAGAGAGAGGAGAGAGAGAGAGAGAGAGAGAGAGAGAGAGAGAGAGAGAGAGAGAGAGAGAGAGAGAGAGAGAGAGAGAGGAGAGAGAGAGAGAGAGAGAGAGAGAGAGAGAGAGAGCACGCGTGTGTGTGCCAGCGGTGCCTTCGCACGAGACAAACTGCAACAGTAAAAGGTATATAAAAGGTTGCTAGGGACGATAGCATTGCAGAATCTCTGTTGTCTTTTTTCCCCTTTTACTGATCGGATTGCACAGGTTTGCTGGGCAATGCTGATAAATGCAGGAAGCCCAAAGTGTTCCCTACCCCGCGTCTGTCTGTCTGTCTGTCTGTCTCTCTGTATATATATATATATATATATAGAGAGAGAGAGAGAGAGAGAGAGAGAGAGAGAGAGAGAGAGAGAGAGAGAGAGAGAGAGAGAGAGAGAGAGAGAGAGAGAGAGAAACACACAACACCACGACACACACACACACACACACACACACACACACACACACACACACACACACACACACACAACACACACAAACACACACATACACACACACAAAAAAAAACCACACGCAAACAAAGAGAACAGCTTGAAAGAGAGCGATTGACTGATTGGTGATGTTTATTTCCATGGAAAGGTAAGTATTGGCTGAGGGAGAGAGAGAGAGAGAGGAGGGAGAGAGAGAGAGAGAAGAGAGAGAAGAGAGAGAGACAGAGACAGAGACAGAGACAGACAGACAAACAGACAGACAGAGAGGAGGGGGAGAACTTCGGGGTATACCCGAATGCAGACATGGCTGTGGTGAGTTTGAAAACCAACTGTGCACTCTGCAAGCCACACACCTGCACATTTGGCAGACTCCTAAAGCGGCCACGTCAGGTATGAAAACTAAAAAGGCTGTAACTAAAGAAAGCTAGGGCGACAGAGGAATAGCGCTCATCAACACAAAAGACGGGCTGATTTCTGAGAGCTGTATTTCTCTGCGTCCGTTGTTTCCGTTGTTCCAATTCCTTTAACCCCGTTTTTCTTGCCTTTATTCCACTGCCTTTTACCCTATTCCTCTGGACTTTGTTCTATATATGCCTTTTAATCTATGCCTCTTGCCTTTGTTCTATGCCCTTTACTCTATGCCTCTTGCTTTTGTTCTATGGCCTTTATTCCTCTTGCCTTTGTTCTATGTTTTTTTATCTCTATGCTTGTTTGCCTTTGTTCTATACCCCTTTACCCTACAGCTCTTGCCTTTGTTCTATACCCCATTACCCTATGCCTCTTGCCTTTGTTTTATGCCCTTTACCCTATACTTCCTTTTGTAACATCAGGGCCATTGTAGCTATAATCATTAAAATAATCTGCAGAGAGTCCATTATCTCCTAGCTACCAGTCGAGAAAGAAGGATGCATAGAAGAAGAAGAAACAGAAACAGAAGAAAGAAGAAACAAAGAAGAAGAAGAAGAAGAAGAAGAAAGAAGAAGAAGAAGAAGAAGGTTCAGAAACCAAACGCATATTAAAAAGAAGAGATTGCAGCATAGACACCCCAGTGTTTACTATCTCATGGCCGTCTTAATGTTTACACCACTTCTATCTAATCGCTACAAAAGAGCAGAGAAACACGTCACAGACTGTGGGGAAACCCACCAAAATGTCAAGGCTAGCTTTAAAAAAAAAAGAGAAGGAAATAGTGCACCACATAATTCTGCTTATTTTCCTTCTTTTTTCTATCGTTTCTTTAATCAGTCTAGGCATTCACTTCTCTATTCGTTTATGTATTTTTATTTACTGATTTATCTGTTTATTTCTTTACTTAATGAAGAAAATGATTTCCTCTTTGTTGTAGTTCTTTATTTGATTCGTTATTTGACATATTTATTCATTCAAAGAAAACTGTTTTTCGATTTTTCTCTGATGCATGCTTTCATCTTTTAGAACTATAATCATATCAAATGAAGTTGCTAGGAATCTGTGCGTAACACTGTAGGTTGCAGAGTGCAAACTTAAGATGGAGGTCTAAACTCTGTTACCTCTAGTGACAAACAAGCAGCTTGACCTGACGGGGGCAAAATCTCAGCGAACTGTAATGGCGACGAGCTTCTAATCCTGATACTTATAAAGCCATGGGTTCGAATCCTGGGTGCGTGCAGTCAGACACAGGTAGAGGTTTTGTATAAATTTCTAGGTCTACTGGATTGGATTGGATCACATTACGTTTCCATAGCATTGGCTTACAATACCGTGTGGATAGAGTGGAAGGTTGTGTGTGTGTGTGTGTGTGTGTGTGTGTGTGTGGTGTGTGTGTGGTGTGTGTGTGTGTGTGTGTGTGTAGAAAAGGAACAAGAAAACAAATAGAGAACTAAAACTTCAAAGCCAATTTTCACTCACAGGAAAAGGCGTCAGTACTACGACACAAAGTCTCAATCATTTTCTCTCAATGCAGGGAACAGATTTGGTTGTCTCAGTTTTAATATGTGTTTCGAGGACATTTTCACACGTCTCCGTCTGTCTCTCTGCCTGTCTACCATCTCCACCCCCTCTTCATCACTGCCTTATTCCCCCCTCTCTCCATCTTTACTCACTGCTTTTGCTTCCCCAGTAATTCCTTAATGGAATGATAGCAGTTTCTCAGTTTCATCAAAACCAACGGGGATTGAAATGGGAGAGGGGGAAGAATCACTATAGCTGGGAGACATAGTTGGGGCAGAAAAACGGGAAAAAAAACAAAAGATCAACAAAGAGAGATATCAGAAACCAGGTCGACACCGTATTACAATTATATCTCTTTATAAGAGCGTTGAACTCCTAAGAGCAAGAACACACCGTTAGTCATATCTGATTCTTCACGTAAATATTTGCCAGACAAAAAGGCTGCGGGGTCAAGGTGATTGTGGTTCGTGTTTTGTTGTTATTGTTCTTGTTGTCGTTTGCTGTTGTTGTTGTTTTTTTAGTTTGTGACTTATTATTGTCTTCACTTACTGTTTTTTTATTTGTTTGGTGTTTTCTTTCTTTGTTTATACAAACACAATGTATCGATGAACCAAAACAGTTCATTCTTATATCAAATTCTTACTTATAATCAGGGCTTTGGTGTTCTGTCATATCAAATACACAGACATTGAGCGATGGCATTTACTTGGCTTTTGTAGCTGTTGTTTGGACAATTTCTTTCCATTGCAAATCTTTGTTTAAAAAAAACCCAAAATAATACAAAAGACAGACACCCGTTCCTTGGCAAAAAGTGTATTCAACCAGCTAATGTTTTGAGAAATCAAAGTCTTCAATGTTTTAAATCATGTGAAATAGTATGAATAGTTTGATATTGAAGTATGGCTGCCTGTATGGTGAGGTATCTGAAAACAGCAAACTTCTTATTCAGTGTGTATTACAGTCTCATCCTGATCTCTAAGTGCCGTAAGAGAGACTGAGTGCATATTTTGGTCACCCCCAGGAGGTGGGGAACGTCCAACAACAGAAATAATCTACTATGATGGTAACAGTAAAAACTATGACGGTGGATTACACACACGATAAACAGGGCCACTAATCAACATTACTCATGTCTTCACTATTTACAGCAACACTAACTAAATCCAAAACACCCCCAGTTTTATCCAATGATAAGTTCCAGAAGACTTCAGGAATGGCAGCAGACAACAAAAGAACAGACCCTGGTTGTCAACAGCACTCTCTACTATCTTCGACATGATCTCACAGCAGCAAGGACAGAATTTCTTCATGCTGTTGTCTTCTTCAACAATTAGTCATTCGGACAGACCAAGAGATGCACTGCATAGTAAATTCTTCACAATGTTTAGAACCAAATACGTGAGGAACAAAACGAAGAAAAAATGATACAAAGAGAAAATAAGGGAAAGAAAAAAGAATAGCAAAACTACAGTCGATGAGGAGAGACAAATGAATAACCCCAAAAGAAAACTGAGACAAAGAAGAAAGAAAAGATGGTCCATGATCTGAATGGAACTGAGGTCCATTAAAAAGAAAAAAAGGAAGGAAACCGGTTGTGATATTACTGAAATGGAATGTATTTATAAATAGCAACTAAAGTACACTTCTGTCCACTGATGACATTCAGACTAGTTCAAGCTGGAACCTATGCATTGCTATCCATTGACCCTTTTCATAATACATGAAAGACTGGCAGAAAAAAGAGAATGCGCAATCAAGCCAGTAAAACAACACTCTCTCTAAAACCTTCAACACGATCACACAGCAGCAAGAAAAGAAAACCCCCCATAGCCTTCTGCTGTCTTCTTGGACAATCAATCACCAGGAAACCCTTAGCTTCAAATAGTTGATTTTTTTCCCTAGACTCCAATCTTTTCACTGTACTGATCTTTGCTTTAGATCACAGAATAGTTGAGAAGAGTCAAAGCCTTGCTGAAACGGCCCTCACACTCCGAAAAGTAGTCCTTCCCCCCCCAAAGAAAAAGCCTTATTGGCAAAACACGCTCTGATGCACAATTTCTCGCTCAGTCAACTTTTGCCCCGCTTTCAAAGGAGAGGAAAGAGGTCTGAGGGATGCCATGGTGCTGCATTCACACAAAAGAGGGGAGGATATTTCCAAAGAGGGGAGTGCTGGGGAAGCAGCGTGCACACGTGACCAGCGTCTTTCATGTGTCTGTAAGTGGGGCACTGGTGGAGGAGGAATACAGCATGTGCCCCATTGTTGACTCCTCTCAAGCACTGTGAAGCAAGCATTTTGATGAAACATGCCTCAGATGGTTTTAAATGATGGAAAAGAATGGATCATACTATACTGTCTTTACTGTAGAGAAAGAAGTCAGATGTGGATTGGCATATCTCTCGTATTCATGTACTACATTGCCAGTTTTGTCTGTTTCTCTAAAACTGTATGTACAAAAAAGTTTAGATAATGCTCAAGTCTTTGTCAATCAACACTAATGGCCACCATATTCTTTGAGCTGTAAATCTGGGCAGTACAAACGAACACAGAACATATCACACTAACTACGCAGTTTGAAATCTGAAGCATTGAACACATTGTTTTTATTAGATACAAGCACTAACACGTTTGAGTGGACAAACACCCAAACAAAAGCACAAAAAGAGAGAACAAACACAAAAGGGAAAAAAATGAAATGTGACAAAATTATGGAAACGCCTTGAACTATATCCTGCTTTCTCTGCAAGGAGAAAGAACAGAATGTGCCAGTTAATAATAAACTCCATGATCCTCCACACCACCTCTGAGTGATAAAAAGCATGTTCATTTCAGGCTGTTATATTCATCCATAAAAGACAGACAGGTTTAAACATTCTTTTTCCCCTGAAGCTTTAATCTGTTCATTGTACCAACATTTGGTTTTTTTTTCCCTGGCTAGAGTTTCGGGGTTCACCGATGGTAAGATTTTTTAGTTTGCAATTGTTTTTTTGCCCACCATGAAGGTAGCTGGCCATATTCTGACTTCAATTTGGATCAGAGAATGGTTCTGAATGGTCAAAGCATTGGCAGCACAGACCAACACTACAAAAGAAGTTCTCCCTCCCAAAACAAAATCTGCTTTCCTGGCAAAGCACGCAAGGATGCGCAATTATTTTTTTACTTCATCAGTTTTTGCCACCCTGTCACAAAAAAGGAAAAGAGTTTGAGCATCAGTGTAGCTCTGCCCTTCGCCAGAAGGCGATGAAATTTCCCAGAAGGTCAGCCCTAGAGAAATGGCGTGCACAAGTGGCCAGTGTCTTAAAATGAATGCATGTGTATTGTGAGAAAGCTGACGAAATAGGGGTGTTTTTGCATGCCCCATTCTTGACGTTTCTCATGCACTATTTAACGGTTTGATGAAACGTGTCTCGGGGCTTTGGGTTCTGGAAAGAAAGGAATCCCGCCACTGTCTGTGCTGGCAAGATAGAAGTCATCTGTACTGTGGACTGATAAGGTCGCCATAGATGTGCTATCCTGGTCACCTTCCCTGATCTGTTTGCTATGAATAGATATGATCAAGATTTGCCCTCTCTTGACCCTGTGATCTATTTTTTCATATAGATGTAGTTCATTTTAAGGTTAAGTTCAGCTTCATTTACAATGTCTAAACTAAGAACTTTTAGCGTGAAGAGTTTGTAACAGCAGCCATAAACAAACAACGCATGGAGAAGATTAACAAGAACGACAGTATTAACAGTTAGTATACCTTTAGAAATCCTTCCACTAACATGTGGTCGTTTTTCAGTCCAATTATATGTTGAAAAAAGAACAGCAGACCTTAGCTGTACTGATTCTGAAGTCAAGTGTCAAAGATGAAAATTTTAGCAGAGCTTCGTGAACGAAGTGCTGAATTTTGAAATTATTTCTTAAGGTTAACTTGTCTAATGCATACCAGTTCTTTATTTTCCTTCACAAACATATGCACAAACAGTGTAGTCAAATGGTTTTTTTTTAAATGACAATAATTGGCTGGCGAAAGTGTCATGACAGTGATGAAGGGTTGTACACGCATTCTATATGCCAAACAACAAAACAAATAGCATGTAAGGATTGTAAACCTTACCAATAACGAACTATGACCCCGTGCAACGACAGCACAATCTTTTAAAAACTATAAAGCAATTCAGAGAGCAGCAGAAATATAAACAATTCAACAGAGAACGAGAGTGCTGAAAACCTAACAAAAGTGATCGCAACATTGTTGATAATAGTTGTAAAAATACTTTATGATACCTTACATTCATACGCAAATTACTTGTAGCAAGTACCCTCCATAAACTTCATCATTAGCCTGTCTCCAGAATATGCACAAACCCCAGTCATCAACCAAAGCATCCAAGGTCCTGAAGACAAGCCAAAGATGTTCCAACTTTCCTAACCTCTATCAGTCAGCTAGAGAAAAGAAATACTGGAACTTTCAAAAACATCTTTTTCTTACCTCCATGTTTTAATACACCCTATCTTCAGTTTTTTGCACTAAGAGTAATTAAAACCTCAGTTCAGTACACCAAAAGCCTTCACTTTCCAAAAGTCGTTCTGCCCCTGAACCTGCTGAACCTGGCAGAACACGCACTGGTGGCGCAGTTTTCCTTCCACCTGATTAACTATAGTCCTCCTCCTCAACAGAGGAATGAGGACGCTGTCTTTAGACAAAGGCAGTGACCCCAATCTTCCACCCCCCACACCCCACCCTACCCGCCCCATAAAGAGAACACTGGTAAATTGCGCGCACAAGTGGCCAATGCCTTTTTATGGCGGCTGTAAGTGGGGAAGTGGTGCAGGGGGGGCGGAGGGGGGGGCCGCCCACTTTTGATCCCCTCATGCCCCATTGAAACACGGTAAGAAACTCGTCTGAAGGCGGGGATTCTGGGGGGGGAACGGATCCTCCCTTTTGGGCCCCGCGGGGGGCTGCGAGGCGCGGAAAAACTAAAAAAAGATGGCGGGAAAGTTTCTTTTGGGAAGGGCAGCGGGTTTCCCTTACTTTTGATTCCAAAAAACCCCCTTAAAAAAACCCCTTAAAAAAAATCGTTAGGGGGAGCTTTTTTCCCCCAAACCCCCCCGGTTTTTACCACCCCGGTCCCCTTTTTTTTTTAAAAAAAAAATTCTGTTAGTTTTGTTTTTAGTTGTAAAAAAAAAAAATGGTTAAAAATTTTTTAAAACATTGTGTTTTTTGAGTTTTTAAAAATTTTCATTTTTTTTCTGAACAACGAGGGGGACATGAAAATTTCCAAAAAACTTAAGCTGTTTTATTTGGGGTTTTCAGTTTTTAAAAAAACACAAAAAATGTATTTTAAAAAAACAAAAATTTTAAACCCCCAAAGACTCTCTCTTTTCCCCTTCCCCTCTCCCCCAAATCCCCTCCTCTCTCCCCCTTCCACATTTCCCCCCTCCCCCCCTCTCCCTTCCCCCCCTTTTT
>CM060323.1:11031080-11043580 GCA_030674155.1 Stramonita haemastoma
CGCAATCAATTTCCCCACTATTTCCCGGCCACACGAACAATGAAGGAACACTAATCTAGCAGATTTTGCTTTCCTTGATTTTCTGGTCATCGTGATCTGAAAGTGAAATGTCAGAATCGAAATATTTCTCTAGACATTCTAAGCAACACACCTCGAATTCTACAACTATTAGTACTTCTTCATCGTTATCGCATTCTATTCTACAAACTTTCAATTCTACTGTTATTACTACTTCATCGTTGTCGCATTCTACGTAAATAACTTCCTCTTCTACTGCTAATTCATACTTCATCGTTATCGTATTCTACGCCATTAACTTCCCCTTCTACTGCTATTACTACTTCATCGTTGTCGCATTCTACACTACAAACATCCTCTTCCATCACTGCTGCTTCTTCTTCTTCTCCACTGTTAGCACCTTCTGAGCTACAAACTTCTGCTTCTACTGCAGTCTTTTCTTCATACATCATCATCAGCAGCAGCAGCAAGCAGCAGCATTACTATCATCATTATCATTCATCATTATAATCTCGTCCTCTTTTAGTCTCTTACATTCTCATCTTTTTATTGCTTTGTCATCCCCCCCCCCCCCCCTCCCCCCCCCCCCCCCCCCCTCTTTCTCCCTCCTTTTCTTCTCTGCCTACTTCTTCTTGTTTTCCTTTCTGGAATTTCAAACCACAAGGTAGCATTGTGGCATGCTATCTCTTCCAAGCCAACAGTTGAGGAACAAAGAGCGGCAGCTCCTAGAGTTTCCCCATGTCTTATCTCTCTACCTTATTAATTATCCGTTTAGGTGGAACAGAGACAGAGCTGTGCCAGAGATAAACACTTCACTCCATCCACAAACTCTGGCAGAAATCTAGTTTCTGGGAAGAGCTAAATGATCATTCAGTCTTTTAACTGTCGCTCTTATCCAAGACAAGACTCAGCAAGGGGGGAAAAAAAGAAATGCTGTTGTTTTTTATTTTTTTTTTATTGATTTTGTTTCTTGCTTGCCCGCTGTTTGACCGTTTGCTTTATTTCTGTCCTTATTACTGGTTTGATTTTTTTTTTTTTTTTTTATGTTTTTTTTTTTGTTGCTTGCCTGGTTTTTGCTTTTTTAAACAAAATATGCAGAAGAAACCTTTTGCTTGCCAGGTTGTTTGCTTCTTAAAAAAATATGCACGAGAAAATTTTACTACATGCTAAGAAGATGTCTGTTTTACACAAGTTTTATCTGGAACTTTTTTCGAAGCATCCCCTCACTATTTTGTATAATTTCAGTTTTCTTTGAATTCTACATGTAAAAGAACCTAAGTCAACAACACACTCGTGTTGTGTGAAATCCTGGTACAAAAGTTATACGTGCATAAGGAAAGTGATTGAGCTGTAAGTGCCGTGCTTTGAAGTGGCGCCTTCTCGTAAAGAGCAGGTAATATGGTCAGTTCTATCTACTTGCGACTGTAATGGTGCGCGCAGGCGCGTGCGCCACACACGCACGCACACACACACACACACACACATTCACACACACACACACATCACACACACACACAGTCCCGTCTGCGAACGCACGAAGAACATCTTGCGCACACGTTAAATCATGTTCCGCTTTTCGCAAGAGTAGGCCATTGTGTGCAGGCGGGAACAGATGACAAGATTTACAAAACTGCATGCACACGGAGACTGGATGCAAAAAAGCAATATGTGCTTATTCCATTATCCTCGATATAAATAAATATAAATAGATAAATAATAACACACACACACGTACGCAAGTACGCACGCACGCGCGCACCCCACACACACACACACACACACACACACACACACACACACACACACACACACACACACACACACACCGCTTTTTCTCTCAGGGTTTCTATGGAATAAATTCAAATATCACCTCGCCATCATCTACTCAATGCCCACCAAAAGCACTAAACCAACAACATAGAATAGAAGAATGCACGTTCCCACGAAGAGATATCATTCAGAGAGGTATTACTTGCTTTTAAAATGTAGGGAAAAAAGCACGACACCCATTCGCGGAGACCAGGTTATCAGAGACATATATCACTCTAGTCTAAATGTCAGACATAGAGACGCTCAGAGATAGATGACGACACATTACAAATGACGTGTCATAAGTCTATCAAGCATCATCACTCACTTTCCCTTCAGCCCGCATCTTACAGCAGGAGTCTACACAGACTCTCTCTGCAGTGCATAACTGATGCTAGATCTTTCTTCCTCTGTTCCTGTGACTGTATCAATATTTTGTGTGTTGCGCGCGCGTGCACATGTGTCTCTTGTGTGTGTTTGAGGATAAATTTGATATCTGTTAATTCTAATATTTTGTTTGGATGGTGGCAAGCGTGTAAATGATTTGAATGCAAACGCTTCGATTTGTTTGCTTTGCAAGATTCAGAAATATATATAGTTGTTATCATTATATCATTATTACTACATACTACTATCTACTATACTACTACTACTATTATATATACTACTATTACTACTACTACTACTACTACTTATTACTACTACTAAGATTCAGAAATATATATATATAAATATCATACATTGTTATTATTATTACACTACTACTACTACTACTACTACTACTACTACTACTACTACTACTACTACTACTTATTACTATTACTACTACTACTACCACCACCACCACTACTACTACCACTACTACTACTTCTACTATTATTATTAATATTATTTTTATTAGATAGATCTACCCTACAGAGAGACAGACAGACACAAAAGACAGAAAGAGAAGAGCCAAAAGAAGCAGAAAAAAGAAAAGAAGACAGGGGGCCAGGAAAAAATATAAAAGAAAAATGAAAACGAAGCAAAATAACTCAACAACAAGAACATTTCCACATCAAATCTAAAATCAGCCAGAAAAACAACACCATCAAAGGCCTCGTAAGTCTGATAATGTACAACTTCACTGCCAGACGTCACCCTAGCTTTCACATCTAACATATCATATATTTCAAAGCATCCAAAGTTATTTTCAAAGAAGAAAAGTTCTACTGTTTTCTCCGTTTTATGCCATCTCAGATGGCCTGCACTGCACTGCACTGCACAGCACCCACCGCCCTGCCCCAAGGTGCATCAGCAGTATGGCCCGTTAGCAGGCTGGCCGGGAACAGCCTGGGCAGTGTCCTTTCTTACATGACCAGCTACACACACACACAGCAGGCATTGTTCTGGCGGGTACACCTTCTGAATTAAGAATGCTGCAGAGGGCCTATACATGGGAATGTTTGCATGAGTGCCTGACTGTTTTTCACTCTGTAGATCCTTCTCATAATAGACAGACAGACAGACAGACAGACAGACAGAGACAGACAGATAGATAGATAGATAGATAGATAGATAGATAGATAGATAGATAGATAGATAGATAGATAGATAGATAGATCGATCGATCGATATATCTGTGTGTGTGTGTGTGTGTGTGTGTGTGTGTGTGTGTGTGTGTCTGTGTCTGTGTCTGTGTCTGTGTGTGTGCGTGCGTGCACGCGTGCATGCGTACGTGCTACACAATAGCACATTTATTTCATAAGCATAGTTAATGAAAAATAAGTAGGGACGTTTTAATAATCCAAAATTTTAAAGAAATCCTTTCAAGCAAAATGTTTGAGACTCTACACACACCTAAGAAAGTCATTTGACAGTGTCGATTATAATCTTGATCAAACTGTATAGTTTTAGATGGAGTGTGGCTGAGTGGCTGCTTCTGGTCCAAACCATTATGAAACTAATCAGACTGAATAAATGTCGTCTCTATTAAACAGTTGCAATAACCACAGACTGTAAGCAAACTAGCTACGTCATGTTTTTCAACTGCATCAACTTTTCGGGTCGTTTTAAAATTTACATCACTTGATTTTTCTTTTCTTTCTTTCTTTTTTTTTTTTCTTTTCAATTCAATCTTTCTTTTTTTCTTTTTTTCTTCTTTCTATCTTTCCTTCCTTCCCCAAATCTACTGCAGATTATTTCCCTCTCCATCAGTTAGTTGCTTCTCAGTGATTAAAAAGATTTGACACGCTTGGTGTGTAAAGAACACGTCGTACATGAACAAGCTTTTTTCTTCTTTTCAGCTCATTACTTTGGTAGCAGCGGAATTTTAGACGATAGCATTACAACGTTTATATTTTGTACAGATATTGTTTTTAGTGTTGTTGTGATGTCAGCATTTCATTAAAAAAATTTTTTTTAATGTGCACTGAGGTAGAAAAAACACTTTAATATCAGCACAAAGTATTGTTTTCTTGTTCTGCAGAAGATTAAAAACTCAGCTGTGAAACATTGTACAATGTTGGCTATAATTCTAACAATCGCCAGAGTGAATTGTTTTATCAAAACAACGTTTTTTTACATGAATAATACATCAACAGACTGTCTTTAAAATCATAATCCTTTCTCTTCACCTTTTATCTGATGATTCCTTTTGTAAGCCCCATGCGTTCAATTCGTCCATTCCAATAAAATAACGAATCAGAATAAATAACCGCTAAATCATATCAGTAAAACACAAAAGTGGTGTTGCATCACTTCACAAAGATCTAACTATGGTTTTGGTTGTTCTTGTTTCTTTTAAAGCACAGAATCCGTCTTTAGATTTTTTGTTTGTTTATTTGTGTTTTTGTCGTTGAAGTTTTGAAGGAGATATAAGAAGAACAAATATTCGGAACCTTATACTTCTAGATCTGATTCCCCCACCCTTCACTGGAACAAAAAAACGAAACGCGACACTAAGAGAGGAACTGGCTTTAATGCAGGATTTATGACTCCTTCCTGACAAAAAATCCCGATATCTTCAGATAAGCTGTCGGAAATGGGAATCTAACGAGACATCGATCTTTCCCTATATCATCTAGGAAAAATAACATAACAACCCTAGTTTTGCTGAGGTCCTGATACAAAAAAAAAAGAAAAAAGAAATCGAACACCATACAAAATTGGAGACAAACACGCAGGGACATTGATTCTGCAAAGTCAGACGACATTATCATGGTGACGTAAGCTGCATCATTTTGTTATTATTTATGTGTCTATTTTGTTTTCAATTACCAGTGCCAGTGAAGGCAGAGAAGCGGGAAAGAGAGAAAGAAATGTGATACTGCATTGTTTTGTCTCCATGCCAGGTGACATACTTCCGTGACGAGATGTACCAGTACTGGGGATAGTGTGACGCACGGACGTAGTTCTTCCATTAGCTGGTGAACGAAACATGATACATGTAGGTACTTTTGTGATATGTGAGCTAGAAAGACACAAACAACAAAAACGGAGACATCTAGACCACGGTAAGGATATGACAGCTCTCCCATTTCAAGCATATCTACGACATGAAACTGCAAAACGTAAAAAAAAAAAAAAAAAAAAAAAAAAAAAAAAAAAAGCGTGCTTTTTTACACGCCTATCCCAAGATTTAAGAAAAAACAACCAAAGCAAAAATGATAAATGAACGGTATTAGTATGTACAGAATTTCCCATATAAACTGCATTACAGAACTGCATTACAGCCATCAAGAAACTGAATCGGCAAATCAGTGATGTATGTGTATAGCAAAACACTGGTGAAACCTCGAGTGCATAACAGTATATTCGAATTTCCACGACGCGCAATAGTGATATGATTTCAAGACCTTTAGGTCTGCAATAGCACTAGGAAGCTGTGATGTGTCTAGCCTTGCTTAACCCAGCAGATTTTTCTCAGATTCGAACTGGCCAATATCATGGATATGACTGATTCTAAAAGCTGGGGGCCTTGTTTCTCTAAGTTTTGGCCTCTCTCTTTGTGAAATGACTAATGGAACACCAGAAAACGGAGCCATTTCTTCTTCTTTTATCAGAAGAAAATGGCACACTTGATTTGTTATTTAATGACAAATTTTAGGGAATCAAAGTAAAAGTCGAAGCTAGGAGAAGTCCATAATGTTGCAGGCCATTCATTCCGGAATTCGAGTGTTTTGCTGACCAAGGTGACTATGTTAGTCTTTCCTGGCCATATGATATAAAGGAAATATGCCCACGAGTTTTATGATATATTTCTATGAAATAATATGGGATTTGAGATAACTTTTTGCTCTTGTTTTTTCTTGTCCTCCTCACACTCATCTTTTCTTTTCTTTCGTATAGGAACACATGTGGATAAACAGGCCTATATCATCTACAAAATAACGTCGAAAATTCTAACTTAAAGCTTGTGTGTTCGAAGTTACTCCTTTTTGAATACGAACAAGCACTTTCCTTGTAAGTAAAGCTGCCTGTATTTACTGAAGTGCATGCTTGCAGCGAGACAGTGATGCATTTGCTCGTTTCTAAAAGCTGAGAAAAATCGTTGGAAGAGAAAGGAAAACCGCTTCTTCATTGACATCCATCATTCAGCAGAACCGCCAGCCCTGCAGGCGCCCGGAGATAAATCAGGACACGTTACACATGTCTGGTAACATTTCTATCCAACATCATTACTCATTTTCCTGGTCTACCTCTTTATAACTACAGGCAGGAAGAGAGACAGACTCATACTTTATCTTTTCCGGGTATCTATATATGTGCAATGTGGCGTGTTCTGGTTTATATTTAACGAGTCAAAGCAGTCAGAGACAGGAAATTTAGCAATTTAATTGTGGAGTATGGGCAAGTTTGCTCTCTAAGAACGCAAGTGACTGAAGTGATACTTGAACGCTTCCCATGCCAACATCTTTAGGCATACAGCTTTGGTAAGATGAGGTTTGGTAGATTTGAGTTGTGTTATCAGAGATAACTTATTTCATTAGGATATTTTTTACAGCTTAAGTTTCACTAACAAAAGGTGTTACTTGAGATATCTGTTTCAATGTGACCAGACTATTTGGCCCACTGCCCGTGTGGGACACATTCACATTAATTAATAAGACATGCACTTTGACTTAAGTTTACAGCCTCTCTCTTTCCCTCCCTCCACCCCTTCCTCTCTCTCTGTCTGTCTCTTTGTGTTCATAATTGTCTCTTTATACTGTCTGACTCTCTTCCATGGCTTGCAACGACGCAGTTCAATGGTATAGATATAGAGAAACCGATATGCTATTGCGATATCATATACACGCAAACCCCTCCTCCCTCTCTCTCTCTCTCTCTCTCTCTCTCTCTCTCTCTCTCTCTCTCTCTCTCTCTCTCTCTCTCTCTCCCCGATTCCTCTCCATCCAGCCTCCTCCTCCTCCCTAATACCCTGATGAGGCTTAGGCTGCTTATCGGCTTGATCAGAAGCTAAACGGATTGCAGAAGGATTAGAGGCAGGACGGGGAAGACAGCTGCTTGAGAGCGGGCCGGGAAAAGGATCCTCTCTCTCTCTCTCTCTCTCTCTCTCTCTCTCTCTCTCTCTCTCTCTCTCTCTCTCTCCCTCCCTCCCTCCCTCCCTCCCTCCCTCAGCAGACGCGAGTGCGCTCGCACGCACGTACGTACGCGCGCATGCGTGCGCGCACACACACACACACACACACACACACACACACACACCAACACACGCACTCACGCACACTTTCTCCTAACAAGAACCCCCACATCTCTATCCTATCCTATCCACGGATGTTCTGAAGCAGCAAAAATATCTAAGGCTAAGCCAGTGGGGGATTTTACCTGATGTGTCTATGGGATCCTGAGACGTCCAGGAGACGGTATGCCACGGGGGAATCTAGGTTAGCCAATGTAGGGTACTGCTAATGGCTAAAAGTAGGGCTTTTAGCGGCACATTCAGCACCGAAAACACGAAACGCCATGGACAAACATTACTGTTTTTACAACAGCATTCTTGCTAGACATTATGCATACACAGACTACTTTAGATCTGCAGAAGATCAAACAAACAAAGCAAAACAAAACAAACCCCGTTCGATATCGTTTCACTCTGTTGTTAATTTTGTAGAAAATAAATCTACTCAGGGTAACAAATAGTGATAAAAAAATCTCGGCCTTAAAGAAATGTTTGTGTTCACATCTATCTATCTAGATATCTATCTACACGCACAGATATATAATATATATATATATGATATAATATATGTATATATATATATAATATATATATATATATATATATATATTGTACATACATACATACATGTATAATTATAATCTTTGATAAGTTATTTTCAAAATGATTGAGAAGTTTTGAGTGGTTACCTGCACTTGTTTTCCTCCACTACATTTTCCTCACTGTATATGTATACGTGTTGCACACAGGATCTCTGTTTATTGTTTCATCCGAAAGACTAACACCCAGACCACCACTCAGGGTTTAATGGATGGGGGAAAGCTCAGGTTCAAAAAGGAGGTAAATCCACACTTCTGGCTTTCTAGGCACTGGTACTGACGTACCACCGACCAACAGACAACTTTTCAGTCCAGTCCCTAAAGTGTACTCAACTCTGGGCACTACAGCCAATTTCTTGGTGCTGGACACTCTCTCGCTCTGTCTGTCTGACTGACTGTCTGTAGCTCTCTCTTTCTGTCTCTGTCTCTTTTTTCTATCATAATCATCATTAATTGTTTATTTCTTATTTTAGTTCTGAGTGAGTATATTTTTTGGTCCTTACTTCTTGCCTGTTTGTTTGCTATTAGTCATTGTCTTTAGTGTTTGGTATTTGGTTTAGCATTGTTGTTGTTTAGTCACATGGTTTTTTTTTTTAATCTTGATCTTATTTCTGATAAGGGCGGGACTGGATGTAAAAACAGCACATGAGCGCTTATTCATTATCCCCGAAATAAAAGAATTTGAATTGACTTAACTTGAATTGTCTCCTATCCTACTGCCCCCTCCGCATCCCCGCCCCTAAATTACACACACACACACACACACACACACACACACACACACACACACACACACACACACACACACACACACACTCACACACACACACACTATATATATATATATATATATATATATATATATATATATATATATATATATATATATATATATATATATATATATATATATATATATATATATATATATTCGCAGGACAAACTGATTTGAATTTTGATTGTTTAGGAGTAGGGATCGGGGGTAGGGGCTAATCATGGTGAAAAGCTTTGTGCTTATCTATTTACCCTCAATAAAAAATCTCTCTCTCTCTCTCTCTCTCTCTCTCTCTCTCTCTCTCTCTCTCCTCTCTCTCTCTCTCTCTCTCTCTCTCTCTCTCTCTCTCTCTCTCTCACACATAGGGATGTGTCCTTCGGATGAGACTTTAAACCGAGGCCCCGTGTGCGAACGCACGCAGAACATCTTGCGCACACGTTAAATCCTGTTCCGCTTTTCGTAAGAGTAGGCCATCGTGTGCCGGTGGGAACAGCTGACAATATTTACAAAACTGCATACACACGGGGACCGGATGAAAAAAAGCACATGATTGCTTATTCTGTTATCCTCGATATAAAAGAATAAATAAAAGATATAAATAAATAAATAAATAAATAAACACACACACACACCTCTCTCTCTCCCCCTTCTTTTCTCCCATCTAGCGCGTGTGTGCTACGCATGCTCGCACTAAGCACACATGCCTCCTCCCTCTCCCTGCTCCCCCCCCCCCCCCTACTTCCCACTATCTCTTCCTTCTTCTCCAATCTTCCCTTCCCAGATTCTCTTACGCTAAAGTAACCCAATAAAGGTACAAAAAGGGAAACTGAAAAAGAGAAGCGCACAGGGAGAGACAGACAAACAGACAGACACACACTCTGATACACGCCACGCACATTCTTCTCGTTTTTCTTCGCAGGCAAAACCACATAACTGAAAGAAAAAGAGGAAAAAAGGCTTTTCTGAAGATGAAAGGATCCATAACAGAGTTCTTACATCCCTTAAAACCTTTACCGACATTAAAGGTTATCATAAAAAAAAGCAAGAAAAAGACGTCAAGAAAGAAAACAACAGAGCGAGAGAGAGAGAGAGAGAGAGAGAGAGAGAGGAGAGCGGAGAGAGAGAGAGAGAGAGAGAGAGAGAGAGAGAGAGAGAGAGAGAGAGAGAGAGAGAGAGAGAGAGAGAGAGAGAGAGAGAGAGAGAGAGAGAGAGAGGAGCTAACAGAAAGCAAAAACAAAGCACGTGAAGCAGAAGGAAAAAAGAATAAGGGAAACTTCATAAGAAAAAATGGAGAAAGAGAAGGGGAAAAAAACACCAGAAAACTTCCAAGATAATGATAAAAAATGAAACAAAGAATAACACTTTAGAAAAAAAAACACGAAAAAAAAAATTCCATGACAGTAGAATAAAATGACAAAGAAGAAAACCAATGGAATTAAAGATCAGATGTGACGAGGCAAAGGAAAACAAAAAGAATGACTGAATGTTTAGTAGAGCGCATACAAATGTCCACATTTACAAGCGTCATAAAAAGATGGAGCAGCAATATGAGCGACATTATCTACAATAGCGCAACTCCATATAGCTGAAAGTGTGAGTGTGGGCGCGTGCACACCACACACAACACACACACACACACTCACACACACACACTCACACACACACACACACACACGCGCGCACGCGCGCGCGCGCGCGCACACACGCACACATACACACAATCTCAAACAGACACGCAAAATAAGCACAATTCACAGATCCTTACTCTTTAATCTGATCAGGTTTTCGGTGATTGATTTGAACACGTAGTATAATTATGTGGTGTACATGGATGAACAGAAAACAACTGCAGCAAGTGCATAACAATGGCACAAACATATCGAAACAACACCACACACATATTGTACTATCCACATCTGGCTCGCCTGATCCAGTCAACATATTTCTCTGCTATTTCTGTTGATTTTTTTTCTCTTTTGGAAATGGCAGCTGTGTGTCCTAAAGAAAACACAACAACTATTCAACAGACTTTGTGATGTATTACAGGCAAAAAGTTTGGTGGTGGGCAAGTTCTTTTTGACAAGGATTTCGGGAAGAAATTTACCCTCCTACAATAATGGACTGATAAAATAAAAGAGAGAGAGAGAGAGAGAGGAGGAGAGAGAGAGGAGAGAGAGAGAGAGAGAGAGAGAGAGAGAGAGAGAGGAGAGAGAGAGAGGAGAGGAGAGAGAGAGAGAGAGAGAGAGAGAGAGAGAGAGAGAGAGAGGAGAGAGGGGAGGGGCCAAATAACGATGACACCGAATACAGATCTGAATCATTTCCCGGGTAACCGTGAACGACATCTCGCTTTACCTGATTCAAGATCGGTTACCAGATTTTCCTGCTATTAATGTTTTAAAGATTATTTCTTGATTTTTTTCCCAAATGACTGCACATCACATAGAGAAAAGTTCAATGGTGTTTCCAAGGTATTGCAGGAAACATAAGCTCAGCATGTGCTATTTAACAGTTTTATGGAAAAGGGTAGCGAGCGAGCGAGCGAGCGAGCGAGCGAGCGAGCGAGCGAGCGAGCGAGCGAGCGAGCGAGCGAGCGAGAGAGAGAGCGAGAGAGAGAGAGAGAGAGAGAGAGAGAGAGAGAGAGAGAGAGAGAGAGAGAGAGAGAGAGATGTACTAACACATATTGTTTCGACAAAAGTTGAAATGTCAAAATGATAATGCCACCGAGCATATTTCTCTGATACGACTTTCTTAGCTAATAAAGATTTGTTTTCTTTATTATCATTATTATTACTATTATTATTATTATTATTACTATTATCATTATTTCAAATAACAGCTTCACGACAAAGAAGGAAACGTTAAGTGGTATTGGTGGCGCACTACAGATCTGGATCTATGACTATTTCATTCATAACGTTCTGTTCGACAGGACGTCATGAAAGGTTTTCCCAGCCTCCTCTAATAATGAAAGCACTACAAGGAGGGGATCGGGAGCGACCGAGAGAGGGTAGGATAGAAAGCACAGAGAAAGAACACGAGACAACAGAGACTGACGGATAAACGTCGAACAAAGACACAGGCGTATTGATATCAGCCATTTCCCAACTAACCATAGTGAAATAACATCTAGCTTACCTGACGCGATATTGGTAAGCGTATTTTCCGCTGTAAGTACGTTCGTTTTTTTTTTTTGTTTGTTTTTTTTTTTTTTTTTTTTTTTTTTAGCTTTTTAAACGACACCTTCACGCCACAGAAAGTAGTTTAATGCGGGTTTTCCCCCGGCATATAACAGAGAAAAAAAGTTAGATCAACATGTTTTGTCTGACAGGGTTTTATGTATAAAGTTCCCTTCCCCCCTTCTCCTCTAACAAATAGACTTACAGGAGAGAGAGAGAGAGAGAGAGAGAGAGAGAGAGAGAGAGAGAGAGAGAGGAGAGAGAGAGAGAGAGAGAGAGAGAGAGAGAGAGAGAGAGAGAGACAGAGAGAGAGACAGAGAGAGAGACAGAGAGAGAGACAGAGACAGACAGAGACAGAGAAGACAGAGACAGAGAGACAGAGAGACAGAGAGCAGGAAGAGAGAGAGCAACAGACAGGCATTGAGAAGCACAGACAGACAGACAGACCAACCAATCTAATC
>CM060323.1:11048580-11051080 GCA_030674155.1 Stramonita haemastoma
TGGGTCTAGTAGAGGGACAGGAAAAGGATTTGATGCGTAAATGCAATATTTGAACATTTTATTTTTTGTCATAAGACTTCATGTCAAGAAAGACATATAAAGAACTATGCTTTCTTTGTGTATCTATCTTTATCTCTTTTTCTCTGTTCCTCTTTGCCTCCTCTCTCTCTCTCTATCCCTTTCTTCCACTTCCTCCACTGTCCGTCCGTCTTCTTTTTCTCTAAGAGTAGACACCATACAGAATTGTCACGACAAACAAAGAAAAATGTTAGCAAACACCACACTGGCTCAAGAGAGGATATCATCTGTCAGTAGCAGATAAAACAAACACTCTCAATCGACTGATCTCAGCTGGAAACAGCATTCGGTTTCCTATGACTCGATCTGGGGTGTAGGATTAGCAATGAAACGGGTGGTAGTGTGTGTGTGTGTGTGTGTGTGTGTGTGTGTGTGTGTGTGTGTGTGTGTGTGTGTGTGTGTGTGTGTGTGTGTGTGCGCGCGCGCGCGTGCGTGCGCGCGTTATTTCTTCCTTTACACTAGGAACTCCTTCCATGTCCTACCCCCTAACCCACCCACCCCCCTTTATTAAACTAAAAAGAAACGACTGAACTCGGAGAACAGAGCCATAAAGCCACACACATGTTTTTAAATTCTCAGCTCCCCCTCTTCCTACTTTCCTCCTCTCTATACCATGTTCTAGTCTTCTCCTCACCTCAACCTTCCCCACCCATTTCTATTCATTCATTCGTCCCTTCCCTCTCCTTTCTTTTTTTTAATTTATAAAAAAATATTTTCAAATAGAAAACAAAAAAATATAAATCGGAAAAAAATACCACCACACCCACAAACACACGAACCTGCCCTCTTCTTTCTACCTTGTTTCTCCATGCCTGTCTTTCTTTCTAATGACTTGTGACTTTTTTCTCTCTCTAATGACTTGTGACTTTTTTCTCTCTCTCTAATGACTTGTGACTTTTCTCTCTCTCTCTAATGGCTTGTGACTTTTTTTCTCTCTCTCTAATGACCTCTGACTTCTCTCTCTCTCTCTCTCTCTCTCTCTCTCTCTTCTCTCTCTCTCTCTCTCTCTCTCTCTCTCATGACTTGTGACTTTTCTTTCTCTCTAATGACTTGTCTGTAGATCAGCCCATCCCACCAACAGATATCTGACAAGGTATCAGTTTGATGATGCTAAGTCCATAATGTCCAGCTTGCACCCCTCGCGAAATGAGAGTATAATCAGCAATATTTCGCTCGGCCGTTCAGCCTGCAGACTCCTGATGGGAAAAATATAAACTCTTCCCACCCTCGCCAAGTCGATACACATCTTAAAGGACAGACGGAGTTCCATCAATGTAGCTGCGTGTTTTTCTGGTATTTGTTCTATGCACTACTTCCAGATCTTAATGAAGGCTCTCAGACACAGAGGGGTTTTTGAAATAGAATGAGTCTGGTGAACAGTTGGAAGAAATCGGATGGGTAAATGCTCAAGTAGTCAGACTTCATGTCTTGAGAGATACAGGAAATGTGCTTTTTCCGTGTCTCTATCTGTTTTTTCTTTCTCTCCCTCTGTCCACCTTTTCCCCCTATTCTTTCCACCCTCTATCATCTCTCCCCTTTCTCTTCTCTCCTTCCCCCTCCCTCCACCCCGTCTCTCTCTCTCTCCCCCTTAGACAACGTATACCATAAACAATGCTGAAGATGAAGATGATAACGACTATTGAATTGAATGCAATGACTGATAATGATTCCACTGCGCTGAGGATGAGGATAACGACGATGCTCATACTTATCTGTGTGCTATGTGTTAAGAAAACTGTGTGCATCACTTGACAGTATAAGGGAAATGTTGATTTAGGCTAAGTATTTCTGTTTGTTCCCTTTTGTCCCCTTTTCTTTTGTTGTGGCCCAAGGCTAAAGTACAATTAAAATTGTCCAGTGTTCATTGTCCAGTACTCTCTCTCTCTCTCTCTCTCTCTCTCTCTCTCTCTCTCTCTCTCTCTCTCTCTCTCTCTCTCTCTCTCTCTCTCTCTCTCCTCTCCTCTCCTCTTCTCTTTTTCTTCTCTTCCCTTCTCCCTCTTTGTCTTTTTCTTTTTCTATCAGACAGCAGACAGCATACAGAGATGTCAATACATACAAAGAAAAAAGGTCAACAAACACAACACCAGCTCAAGAGTGGATAATCATGGCCCACAATCTGACAAAAAACAAACACTGTGCTCCTGAATCCACTGATCTCAGCTGGAAACAAGATTCTGTTTCCTTGTGACTGGATGGATCTCTGCTGTACATGATGCAACAAAGCAGATGTTTAATAGCATGCGTGCGTGCACGTGCGTTGTGTGTGTGTGTGTGTGTGTGTGTGTGTGTGTGTGTGTGTGTGTGCGCGTGTGAGTGTGTGCGTGTGAGTGTGTGCGTGTCTATGTGTGTGTATGCGTGCGTGTATGTGTGTGTATGAGTGTGCGTATGTGTGTGTGTGTGCATGTGTGTATGCATGTGTGTG
>CM060323.1:11054811-11062311 GCA_030674155.1 Stramonita haemastoma
GAGTAAAGGGACTGAGAAAAAGGAAGGAAAATTAAAATGTGTTTTGTTTTACTTTCTGCCTAAATTCTTTTTGCTTTTTTATTATTTAGTTTTTTTGTATGCACTCCCCACTTTTTTTTGGAAAGGGAAATTTTGTTTTTGGTTTTTGGTATGGTGTGTTGTTTTAAAAAAATTTTTTAAAGGGGAACCCTTCATTATTTTCCCTTTGTGTGCATGTGGAATATATAAAATTAAAATATATTATATATAGATATATATAAAATTATATATATATATATTAATATATAATTTGTGTGTGTGTTTTGTGTGTGTGTTTTTGTGTGTTTTGGGGTGTGTGTGTGTGTGTGTGTGTGTGTTTGTTTTGGGGAGTGTGTATTTTCCTTTTTTTGGTGTAGATATTTTTTAAAAGGGTTCTTTTTTAAATTCTTTTCATTTGTAAGGCATACCCTTTTTAAATTTTTTTTCCTTGTTCATTTTATGATTTTTCCCCCTTTTTTTTTTCCTTTTTTTTTTCAGATGGATGGTTGATAAAAAAAAAAAGAAATTTGCACTGTTTTACTCAATGTACCATTTTTGGAAATAAAAATTTTGGGACTTTGACTTTGGGATTTTGACACCACACCAAAAAGAGTAAGGGAGAGAGAAGGGGGAAAGGAAAGGGGAGAGAGTTTAAGGGGAAGAGAGGGAGAGAGAGAGAGAGAGGAGAGGGGAGGGGAGGGGGGAGAGGGGAGAGAGGAGAGGAGAGGGGGGGGGGGGGGAAAGAAAAAAAAAGAGTAGAGATACAGGGGACATACTGAGATGCACAGCCGGGTGGACGGGCCAGACAGACAAAAAGGGCAGACACACGGGAAAAGCAAAAACACTTTGGGGCAAGGGGGGTATAGGCCTTTCCCCCAACGAAGCCTATTTCTTACGTGACTCATACGGTAAGCTTTTTTCTCCACGTACCTTTGTCTTTTTTCAATGTGGTTTTTTTTCTTTTTGAAATAAACAGGTTCAGGGTTCCCATGGGAAAAAAAAAGGGTTTCAATGGTGTTTTTAGCATTTTACAGGAAAATTTGGGGCCTATCAACTTCGCTTTGACAAGGCTTTTGGATGTTTGTTTTTACCCTTCTCTTCTCTAATGAATGGACTTGGGGGAGAGGAGAGAGAGAGAGAGAGGGGAGAAAAGAGAGAGAGAGAGAGGAGAGAGAGAGGGGAGAGAGAGAGATAAAAGAGACAGAAAAGACAACAGACAGAGACGGGGAGACACAGAAACACGAAGAGTGACAGGGGGAGAGAAAGACAGAGGACAATACAGAGACAGACGGGACAGACAAACTTTACCATGCAGAGACAGAAAGCCCACAGAGAAAAAACCCAACAGACGGGCGCGGGCCCCGGACAGAATTGCAAACAAATAAAACAGACAGGGTACAGGTGGCAACCATTTCTCAACTAAACCAACTGAAAAAACCAAAAAACATCTAACTTAAATGTCTGTTTCTTAAAAAAATATTTCACTGCTGTTACTGTTTTAAAAACATGGCTTTTTTCTTTATAAAAACAACACTTCGTGTTAAAAGGGAAACTTTCCAAATAGTGTTTGAGAACGTATTACAGGAAAAAAAATAGCCCCAAAAATTGGGATATTCTGGAAAAAGGTTTTAGGGGAAAAAGGGTCCCCCCCCTTCTTTTACTGAATGGGAACAGGAGAGAGAGGAGAGAGAAGGATGAGAGAAAAGAGGAGGAAGGAGGGGGGGGGGGGGGGGGGGGGGGGGAGAGAGAGCCAGAGACAGACGATGAGACAAGACAAGACAGCGAGAGACGAGACAAAGAAACACAGACGGGACAAAGACAGACAAGAAAAAGAGGGGAGAAGACAAAGAAAACAAAAAACACACACACACACACAAAAACCCCCACCACACACAAAACCCACAAAACCCCTCACCACACACACACACCCCACAAAAACCAAACACACACACAAAAGATTCGAAGATGGAGGAAAGAAAGACGACACACAAACAGGCAAAGTAATAAGGCACAAAATAAAAGCCATTTTCACAACTAATGATACTGAAATAAACGACCTCTTTGTTTACCTGGGGGGAAAAGTTCAGGGAATTTGGAGCAAAAGAAAGGAAAAAGGGGCTGGGTGGAATGGAAAGAGCATAAAGAACAACACAATGAGAGAGAGAGGAGGAGGCAAGAGAGAGATAGGAGGAGAGAAGAGAGAGGGAAGAGAGGGGGGGGAGAGGAGAGGAGGGAAAGAAGAAGGGGAGTGAATAGGAGAAGCAAAAGAAGGTTACAGAAGAAGGGAGAGAAGGGGGGGGGGGGGGGGGGGGGGGGGGGGGGGGGGGGGGGGGGGGGGGGGGGGGGGGGGGGGGGGGGGGGGGGGGGGGGGGGAAAGGGGGTATCAAAGGAGAAAGAACAGAAAGACAAAAGAGAGACAAGAGAGACCCGAAGGAGAGAGAGAGAAGGGGAGGGAGGGGAAGGGAGGGGGGGGTTGTTCAGAGAAAGACGACGATAGAAGAGAGGGGGGGGGAGAAAATTTTAGTTTTTCACACAGGAGAGAGACAGACGACGGGCGGGCAGGGAAGGGCACAACGGGGGAAAGAAACCAAGGAGAAAAACAACCCCAAAACAACAAAAAACGATGGTATCGGAGATGAGGGGCGATAGTATGGCTGAAGCGGGGGTTGGCACGCCCAAAGCAAGTTAAAACATCAGGGAAAACAGCCAGGCCTGGGAAAATTAGTACACCCAAAACATGCTTGCACGCCCGCCAAACCCCACACACAAAACACAACACAGCACCACACACTTTCAAACACAAAGCCACGCGGGCACACACACCAGGGATTCGCACGTCCACTAAAAAAACACCCACACTTCCCAAAACCACCCCAAAATTTCACCACCACACAACAGCACACACACACACCACACACGGCTCCGCGCCTGACAGATGTTTCATGCATCACCCGGGGCAAATCCGTCAAAACAGAACCGAAGCCTTCCTCCCAACTGGCAAAATCGCCTTCCTCTCCCGTCTATGTTTTTGTGGACAATGTCTCACCGCATCTGTTTTTTATGTACTCTCACTGCTTTACTTCAGCTGCTGGCTGTTTGCTGATCTGTCCGCTTGTTTGTTCAAGACATTTTGCTGCTGTTATGTGCGGGGGGGAGGAAGGGCAGGACCCAAAAAGAAAAGGGGGAGGAAGGGAGGAAGAGAGGGAAAACGACTTCAATTTGGTTTTATTTTTTTTCCCCACGCGAGGGCCACAGCCCCTTAAACAGAGGGGCAACAAATATTAAATTGGAACGGAAAATCAAAAAAAGAAAAAAAAATATTACTTTGGCCTATGTTAATATCAAAAAGAATCAAGACAAGGTTTTTTTCCCCTCGCGCTGATAGCTTCTTTCCGTACACGGGAAAAATTTTCCTAAAAAATATTTTCAATTTAAATGAGGGTAATAAACAAAAGACGAAATATTCTAGGGTATCGATGGGGGTTTTTTTTTTTTGACGAATTTTTACAAAAAGAATCAGAGTGTTACACTTCATAACGAAAAAAAAAAAAACGAGAGAGAGAGAGAGATGGAGAAGAGAGAAGAGAGAGAAAGAGAGGGAGAGAGAGAGAAAAGGGAGAAGAGAGAGGAAAGAGAGAGGGAAAGAGGAGAAAGGAGAGAAAAAGTCCCCCTTTTTTGGCATGGGGGATTTATGCAACATTTTGAATTTCATCTGTTTCCATTTATAAAAATGGCCCCTTTCTTCAAAAAAGGGTAGCGGTTTCCAATTGTGCACAGGTTTGTTCTGAATTATTTCCCATAGGGGCCTTGGCTTATATCCCTCCCGAGGTTTTGCGGGGACATGTATGCAGGGCGTATATATAAATAAAATTAATATTTTATGTTGTGTGTGTGGTTGTGTTGTGTGTGTGGTGTTGTTTTGTGTTTGGTTTTCTCCCGTGCGCGCGGGGCGGGGGGCGTGTTTTGGGTTTTCACGTATACGTCCCTTTCCTTTCTTGACTATGTTTCATTTTTCATCAACACATCACCCCAAACCCCAAACAAGGAGAAAACAAAAAGACAAAAAGTCACCGCGGGCTTTGCTCAGGAAAACCCTTAGCTACCCCCCCCCCCCCCCCCCCCCCCCCCCCCCCCCCCCCCCCCCCCCCCCCCCCACATCCCCTCTCTTTCACCGTGTCCAGTCTTCTCTTCTCTTTCCTGTTTGCCACCTCTGTCTCTTTCTCCTTTCCTGTTTTTCTCATCCACCATTTTTTCCCTTTTTTCGATTTTCTCTGTAACGATTTGTCCAAAGATCATCCCAAGTCTGCGCCAAGAGATGCCTGACAAGATAGCCCCATGATGCCAAGTTAGTGTGTGTCTGTCTGGCTGCACCCCTCGCCAAATGAAAATTTATTAAGCAATATTCTATGGACTTTTTAGTCTGCAGACTCGTGATGAATAAAGTTTCTGCCCACCCTCGCCAAGGTGAGATACATCTTGAAGGACAGACGGAGTTCCATCAATGTAGCTGCAGCGTGTTTTTTTCTGCCATTTGTTCTATGCACTTCTTCCAGGTCTAAATGAAGGCTCAGCTCAGACAGACTCATAGACGAGGTCTTGCAACTGAACGGGTCCAGTAAAGGGACAGGAAAAGATTGTGATGCGTAAATGCAATATTTCGAACACTTTATTTTTGTCATCAGACTTCATGTCAAGAAAAAACACATAACGTAATGAGCTTTCTTTGTGTCTCCATCCCTATCTCTTTTTTCTCTGTTCCTCTTTGCCTCCTCTCTCTCTCTCTCTCTCTCTCTCTCTCTCTCTCTCTCTCTCTCTCTCTCCCTCTCTCTCTCTCTCTCTCTCTCTCTCATCTCTCTCTCTCCATCCCTTTCTTCCTCTTCCTCTACTGTCTGTCCCGTCTTCTTTTTTCTCTAAGAGTAGACACCATACAGAATTGTCACGACAAACAAAGAAAAATGTTAGCAAAACACCACACTGGCTCAAAAGAGAGGATAATCATCTGTCAGGAGCAGATAAAACAAACACTCTCAATCGACTGATCTCAGCTGGAAACAGCATTCGGTTTCCCTATGACTCGATCTGGGGTGTAGGATTAGCAACGAAACGGGTGGTAGTGTGTGCGTCGTTGGTGTGGTGTGTGTGTGTGTGTGTGTGTGTGTGTGTGTGTGTGTGTGTGTGTGCGTGCGTGCGTGCGTGCGTGCTGTGCGTGCGTGCGTGCGGTGCGTGCGTTATTTCTTCCTTTACACTAGGAACACCTTCCATGTCCTACCCCCTTAACCCACCCCCCCCCTTTATTAAACTAAAAAGAAACAACATGAACTCGGAGAACAGAGCCTAAAGCCACACACATGTTTTTAAATTCTCAGCTCCCCCTCTTCCTACTTTCCTCCCTCTCTATACCATGCTCTAGTCTTCTCCTCACCGCAACCTTCCCACCCATTTTATTCATTTATTCGTCCCTTTCCTCTCCTTTCTTTTTTTTAATTTATAAAAAAATATTTTCAAATAGAAACAAAAAAAATTAAATCGGAAAAAATACCACCACACCCACAAACACACGAACCTGCCCTCTTCTTTCTACCATTGTTTCTCCATGCCTGTCTTTCTTTCTAATGACTTGTGACTTTTTTCTCTCTCTCTAATGACTTGTGACTTTTCTCTCTCTCTCTAATGGCTTGTGACTTTTTTCTCTCTCTCTAATGACTTCTGACTTCTCTCTCTCTCTCTCTCTCTCTTCTCTCTCTCCTCTCTCTCTTCTCTCTCTCTCTCTCTCTCTCTCTCTCTCTCTCTCTCTCTTATGACTTGTGACTTTTCTTTCTCTCTAATGACTTGTCTGTAGATCAGCCCATCCCACCAACAGATATCTGACAAGGTATCAGTTTGATGATGCTAAGTCCATAATGTCCAGCTTGCACCCCTCGCCAAATGAGAGTATAATCAGCAATATTTCACTCGGCCGTTCAGTCTGCAGACTCCTGATGGGAAAAAATATAAACTCTTCCCACCCTCGCCAAGTCGATACACATCTTAAAGGACAGACGGAGTTTCATCAATGTAGCTGCGTGTTTTTTCTGGTATTTGTTCTATGCACTACTTCCAGATCTTAATGAAGGCTCTCAGACACAGAGGGGTTTTTGAAATAGAATGAGTCTGGTAACAGTTGGAAGAAATCGGATGGGTAAATGCTCAAGTAGTCAGACTTCATGTCTTGAGAGATACAGGAAATGTGCTTTTTCCGTGTCTCTACCTGTTTTTTTCTTTCTCTCCCTCTGTCACCTTTTGTCCTTATTCTTTCCACCCTCTATCATCTCTCCCCTTCCTCTTCTCTCCTTCCTCCCTCCCCTCCCCCCCCCTCCCCCCCCCCCCCCCCCCCCCCCCCCTCTCTCTCCCCCTTAGGCAACGTATACCATAAACAATGCTGAAGATGAAGATGATAACGACTATTGAATTGAATGCAATGACTGATAATGATTCCACTGTGCTGAGGATGAGGATAACGACGATGCTCATACTTATCTGTCTGTATGCTATGTGTTTAGAAAAACTGTGTGCATCACTTGACAGTATAAGGGAAATGTTGATTTAGGCTAAGTATTTCTGTTTGTTCCCTTTTGTCCCCTTTTCTTTTGTTGTGGCCCAAGGCTAAAGTACAATTAAAATTGTCCAGTGTTCATTGTCCAGTACTCTCTCTCTCTCTCTCTCTCTCTCTCTCTCTCTCTCTCTCTCTCTCTCTCTCTCTCTCTCTCTCTTCTTCTTCTTCTTCTTCTTCTTCTTCCTTCTTCTTCTCTTCTTCCTTCTCCTTTTTCTATCAGACAGCAGACAGCATACAGAGATGTCAATACATACAAAGAAAAAAGGTCAACAAACACAACACCAGCTCAAGAGTGGATAATCATGGCCCACAATCTGACAAAAAACAAACACTGTGCTCCTGAATCCACTGATCTCAGCTGGAAACAAGATTCTGTTTCCTTGTGACTGGATGGATCTCTGTTGTACATGATGCAACAAAGCAGATGTTTAATAGCATGCGTGCGTGCACGTGCGGTTGTGTGTGTGTGTGTGTGTGCGTGTGTGAGTGTGTGCGTGTGAGTGTGTGCGTGTGCGTGTGTCTGTGTGTGTGTGTATGCGTGCGTGCTGTGTGTGTGTGGTATGAGTGTGTGTGTGTATGAGTGTGTGTATGCATGTGTGTGTATGCATGTGTGTGTATGCATGTGTGTGTATGCGTGTGAGTGATGACTGTGTTGTGTGTGTGGTGCGTGTGTGTGTATGCATGTGGTGTGTGTGTGTGTGTGTGTGTGTGTGTGGTGTGTGGGTGTGTGCGCGCGCGCGTGCGCGCGCCTTCGCGAAAACTAAAAGCATTCCAGAAATAATCGTTTCGACTACTGACAGACCTAAAGGAAAACATTGACTCCGCTGAGAGAGAGAGAGAGGAGAGAGAGAGAGAGAGAGAGATGAGAGAGAGAAGGAAGAGAGAGAGAG
>CM060323.1:11067311-11072311 GCA_030674155.1 Stramonita haemastoma
TATGTTATTTGTGCGCGTGTGTGTATTTGTGTGTGTGTGTTGTCTTTGTGTCTGTGTGTGTATAACTGCTTTCTTTATTGTGTTCCAGAGTATAATACTTAGACAATCTGCCCTACCTAATCACCCTGTTACTCCTCCGAAGACAGACAAAAAGAAACACACAACCACAGCCACGGCCAAGTATTTTCATCTGCCCCCACCTCCCGCAAACATCTTCTCTTCACATTTTGCAGTCATTTTTCTCCATCCCAGTTTCAATTTCTACATCCCATTTTCTCCCTCCCTCTATGCGGTTTCTCTAATCCCCTTCGGTTCTGTTAGAATTATTCCACCAGAGATCAGCTCATCCCTGTAAGAGATGTCTGACCAGATATTTAATGATGCCAAGTCTATGTGTCTGGCTTGCAGCCCTCGCCTAGTGGGAATGCATTAGCCACATCATGATCGAATTTTCAATGGGTACACTCGTGCGGGGAATGGGGAAAAATTCTGCACACTCTTGCCAAGTTCCGATCCATCTGAAGGGACAGACAAAATCACATCATTACAACTGCGTGTATATCTGACATTTGTTTGAAATGCAAGATACACATCGTAATGAGGTCTCTCAGAGAGAACCAGATTTTTCAGATAGAATAAGTCTGGGGAAAAGATGGGAAGAAAATGATATGAGTAAAAGCCATGTATGGGCATTTTGTTTTCACATAATTAGATTCCATGTCCTGAAATATGCATAAAGGGATGTGTTCTCCGTCTGTCTGTCTGTCTCTCCCTCCCTCCCTCTCTCTCTCTCTCCTCCTCTCTCTCTCATTCCCTCCTCCCCTCTCTCTCTCTCCCATTCCTCCTCCCCCCTCTCTCTCCTCCCTCTCTCTCCCCATTCCTTCCCTCCCCCCTCTCTCTCCCCTCATCTCCTTTCCTCTCGTCCTTCTCCTCCCATAACAATTCCTTCGTTGACTGATCTCCTCATGAGAACAAACACTGTTCATGACTGACCCTGGATGAATCTGTTTCATGTGATGCGAATGGAGCATGGCTGCTCAGTGTGTGTGTGTGTGTGTGTGTGTGTGTGTGTGTGTGTGTGTGTGTGTGTGTGTGTGTGTGTGTGTTTTCATTTATTTATTTTATTTATTCTATTCTTTTATATCAAGGATAATGGGATGAGCACTCATGTGCTTTTTTATCCAGTCCCCGTGTGTATGCAGTTGTGTAAATATTGTCATCTGTTCCCACTGGCACACAATGGCCTACTCTTACGAAAAGCGGAACAGGATTTAAAGTGTGCGCAAGATGTTCTGCGTGCGTTAGCACACGGGGCCTCGGTTTATAGTCCCATCCGGAGGACTTTTGGGGAGGGTGGAGTCAGCACTGATTTTCACTCCAGGGAAAACATCCCCTCGACCGAGAATCGAACCTGGGTCGTCAAATTGTATTGTGGCCTAAGGCTGATATACAGTATCAGTATGAAGTCTAAAGTCTCTCTTTCTCAGCATGATTTCCTTTTTTGGCTTAACTTCACCTTCAGGTTAGTAAAGGAGAGATGATGCATGTATAAGTGTGCGTGCGCGTGCGTGCGTGCGTGCTTGTGTGTGGTGTGTGTGTGTGTGTGGTGTGTGTGTGTGTGTGTGTGTGTGTGTGTGTGTGTGGTGTTGTGTGTGCGTGCGTGCGGGTGGTGGTGGTGTGTGCGGCGTGCATGCGTCGTGAATGTGTGTGCGCGCATGCGTGTGTGTGTGTGCGCGCTGCGTGGTGTGTTGTCGTGTGCGTGCGAGTGCGTGCGTGCGTGCGTGTGTGTATGGCTGGGTGCATGCGTGCGTGCGTGTGTGTATAGTGAGTGTGCATGCGTGTATGCAGTAGGTGTTTGCTTTATATGTACTAGTTTGAAATACTAGGACAATATTCTCTTACTTGGCCTACCTGACCTTAAAAATCGACAGTCAGACAAGCCAGTAACAAGAAAATTAATAGTGACAACACAAAGCCACAGACGTGTCCAGGTATTCTCTACTGACTCTGCATTCCACACACGTTTCCTCCTTGACGTTTTTTCCATCCGTGTTTTAAGTTTCTCTATCCCTTTCTACCTCCATATCGTTTCCCCATTGCTCCAGTAAGAATTACTCTAGAGATCAAACCAGCCCTCCAAGAGATGTCTGACAAGATAGTCAACGACGCTAAGTCTATGTGTCTGGCTTGCACCCGGTACCAAATCAGAACTTAAGCTATAATTCAATCAGCCTTGCTGTCTGCAGACCCGTGATGGAAGACTGGAAAAATTCTGCACACCCCCGTTAAGGTACTCGTGTGTCTGCAGAGAGACAGACAAAACCACATCAATACAGCTGCGTCTATGTCTGATCTTTGGGGGAGGGTTGTATTTTTGTATTTTGTACTACTTTGTCACAGCAGATTTCTCTGCGTGAAATTCGGGCGGCTCTCCCCGGGGAGAGTGCGTCGCTACAAGTGCAGCGCCTACCTTTTTTTCTTTTTCCTGCATGCAACTGTATTTCTTTCTCTACCAGAGTGGCTTTTTTTCCACAGAATTTTGCCAGGGTCAACTCCCTTGTTGCCGTGGGTTCTTTTACGTGCGCTAAATAGTGATGTGTAACACATGGGACCCCGGTTTATCGTCTCATCCGAAAGACTAGCGCCCAGACCACCACTCAGGGTCTAATTGATGGGGAAAAGTTTTGGGCCCAAACGGGGTACGAACCACCGCACACTCCGACCAGGACTTTTTGCTTTCCAGGCAAGGCGCGTTTCCACCTAGACCACCGATCCACCAAATCTATTGTTCAAAGTATGAGTTCTTTTTATCTTAATGAAAGTTCTCTGACAGAACCAGATTATTGTCATGGAATGAGTCTGAGAAAGAAGATAGGGAAGAAATGCAATGAGTAAAAGGCATGCATGAGCATTTTATTCTCAAGTCATCAGATTTCATGTCCTGAAGGATGCACGAAGGGACGCCTTTTCTTTATGCCTATGTCTCTCGCCTGTCTCTCATTTTGTCTTCTGTCGTCTGCTGTCTGTCTGTCTGTCTGTCTGTCTGTCTGTCTGTCTGTCTGTCTGTCTGTCTCTCTCTCTCCTCTCTCTCTCTTCTCTTCTCTCTAACTCACTCACTCACTCACTCAGTCTCTATGCATCTATATCTCCCTGTCTCTTTCTTTGTCCGTCTGTCTGTATGCCTGCCTGCCTGCCTGCCTGCTCTGCTGCTGCTGCCTGCCTGTCTGTCTGTCTGTCTGTCTGTCTGTCTCTCACTGTCAATCATCTCTCCCATTACTTCTCTCAAAGCTGGCAGACTGAAGAGTTACTAGAACACACAGAGAAAAAATCAACAAACAACACATTTCAAGGAAGAATAATGATCGGCCAGAAACGGCTAAAACAAACACTCCCCTCCTGAATCGACTGATCTCAGCTGGAAACAAGATTCTGTTTCCTTGTGACTGCATTTGTAGCTCAGGCAAGGAGGAGGAGGAGGAGGGAGGAAGGAGGAGGAGGAGGAGGAGAGAGAGAGAGAGAGGAGAGAGGAGAGGAGAGAGAGAGAGAGAGAGGAGAGAGAGAGAGAGAGAGAGAGAAGACGAGAGGGAGAGAGAGAGAGAGAGAAGAGACGAGAAGACAAGAGAGAGAGAAGACAGAAGAGAGAAGAGACAGACAGAGAAGAGAGAAGAAGACAGAGAAGACAGAGACGAGAAGAGAGACAGGAGGAGGACAGACAGAAGAGCAGACAGACAAACAGAAAGACGACAGAGAGAGAGAGAGAGCGAGAGAGAGAGCAGAGAGAGATGTTTGAGAGCCAACAAGAAGAACCAAAAAGACAGAGGGGACAACAATTTTTTTCAAACGAAACAAATCGGACCATTATCAAAAAACACCGTCTAGAACATTTATTCATAAAGATACAAATCGACTGACAAATTTTCAAACAATGTTATATAGTTTCTCCATTTAAAGTCTATGGTTTAGAATGAGGAGCGTGATTATACATCGAAAGTTAGCCCCCCCCCCTCCCCCCCCCCCTCCCACCTCATTCCACTCTCCTCTAACTATGTCATTCAATTATTCTGTGTCTGATAGTTTCATTGAAACAAAGATCCCTCAGTGATAACAAATACCCAGTAAGCACGCCAAAGCATTGATGCAATATTCTTTCGATCCTCGGCTAGAGATCTGAAGTTCTCCAATTATGAGATTTCGCGTACGCAACTGTTTTCGCCCGCCATTAAGGTAGCTGCGATCCGACTTCGGGGATAGACGCAGTTTTTAATTCGATGGTGGAGATATATGTGTAAACTGTCAAGTGAGTGCAGACAGTTCCTAGTTTTGTTTCCACACGCTGGGCCATTGGCAGGTCTCGCAATTGTGTGTGTGTGTGTGTGTGTGTGTGTGTGTGTGTGTGTGGTGTGTGTGTGTGTGTGTGTGTGTGTGTGTGTGTGTGTGTGTGAGTGTGTTGTGTGTTCTGTGTCTGTGTTTATGTGTGTCTGTGTTGTGTGTGTGTGTGTGGTGTGTGTGTGTGTGTGTGTGTGTGTGTGGTGTGTGTGTGTGTGTGTGTCGTGTCTGTGTCTGTGTGTGCATAGATGATGTAAAGCTGGAAAGGCGAGAGAGAGAGAGAGAGAGAGAGAGAGAGAGAGAGAGAGAGAGAGAGAGAGAGAGAGAGAGAGAAGAGAAGAGACAGAGACAGAGACAGAGACAGAGAGAAGACAGACAGAGAGAGACGGACGACAGACAGACAGAGACATAGAGAGAGTACAGAGAAAGACAGAGAGAAAGCAGAGAGAAAAAGACAGAGAGAGAAGAGAGAGAAGCAGACAGGCAGGCAGGCAGACAGACAGAGATCGGAGGGGGGGGGGGGGGGAGAGATTCTGTTTGTAGAGGTCAGGAAAATGAATACAAGCCTGCCCTTTCCATGAAGAAGTTATGCATAACACTTGAGCGCAGCTGCAGGCATCTTGTTTTCACAGACAGACATACAGCTCTGCACCACTTCCTCACAACACCTCCAC
>CM060323.1:11087311-11094811 GCA_030674155.1 Stramonita haemastoma
AGCATAGGAGTGCTTATTCCATTACCCTGAAACAAAAGAATAATTTAAATATAGATAAATCTTTTTCTTCCTTTGTGACAAGAGACAGAGACAAACAAAAAATAAAAGAGAAGGCAGGGCTGGAGGAACGACAGAAAAAAGAGAGGGGAGGAATGTAAGGGGGAAAGAGAAAAAAAGAAAGAAAGAGAGAAAGAGAAAGAGGGAGGGAGGGAGGGAGGGAGGGAGGGAGAGAGAGAGAGGGAGGGAGAGAGAGAGAGAGAGAGAGAGAGAGAGAGAGAAACACTTTGAAACACTTTTGAAACACTTTGAAACACTTTTATTAAGGGATAAGAATAAGCACACATAATGGCTTTTTTACATCCAGCCCTCAATCAAAGAAAATCATAACAATGAAAACAAATCGACTGCAAATTTATGAAAAAAAAAAAAAAAAAAGGGAGAAAAAAAAAAAATTAAAAAATCGTTGTAACATCATAGAAATGTATGTCAAAAAGGAGATTTTGTATAAAAAAAAAAAAAATAAAAATAAAATAAAATAAATAAATAAATAAATAAATAAATAAAAGAGAGAGGAGAGAGAGAGAGAGAGAAGGAGAGAGAGAGAGAGAGAGAGAGAGAGAGAGAGAGAGAGAGAGAGAGAGAGAGAAAGAGGAGAGAGAGAGAGAGAGAGAGAGAGAGAGAGAGAGAGAGAGAGAGAGAGAGAGAGATGAGCACAGAGGAAAATAAAATGCAATGCCAGACAAGAGAAGATATCATGTGAATGTGCCTGTATATTCATTCATAAGGATCGAATGATACTTGTTTTTAAAAGTATATAAACTAGTATTGACATTTACTGAGGATGAAACATCATTCCATAATAAACCACCAGAGTAAGTAAGTGAGTAAGTAGAGAGAGAGAGAGAGAGAGAGAGAGAGAGAGAGAGAGAGAGAGAGAGAGAGAGAGAGAGAGAGGAGAGAGAGAAAGAGAGAGAGAAAGAGAGAAAAGAGAGAAAGAGAGAGAGAGAGAGGAACACTGAAACAGTAAGACAGATAAGACAGGTAAGCCATGTAATACCAAACCGTGTGTCTGGCACGTAGGTATATGGCAGATTTACCCACTTTTTTTTTCTTTACAAACTAACGTAGGTATATGGCAGATTTACCCACTTTTTTTTTCTTTACAAACTAACGTAGGTATATGGCAGATTTACCCACTTTTTTTTTCTTTACAAACTAACGTAGGTATATGGCAGATTTACCCACTTTTTTTCTTTCTTTCTAACCAGCAAAAAAGATCCAACACCACCTCTATCTCTATAACAAAACCAACTAGTTTTCCCTTTTAGTTCAAGTTTTATTCACACACCGTGATGGTTATTATAGCGGTGATCATGATGATGACAATAAATAGGATCATGACGGGTGGATTAAAAAAATATATGGTTGGTTAGCATTTGTAAGCTGATGAAACACTTTATGAAATCATAGACAGAAGAAAAATTGTCCCTTATCTGAGCTGTCTGAGACTGGGAATTGGTTTCGTCACAGCATTTCACAATGCACAATATTCAGCAAGACCCAAATGGCTTCCACACCATTTCAGAAACATAACAGACACTAACGACCCCTGCACACTTTTTCTCACTCTTTGTTCTACGTCATCTCAAAGAAGCACTACTGTTTCTTGCCTTTAACTTACTTACCACTGACCTTCCATAGCCGGCAAAGTTTGATTGTGTGGGAAGTAGCAACGGAGTCTTGAGGTCGTGGATTCACGCAAATGGCCATTAGGTGAAAAATTGCGAGCAAGTGTAGGTCGACATTTTTTTTTCTTTTTTTCTTTTTTTTTTTTTGGGGGGGGGGTATTCACCCGAGTAAATCAAAAGGTAGCTTATAAATGTCTGTGCCTTTTTCTGGTTTCAGGCCTGAAAAGTAACACAGGAAAAATATAGATGCATCCCAACAAATGGAACAATAGGCTATGAATTTCAAAAGTCCTTTTTCTCTGTAAGGTATCCTAAGCTCGTTAACTACAATGGCAAGGATTAACTTGTTTAAAAATGTCCGGAATGTGGGGCATGATTACTCTGATGAAGAACTCCCGTCACGCCGACCCTTAGTGTGGGTAACACTCACTGCCAGAAGCAGGAGTCTTGGCTCTAGCCCCGGTGCTGTTAGCACACGCAAATGTTTGCTCTCTCTCTCCATCTCCCTCGATCTCCCTCCCTCTCTCTCTCTCTCTTGCAGAACATCCTGCGCAAACGTTAAATCCTGTTCCGCTTTTCGTAAGAGTAGGCAATCGTGTGCCGGTGGGAACAGATGACAAGATTTACAAAACTGCATACACACGGGGACCGGATGAAAAAAAGCACATGATTGCTTATTCTGTTATCCTCGATATAAAAGAATACATAAAACAAAATAAAATAAATCTCTCCCTCTCCCTCTCTCCCTCTATCTCCCTCTCTCTCTCTATCTCCCTCCCTCTCCCTCCCTCTCTCTATCTCCCTATATCTCCCTCCCTCTCTCTATCTCCCTATATCTCCCTCCCTCTCTCTATCTCCCTCCCTCTCTCTATCTCTCTCTCTCCTGTCCCCAACCCTCCCATCTCCTCTCTTCTCCTTTTCCCTTCCTTTTTGTCCTCCCTTTCATACTTACCATCATCTTAATTATCATCATCATATTTGTATTCACTATCACTACAACCACATTACCACAACTATCACCGTCATCATCATCACCCTCATCTTCCTCGACCCCCCCCCCCCCCTCCCCTACCCCGTATTTCTATCTGACATCCGAAAGGTTACAGACTAATCAGAACTTGCAAATGAATAATGGAAAAAGTATCTCCGTGTGTGTCTGGTGGTTGATCTTTGCACCGAATTCTGCGCTTTACTGACGGAGAAAACTGTTAGTAGGGATGGCGGCATACGGCTGCCTAGACACTCACTCTTCCTCATACCGTCGTCCACGTCACACTCTCCTACATTCTGGAGACGTTTGTCTTTTCATTTTTGTTTTCAGAAAAGTAACGCCGTTTGATTCTTTCATTAATACCAACAGTACCTTGGTTCTCTGTCTGTATCTGCCTGCCTGCCTCCCTTCTACTGCGCGCGCGTTTGTGTCTCGTGTGTGTGCGTGTGCGTGTGTGCGTGTGTGTGTGTGTGTGTGTGTGTGTGTGTGTGCAAGTGTGTGTGTGTGTATGTGTGTGTGTATTTGTGTGTGTGTGTGTGTGTGTGTGTGTGTGTGTGTGTGTGTGTGTGTGTGTGTGTGTGTGTGTGTGTGTGTGAGTGTATGTGTGTAAGTGTGTGTGTATGTGTGTGTGAGTGTATGTGTGTAAGTGTGTGTGTATGTGTGTGTAAGTGTGTATGTGCGCGACTTATTTAACACAAGGCTATAATTATAGTAACTGATAAAAACGCAATGAACAAAATTAATAACGCAATTTGTTTTTCTATATGTCTCTGGTCCAAGATACTTTTCTCCCATTTATTTTAGACGTCGTCAAGGCTGAAGTGATGTCAAGGAAGAAGAAACTAAAATGGCAACACGTCTGGGACTATAAATCGACGTTCCCTGACTGAAAGGAAGACGAGATATGGACAAGAAAATGCCATCTACAATAACAGACAATGAAGACCTGGTGAAACCGCAGACTTTAATGCAAACACACAACAAGCATGACAAAACATAACACACAAAAATACCCCCAAAATATTGGTAAATCTTTTAGAAACAAAACGCGTTTTAAAAGTACTCCAAACTTTTAAGCTACGAAAAAAAAAAAGCCAGATTTTAAAGTCATCACAACTTTTTCTATTCATAAAAAGCATGATCAAGTCCTTTATGGCATATTCCGACTTGTCTGTAGCCAGCTGTAATGCTGAAAGCTGCTGTGACCGCCATTAGCGGCATCACACACTGACAAACCTGGCCAGATTAGTCTGTGGCAAACGTCTCCTGGACCCTGCTGATGCCATAGACACATCAGGCTCCAGACATTCTGGTGCTTCTGAAGAGGAGAGATTTAGAGGGCGGGAGAGGAAGCCTTAACCATACACAGGCACACGCACACACACACACACACACACACACACACCACACACACACACACACACACACACACACACACACACAAATACAGACACACACACAAATACACACACGCGCACACATATTTACACACACCACCACCACCACCACTCCATTCCACCCCACCCTAACCCATAAGTACACACATGCTTGCACGCACGCACAGACGAACACACAAGCACACACACTAACGCATGTGCGCGCGCGCACGCGCGCACACACACACACACACACACACACACACACACACACACACACACACACACACACTGAGGAACGTGGAAAAAAAGGAGAAATAATAATGATATTTGGGAAAGTGGAGGGAAGGAGGGAAGGGGTATGTGTGGGAGGGATAGGGGGAGGTGTCTTGCCTGCTCTCACTGAACGTCTCCTCTTCTATTAAAAAATCCTCTTAGCTTATGATCAAGCTGATAAGCAGTCTGAGCTCCATTGAACTGAGAGAGAGACAGAGACAGAGACAGAGATACAGAGAGAGAGACAGACAGACAGAGAGAGAGAGACAGACAGACAGACAGAGATAAAAGAGAGATGAGGGTGGTGGTAATGGGACCAATTTGTGCCGTGTTGAACTAGATCATGAGTTAAGCAGATTTTGCATACCCGATTTGCCTGTTGCACATTGAAAGCTTTTACAAAGAACTACAGTAGACTTAGAAAAAAGAACCCTTCGCCTACACTTTCCAGAAGTGTAACCCCAATCCTCATAGCATCATAATTATGGTGCATGAACACCAACATTCCTTGGGGCAAAATCGAAGTGGATTCCATCTAATCACTGACACGCCGAGGGGACTGGCTTCTCCTGTGTGCCTTTATCAAATGTTTGTCCTTTGCATTATCGCTCTCGATGCACTCCAGTTTCCTGACAGTAAGTAATTTATAGCTGATTTAACCAAACATGCTTACACAATGATGGCGAGAAAAGTGGCATAACTGCGACTAACGTTCTTTAAATTATAGACTCACTCTAAAACAAACTTTGCAAGTAGTCCCAGAGCAGTGCAGATAGGCCCGGAGCAGTGTGGATAGGCCCGGAGCAGAGTAGTTAGGCCTGCAAGATCAAAAGGACTAGCAAAAACAATCCTGCAAGGCACTGTCCAAGGAGGAAGAAAAAGAGGCAGACAAAGGAAGAAATGGGAGGATAACATCAGCGAATGGACAGGCCTAGAACTCAACAAAACCATAAAAAAGGCAGAGCAGAGAGAGGAATGGCGTCAAGCCTTCGGGGATGCCCCCACGGTCGCCAGACTACGGGATATAGACAGACAGACAGAGAGACAGACAGACAGACAGACAGACAGACAGATAGATAGATAGATAGATAGATAGATAGATAGATAGATAGATAGATAGATAGATAGAGATAGATAGATAGATAGATAGATAGATAGATAGATAGATAGATAGACAGACAGGTAGTTGTTATATAGATTATATAGACATATTTCATTATATATTACACACATATATATATATACATACATACATACATACATACATACATACATACATACATACATACATACATACATACATACATACATACATACATACATAATTATATAATCGCAAAAAACACCCCCTGAGGAAGGCGGATGCCGATGTATTGGGAAACACCTATATATGTTGGTGGTTTTACTTTCGCTTTGTTATATATATATATATATATATATATATATATATATATATATATATCTATATATATATCTATATATATACATATATATATATATCTCTCTCTCTCTCTCTCTCTCTCTCTCTCTATATATATATATATATATATATATATATCAAAGCAACAGGAGAATGAGAGAAAAAATAAAGACTGTCCCTATCTCCAGACACAGTAACTCTTTTTTAAACGGAAAAAATGTTTTAAGTGGTCTAGACCTTTAAAATAAATTATATATGTTTTTATAGGCCACCATAGCTTTTTCTCTTTTCTAAAATGGATGAGATATTTACCGTATCGTAAGCTTTCCTATACTTGAAGGACTGCTAGCAACAAAAAAGAAAGCTGATCTGTCTGTCATTAGCAGTACTACACACTGACTAACCCAGATCAGTCCCTGGCGCACTGACTTCGGGAGCTCTCTGACGCCAGAGACACATCAAGCTTCACGTGAACCTTTCGCTGCTTCAGATGGAGATATTTTAATTTTCATTTAATTAATTTTTTTTTATATCAAGGATAATGGAATAAGCACTCGTGCTTTTTACATTCAGTCCCCGTGTGTATGCAGTTTTGTAAAGATTGTCATCTGTTCCCACCGGCACACAATGGCCTACTCTTACGAAAAGCGGAACAGGATTTAACGTGTGCGCAGTATGTTCAGCGTGCGTTCGCACACGGTGTGTGTGAGTGTGCGTGTGTGTGTGTGTGTGTGTGTGTGTGTGTGTGTGTGTGTGTGTGTGTGTGTGTGTGTGTGTGTGTGTGATATGGGGAGTGGGAGAAGACTAGCGCGCTCTCTCTGCTTTTCTTTTGGGTGGGGGGACGGGGGCTTGGAGGGAGGGATTAGTTGACAGTGAAAAGGGTACTTCTCGCCTGCTCTCATAGAAACGTCTTCTCTTCTCCCTTCCATTGCAATCCGATTAGCTCTCTGATGAAAATGATAACCAGTCTAGGTTTCATTTCGGTACTGGAAAAAAGGAGAGAGAGAGAGAGAGAGAGAGAGAGAGAGAGAGAGAGAGAGAGAGAGAGAGAGAGAGAGAGAGAGAGGAGAGAGAGAGAGAGAGAGAGAGAGAGAGAGAGAGAGAGAGAGAGAGAAGAGAGAGAGAGAGAAGGGGGGGGGAGGGAGAGGGGGGGACTGAGGGAGGGACAGACAGACAGACAGAGAGGCAGACAGACACAGACACAGACAGAAGAAAGGAGCAGGAGGTAATTAGGTTGTGCCTGTAATATGGCTTTGTCTTAATTTCTGTGTGTCTGTGATAAACTTAACTACAGATTTAATTACATGTTCATTTTCAGACGATAAACTAAAACAATATCTAGGATTTCTGCTGTCTGTTGACTTAGAAACTTGTGTTTATAAGGTATAGCTTCATATGCTTTACATTGAAACAAAGAGAGAGAGAGAGAGAGAGAGAGAGAGAGAGAGAGAGAGAGAGAGAGAGAGAGAGAGAGAGAGAGAGAGAGAGAGAGAGAGAGTGAGTGAGTGAGTGTGTGTGTGAGTGTGTGTGGTGTGTGTGTGTGTGTGTGTGTGTGTGTGTGTGTGTGTGTGTATGTGTGTGTACCTACGCGTTTTCTGAATCCTCATAATGCCGAAGCAAAATAAACTAGAATAAACATCATTGCACAAAGCAACAAAAAGATAGGGAATTCTGCTGATGTAAGCCCTACCAAGTATAACTGCAACTTTGTATTCTACATCTCTGTCGGCCTGACCCCCCTCCCCCTTA
>CM060323.1:11097311-11119811 GCA_030674155.1 Stramonita haemastoma
CGCGTGCGCACGCACCAACGCACATATACACACACAGACGCACGCGCACACACATACACGCGGCACATGCTCGCGTACACACACACACACATACATACATACATACACGCACGCACGCACGCACACAAAACACACACACACACACACACACACACACACACACACACACACACACACACACACACACACACACACGCGCGCGCGCGCGCGCGCGCGCGCGTGGGCACACCTAAGTTGTTATCCATACAGATTCACCATTATTTATGTCAACTCATTTTCCAAATGATAGAGCACATGTATGTGTGTGCTCGTTGACTAAGGGCAGGGCTAACAATGCTGACAATATTACATGGTCATCTGTCTCCGTCGCTCCTGCAGCATGAAATACAGGAATCTGCTGAAGTTAAAGATAGTTTCTTCCTTCTGAGAACTTAACAATTTAGCATACTGTGTTTTAAGTGGTCTCGTATCAGTAATAGTTAAATACTTTTGGCGTATGTCTCGATACAGTGAGCATAAAAAAACAACATGGATTTCGTCTTCTAATACATTTTTACAAAACGGGCAATTTCTTTTCTCAGTAAGCGATGTATATTTAAATCGGTGGCAGTTTATTTCCGAAACTCCAATCCTAAATCGTGCTACAGCTGTTCTATACAGGTTAAAGCTGATCAGTTCAACGTACTTTTCTCTGTCAAGACAGCTCTTTTGTTCGCTGTACATTTGACTTCGATCTGTTCTCTCAAAGTGCGAGAACCACTGCTGGCAGAACACGTCCTTTAATCTCGTTTTGAATTCACGTAGGAACATTTTTTCATTACCAACGCTGCCATAAGTCCATACAAATGAATACCCATTAAGGCATAGTAAATCCCGAATGCGTGTAACCCAATTTACATGTCCTTGATTGTGCATTTCCAGTAACATGTTGTAGGCACATCTTGAATATTTACCGTTATGTTGTTTTAGAAGTTTGAACCAGTATCGTATGCAGTTTACTGCAGAGTTTAGGTATAGTGGATGGCGGCCTAATTCACCATAAACCAAGTTATTAGAAGCTCTCAATGAAATCTTTAAAAATCTCTTACATGCAAACAAGTGCACCTTCTCTAAAGACTCGTACTGTGTATAGCCCCAGATTTCCGAACCATACAATAACATTGGTGTAATTTGGGTATCAAACATTTTGAAGAAAACTCTGGCAGAATTGCAATGCATTTTGGATAAACATGATAGTATTTCGGTAGTGCATTTCTTTGCTCGTGTTATTCTGTCATTTACTGCTACACTCCAGCTCATTTTTGTGGACATGGTAACACCCAGATACTTGTAAGTGTTAACGACCTCCATTCTTTCCTTACCATAAAACCACTTTTCTTTTGATGACAGAAAGCCACCTTTCCTGAACACCATCACTTTGGATTTTTCGAGGTTAACATTTAAGTTTAGTCGGCTGGATGAACAAAAGAGAGCATTTAGTTGACTTTGCAAACCAGTGATAGAGTGGGACATCAAAACAATATCGTCAGCAAATAACATGATAACCAGTTCCATTTCAGTTGGTGAAAGACGTATTCCGTGCTTACCTTGACTTAATATTTCTTGGGCGAGTTCATTTACAAGGAAGGAAAAGAGCACTGGTGACGCTACACAGCCCTGTTTTAAACCCTGCATGCAGTCAAAGAAATCTGAATATTCGTTACCATTTCTAATGCAAGTCTTTACAGTCCCATACATGCTCTTCAAAATTTTTAACATTTTACCTTGTATACCGGTTCTCCACAAAACTGACCACAACACAGGACGTTTAACTGTATCGTATGCTTTGCAAAAATCTATGTATGCCACATACAGTTTAGCATGTTTTGAAAATTGCCTCTGGATGCAAGCATGAAGAGTAAAGACATGATCTATTGTTGAATAGTTTTTGCGAAATCCAGCTTGGCTCTCATCTATAACATTATTGGATTCTGCCCATGTGTATAGCCTTTTGTTTAAGATAGCAGTGAAAACTTTAGACAATGTATTGAGTAGGGATATTCCTCTGTAGTTATTCGGATTGTCGGTACTTCCTTTCTTATGCAGAGGTATAATGACGGACTTTGTCCATTCAACTGGATACACACTATTTTTGAACAAGTAATTAAATAGCTTAAGAAGAAAAGGTACAATAATATTTTCTGCTGCTTTAATAATCTCATTTGGAATACCGTCAAAACCAGCTGCTTTCCCATCCCCTAGCTGCCTAATGGCTGCTCTGACTTCGTCCTCTGTTATGTCACTGTCTAAGTAGTCATCTCCCATACCTTCCTCTGACTGCATGTCCTCTTCTTCTATCTCACCAACATCAGCACCTGCATTTAGTAGGGACTTAAAGTGCTCACACCATTCTTCTGCCGTTATCTCAGTGTGGTGTAAGGTTCTGCGCCGGGATTTACGAATGATGGACCAAAAGCGCTTTGGATTTTTAGAGGCGTCTACAAGCTCTTCAACTCTATTCTTTTTATATTCTTGTTGCTTCTGTCTAATTGTGGCTTTATATTCCTTCCTCAGTATGATAAAGTGTGCTTTGTCTTCACCTTTTTTTGTTCTTTTATACTTTCTCAGTTGCCTTCGAGCAAGTCTTTTCTTTAGTAGGCATTCCTGATCAAACCACTTGGATCTCTGAGTAAAAGTTCTGCTGTTGCCCCCAACCTTCCTAAACATACTCTGTGCAGCGTTATTTAGATGATCATTAAACATGTGCAGTGCTCTGTCAGCATCGTAATCGATCATCTGAATCGCTTCATTTATATGGTCATGGAATTCTGATGATGAGATAGAGTTATAAAAATTCTCCCTCTCATCCTCATTCCAAATAAGTTTTCTACCTGGTTGTTGTTGTTTTACATTGCATTGTTCTCTTTCTTTCTGAAACACAAATGTAAGGGGCATGTGCGATGATTCAACTCTTGTACCAATGCACAGATCCTTTATACTATCTGCTAAACAGTAAGTTGACAAGCAATAGTCAACAACACTGTTACCTTGATGAGACAGGTTGGTGTACTTGCTAGACTCTGCTACGTTGCACGAGCCATTCAAAATAGTCAGATCAAAAATTACACAGAAGTCTAAGAGAGCAGAACCAAAACCATTTAAGACATCATCTTCGGATATCCGACCATGAAAAACCATTTCCTCATTACAGTCCTGGTTTTGTACAAAGGCACCTAACATATTCTGTGTGTTAACTTGGTAGTCTGCTGTCCTTGAGTTGAGATCTCCAACAAGAAGTATCTCACTGTCTCCCTGTCCCTCCATGATGTTTCCTACCGAGATTTCTATATCATTTATATAACATGATGAATTTTTCGTATGGTAATATGGACTATTACAAGGTGGTACATATACAGGTATGAAGACAATATCTTTCATTCCACCATGCAATAGCTTTGACAATTTCATAACCAACATATGATCAAGAGACAAATCAATCGCATCTACGTATTTTGCGATACCTTTTCTTACCATACATAAGATACCCCCTGAACAGCGACCCTGATTAGAAAGTTTAATTGCAGGAGAAGTATATTTAACAAAATCTACAAAATGAGAGGATAAGTCAAAAAAATCTTGTGGAAAAGTTTCCATAAGACACACAATATCAAAACTACTGACATAGCTTATGAAATCACTGTCTCCTAGTTGGCTGGCAAGGCCACCAATGTTCCACACTAGAAATTTTACACTGTTGGTGGAATTTGTTGTATTTATATTTTCATCCCAATTATCATGTTTAGATGATAAATCATTGTCATAGTCATCGTTGCCATCATTACAGTCACCATCGTCATCATCATTGTTGTCATTATCATTAACCCTATCATCGCCCCAAACCCCACCGTCATTATAGTTATCAACATCTTCACCATTTTCTCCAGTATTGCCATTCTCATTTGTATCATCATTATCCTCCTCCACCTCCTCCTCCTCATGTTCCCCATCACCCAAGTCGCTATTATTACCAGGTAGCATATTACACAGCCATTCGTCAGTTGGTAGCAACACATGGTTTCCGACACTGTCCGAGCTTTCTTTCTTACTTGTTTCTGGAAGATATTCATTTGTACCCCCGGGCGGTGATACATCCGTGCGTAAGGGCCGGCCGAACTCTTACCTCCAGAAGGCAGATGGTGGCGTTCTCCCTCTGCCAAACCCGCGTGTTTGGCGTCCATGGTGGGGAGAGAGAGAGAGAGAGAGAGAGAGAGAGAGAGGAGAGAGAGAGGAGAGAAGAGAGAGAGAGAGGAGAGAGAGAGGAGAGAGAGAGAGAGAGAGAGGAGGAGGGGAGGGAGAGAGAGAGAGGGGGGGGAGAGAGATAGAGGGAGAGAGAGGGAGGGAGGGAGAGAGACGGAGGGAGGGAGAGAGGGAGGGAGAGATAGGGGGGAGGAGGAGAGAGGGGGGGAGGAGAGAGAGGGGGGAGGAGAGAGAGGGAGAGGAGGAGAGAGAGAGAGAGAGAGAGAGAGAGAGAGAGAGAGAGAGAGAGAGAGAGAGAGAGAGAGAGAGAGAGAGAGAGAGAGAGATACAGACAGACAGACAGACAGACAGACAGACAGACAGACAGACAGACAGACAGAGAAAGACGGACAGAGGCATACAGACAGACTCAGTGAAAACAGCCGGTGTATGCCCAGCTGAGATCAGTGGCATCACAAGAACTGTTTATTCTGTCCAGAGCTTGCCATATTTGCTGGGTGTGTCCACACAGAATCAGAGACGCTGCTGCAGTACGCTGCTTTTTTTCTCTCTTCGCTTGTGTTTGTGCTGACTGTTTCTTTTGTTGTGGGAGAAGAGGGATTCCGATAAACGCAGTCAGACAAAGACACACGCCCACATGCATGCTTATGGTTTGGTGTGTTGCATACTGTGGCAAACACTATCCTCGATATAAAAGAAGAAGAATAAAAACACACACACACACACACAAACTGACCACCACCCCAGTGACCTGACAGGAGACCACCAGCATGCCTAAAAATGAAAAGCCCCAGTGACGTGAGGCTGAAACGAGTCAGTGCAGAGAAACTAGAATGTGGCTCGGCTTCTTCCCGCTAGTTTAATTTCCATTTATCATAAAGTGGGTGAAACAATTCTATATTCGCATTATGAATGTAAAGAAAAAAATAAGTAAAAATGGTTAAAAACAAAACAGAAAACGATTACGCACGCCAATATCTTACCAAAGTGAACCTCATTTTTGGACAAGGGATTAAAAAAAAAAAGACGGAAGAAGACATGACAGAAAGAATAGAAGAAGAGTAAAAAAAGAAACAGAAAAAGGAGGAAGAGAAGGAAGAGGAGGAGTAGGAGGAGGAGAAAAAGAAAAAAAGAAAGAAAGAAAGAATACAACAGATAATGAGCCAGCGAAATAAACGAGACCAAAAGATGAAAACGAAACAAGAGGGGGAGAGAGAGAGAGAGCTCCATTTATTGCAAGGTCTTGTCCGATAGCAAACCCAACATCCTGGACACGTAGCGGGGCGGAAATCAGCCCTCAGCCGGCTTTATTCAGATCAAACAAACGACGTATCGAGACCTTTCCCTCCAAAATTCACTGCGCATTTATCTTTGTCGTGTAACAACAACCGTGAGGGGGATGCACATTTACATGAGCCGAATTCTATTTCTATTCAGCATGGAGCTAATGTTTGCTGATTGCATGCAAGAAGACCCGATCAAGGTGACGGGGTTTTTCTTTTTTAAATAAATGATCTCTGATCTTTTTTTTTTATTTCTGCAGTCTGAGAACAACAGAAACAGGGAGAGCCAAACAAAAAGAGAAAGAAAGACAGAGAAAAGAGAAAAGACGTGTGGGACAGTTATAGAATGAAATAGAATGAGGCGTGAGACAAAAATGAGGTACGAACACCCCCACACACACATCTACACACACACACACACACACACACGCAACACACACACACACACACACCACACACACACACACACACACACACACACAGAAGTACCTGCATACATGCAGGCCCCCAAAATACTACACATTAAAGACTGTGTCAAGAAAAGCGCATAATGATCTGAAGTAGCAGTGAAGAAGTGCAGCAGACAGGAGGTTGTGAAGCGGAAACACGGAGATAAACAACACTACAGTGTTTATACTGGACCTCGGCGTTCCCCTGCCCTTCCCGCTTGGGTGCTTCACTAATCGATGACCAATATCCGTTCCACACTTTTCAGCCCTTGCACTGCCAAACGCTAAAAAGCACGCTCGACGAAAGAAACAGTTTGTGGCCAAATGTGTGACTGTCAGTTTTGGAATATTAGTAGCTAAGAAAGAATTTTTTTTTAATCTTGAAAAGTGAACCTATTTTGTTTCAAATTCAACAACAACAGGAACAATAACAACTATATTATATTTTGGTTACAGTCCTTATGACCCCAAAAGTCATATTGGAGATTGAAATTTGCCAATTCTAAACAAACCCAGTCAAATATAATCTTCCTCACAACAAACTATATTCTAATCAATCTTCTGTGGTGTTAGAATAGAAGATAACACAGCCAAATAAAACAGAGCATTTATATTTTTAATAATTAAATTTGACAACAACGACGATGGAATGTGAGAATAAACGACACGAGAAATGCAGGAAAGAGGGAGACAATCACAGCACCATCATACAAAAGAAACAGACCAAAAACACAAGGAAAAGAGACAGTGTCCAATAGAAAGCAAGGTCAACGAGAGCCAAAAAAGTCAACAGTAATAAAAATGGAAATAGAGTTTCTTCTGATGTACCGGTTGGACTTCTTGTTGCAGTTTCGTTTCTTTTCTCCGATTAATTCAGTAATCTCTCTCTCTCTCTCTCTCTCTCTCTCTCTCTCTCTCTCTCTCTCTCTCTCTCTCTCTCTCTCTCTCTCTCTCTCTTTCCCTTTCTCTCTCTTTCTCCTTCCTCCCTCTCCCTCCCTCTTTCTTTGTGTAAACATAGCTTATTTCGTTGATTGGATGTAACAAGATGCCTGCCAGTTCTATGGACGTGCCCCAGACACGACCCCAGAACAATGGAGCTATTCCTGACATGTCACAGTGCCTCCACCACCCCCCACCCCCCCTCCTGCACCCCTCTGTCTTCCTGCCTTTGAGAGTCTGCAACACTAGCAGTGATGTGCAAACAGCCTCTCAGAACAACTGCAATGACTGCTATGGCGAAAAGAGCGCTCATCCTACAGTCTCTCTGCTCTAGCATTCCTTCTCCAAGACTGAAAGATGCACAAACATTAGTGAACCATCAGCACATATTGAAAGTAATCTATTATTGATTTTTTATTGATTCATCTATTTTTCTATCAACGTGACCAATATTTTCTTATTATTTTTCGTGGGATGGGAAAAAGGTGTTGAGCTATTGGTTAGCTGGTGCTACGTCTGGGGAGTCTGCATGTGACAGTATGGTCTTGAGTAGAGCTTTAACAACCTTTCCTTTATTCAGTTCTTCTGTCGTCTTCTTTGTTTCAATTGAGTACATTCTGTTACTTTGCTGTTTTTCAATAACCAGTCAATGACAGTAAATTGATTACAATATCAACCAGTGATACACAATTAAAAATGATCTACCCTTATCTAGGCTTAGAAGTCCTTTTCAAATCTAAACCACATCACAAAAACTTGGAGAAAGTTGACAATAAATATATTTTCTCCAAGGAGAGAAGCAAGGTCAAAGCCATTGTTTCTAGTATAAACGCATTTGAGACTCTACCACCGTTAAAAGAAGAAAAACGTGAATTCTGGGAAAAAATGAAAAATGATGAACTCCTACAAATCTGACAGAAAAGGGTCCTAACGCACATTGCCACTAATAGCCACACACATGTTTACACTGCACGCACACTTGCATTCAGCGGTGTTTGTGACTACTGAGCTACACTGACATAAAGGGGGACAAAGCAGGTCAAAGACAGGAAAAAAACGAATGGACAATGAAGCATCAGGGTTCAATCCCAAACGAAACACAAATATTAAATTTCAGACGGATGGGTTTACCACATAAAGCCACTTTATTCCCCATTATCTGCGTGGTCATCAAAGGTGAATTCTAATCAGCCTTTTGCCCTCTTTGGTCTGTCTGTCATCCTGCTGTTTTTCCTTCCTTGTTTGTCAGGTTAGAGAACAGGGGATTAAGGCAGGCTTGCAGGCAGGCAGGCAGGCAGGCAGGCACAGGAGAGAGGAGAGAGAGAGAAGAGAGAGAGAGGAGAGAGAGAGAGAGGAGAGAGAGAGAGGAGAGAGAGAGAGAGAGAGAGAGAGAGAGAGAGAGAGAGAGAGAGAGAGAGAGAGCAATGAACGAAATTTATTGTTATTTAGCAATCAAGCCATATAGTGCTGCCGCGTGGTAACAAACGAAATTGAGTGTCCAACCACTGCAGAGACATGGAAACCATGGCAGTAGTGATATGCACATCTAGATTTCATACATCATTGTCCATGTCTCAGTTTTCATAACAGTCCTTTCTTTTTGAGTCTACAGCCAGCGAAGTCAGCCCAAATAAAACCGGATCAGGTCCTGAAGGAGTTGTAGTTCCCGTTCATCACGTGCCATTGTCTCTGTGTGTTGTGTATTAGGACGCTGCTTTCCTTTTCGAAATCTAGCAAATGTTACACGTTCTTCTGGCAGCATGCTTTGTCTTCTTGCTTGATGTACCTGTACATGCAGTCTGAAGGCCAGTAAATGACATTGTGAAGCATAAATGCAAAACATTGCAATGCCTAATTATGAGCACGTCCGTTCAATTCTCTCCCGTCACCCCAGCGGAGAGAGAGAGAGAGAGAGAGGAGAGAGAGAGAGAGAGAGAGAGAGAGAGAGAGAGAGAGAGAGAGAGAGGAGAGAGAGAGAGAGAGAGAGAGAGATTCATACTGTCAGAGCGAGCTTGGGAGAATCAGACTATCTGATCATGTAACACGTTACAGATCCGTCTCTGGTGTTTTAAACGAACACGAAATCCATACCATCCCAGTGTTCTACGAAACAAAGAAGACGGGTTAAGAAAAATCGTTCACAATATTAGAAAAGCAAGAGAGCAGCTATATTTAGGTCACTTATTTTCATTTGATCACTACCATTATTTCTTGCAGTCCTCTGGTCTTACAGGCCGTTATACACTAAACAGTATCCCCTCATTTATGTTGTCTTTGAAGATGGTGGTGGTGGGGGGGGAGGGGGGTAGAAACGATGGTCGTGAAAATGACAAGGGTCTGCTTTCTTGTTTGAATTAATTGCAAAGTATAGAAAGCAAAATGGGGACCCTAAGGCACTTCAGGTCTGTCTGCAGTGTTTGCAATTTGGATTACAAGCAGAGTTTTTATTGTCAAATGTGAGACATGACACTAAAGAATGACAGCAAAGTATCCAAGGTGTTTTTATTCTTTTTCAGAGCAGCTTATCGACTGACATTGCAAACATCACATTTCTTGATACTAAGTGTCCTTATCACTGCAATGTGTACTACTAGTCAGAGAGATATACGACAGTCATCACTCACTAAAGTGGGCTTCTTGAGCAACTCCCTCACGAGGCTATGAATGATAGTGTCCTGCGTAATGAACCAGGTATATCTCACAACCGTGGTTTTTATGGACTACTGGAGTCAGAAATAGACGACGAATATGGATGTCTGCGGCGGGATGGAAATGAGTTAGCACTGAGACATAAACACTGGCATATCATAAATAGACTATGAGACAGCAAAGTAAACGAAACAGGAGAATGATCTTGAGATAGGTTGAAATACATAACATTATGAAAAGCTGTTTGATGGCAAATCAAACACCTTCACATCTGAACTAGCGGACATCAGATCCCAGTCCGCTTTATGCTGATCAAACGAACGGCGAAAATAACTTTTCTAGGATGGCCTGCACATTCCTCGTTGATTAGCATCATCATCCTAAATGTGAATGCACTTCTGAATAAGGAGAACACTATCCATTTCGTGTCAATGGCAATGCCAGCCAAAGCTCATGTTTGCTGATTGCAGGCGAAAAGACACGATCAAGGCGGCAGGTTTGTCCCTTGAAATGATGCTCATGGTTCTTCTTTTCAGTTCATTGTTTACAGAGTTAGAATGGCAGGAGGAAAGGGCAAACAAAGGATAGGCAGAGACAGAGAAACAGAGGCAAGGAAGGAGACAGAAGGGGCAACAGTCATAGAGGGACAGAGATGAAAATGGAGTACAAAGCAACCTGCAAAATGACACACAAAACACGCGCGCCACGCACATACACACACACGCAACGTACATACACATACCCCCCCCCCCCTTACATTTTCCTGCTTCAAAGAAAGCTAGGTCACCTAAATAATTCCACCATTGTTCTCCTCGTGTTATGCTATTTCGTTGGACATTTGAGGTTTTGGATGATGGGATTAATACAGTTATATTGAGATTAGGTCCGGACGAAACAGACTTGTCTGATGAGCGTTTAGTCAACATAATCAAGCGATGAACATTAAAACTCCAAAAAATAATGTAAGGGGAAAAGATGTGACAGGAAAACAAGACGATGCGGCAAAGCCGGTGGCAGGGAAAGAAGAATCTGTGGTCAAGCTTTGTCTGAAGAAGAGCAGTACAGTGTTTGGAAGCCAACAGCTTAGATCAGCAATACCAAAACCTGGTCTGTTTACTTTCGTACTTTGCGATGTGTAGCTTTCTCCTACACAATTCTTATGGGAACAGTTTGAGCTGATTATAGTTTGACGATCGTCAGGCCCGGATCTTTTGGACAAACCAACATTTGGAAAATACAAAATGTCTTGACATGTTCTTTAAAAGCCTCTGGCACATTAGATATTACAATGAAAGTTTGCCAAAAAGATGTCTGGGCGCTAGCAAGTACTCACTGGGATGATGAAAATAAGAATAAATCCTATATCACCCACAAACACCGTCCCGCAAACATACTGAATGGAATAATACTGTGGTAATTCCCGTGGAGATGCCGGGGGCCTCGTCCTTATAAACAGCATCTGGATATTCTGTACCAAGAATTCCCTCTGCTGCTTTACCTTCCTGACCCTACAAAGGGCAGGTACCCATTTACAGCTGGGGGAACTGTACTGTAGCAAAGGCGCGCAAACCGTCACCCTTCCAATTGGCATCCACGCTCGATGCTGCTTAATTTGGCTGGGGGAAAGCGAGCGTTCTGACCACTGAGCTATCCCGTCCCCTCGTCATAGTTACAATAGCAAAAATCCCAAAAAAACCCTCAAATTCTGAATGCACCTTATTCTGACAACAGTTGACGGGAAAAACACCATTCCAACGCAGGCTTTGTTGACTTGCAACATTCTTCACTGATGGGAATTGCTCATTGAAATGAGCAGAGCTTTATCCCTTCAATATGAAGGGCAGGGCAGAGGTAGCGATAGGCCAATGTTTACTGATCTCCCTGGAAAAAACCTCACCAATGCCGCATTCTCTCTTGCCTTTTATGCCCAGATGCACAATAAATGACGGCTGTCTTTTTTTCAGTGTATTCTTCGGAATGGGACAAGGGTAGAGGCAGAGATAGTGGAAATAAAGAATAACGGATGAAGAGAGAGAGGGAGGGGGGGGGACAAGAGACCAGAGAGACAGAAGAAGATTTAAAATGAGGGAAAGACGGAAAACACGAAGGAGGGAGGGGGGAGGAGGGAGAGAGAGAGAGAGAGAGAGAGAGGAGAGAGAGAGAGAGAGGAGAGAGAGAGAGAGAGAGAGAGAAGAGAGAGAGAGACGAGAGAGAGAGAGAGAAGAGAGAGAGACGAGAGAGAGAGAGAGAGAGAGAGAGAGAGAGAGACGAGAGAGAGAGAAACCGGGGATAAGAGAGCAGACAGAAAGACAACAGACAAAGGCAAGAAAAAGCAGAGAGGCAGAGAGACACAGAGAGGAGGGAAGCAGAGAGACAGACATAGAGTAAGACAGACAGAAACCAGAAAACAAAATGAAGCAGATAGTACAGGCAAACAAGAGGGTAGACAATCAAGCCCTCAGGTAAAAACAATATATACATACATATGTGTGCCGCGCGCGCGCACATACACACACACACACACACACACACACACACACACACACACACACACACACACACCACATCCGTTATGACTGTGTAGGCACATGAACACACTAAACTATGTTATCGAAAACTACAAAGGAAGTGTGAGCAGCAAAGTCTAATATGCTGAAGAACACTACATGAATCATGACTGAAATTCAATGTAGTTTTATACCTCTGCCGACTCCTTGTATTACTATAAGAAGTTCTTACAGGATGGCACATTACATAAGTTGTGCACAGATTTTTGTTTCTGTTCAGTTCTGTTTGAGTAATTATGCTTTGCCTGCTGATTGTTTTAGCCATGTTTTGGTAACTGATATCTGCTGAAAATTTCCGCCAAAGATTTCTGTAGAACGATGTCCTGGCGATTATATTCCACCTTTGCCATTAAGATTGCAATCATACAAAGGGCACTGATTTAAACATCTACTGCTACCTGTAAATTGATAAACAAGTTCTAGTCTTTCGGTAAGACTTTGTCCACAAGATTAACACATGACTTCTTTACAGTCTCATCAAAGAAAATACGAAAATCCCAACCTTAAGTCCAAAACACAGCATTTTTAGTCACCCATACCTACCCTCTCACCATACCTCTCCTTCCAACCCACTAACCAGTACAACCCTCGACAATCACACCCCCCCCCCCACCCCCCCCCCCCCGCTCCATAAAATTCACGCATTTCAAAGACAGAGCACGCATCCTGTGGGCGACAGCCGTAACGATCTCCAGATAAAGATGCGCTGAAAAAGCATTCCAAGAAACGAGGAAACTATAGTCCACCCTCCATCCATCACCCTGCCCTCCTCACCCCTGTAACTGCCTGTCTCTGCACTATTAAATGCTGACTGCTATCGCAGTGACCCGTTGAATCGGCCACAATTCCAGAAACGTCTGCTAGCCCAAGTATCGTAGCTTAGCCCACGAGGTTCCCCCCTGCCTTGCCTTTTCGGATGTCGCCAGGAATCCATATTCATTGTCCAAGATCAGATGGTTATCCGGGCGGGTCGTAAAGAAAGACAGCATTCTACACACGTCACAGAAGCCATCTTCACATCTCCAGTCGCCGCCCTGGGCTTTCTGCCTTCTCCTGGCATTTCTCAGGGGAAAGTTATGTCTGCTTTGCATAAGCGGTCTGGCTTCAAGTTGTGTGTGGAGGCAGAACACACTGACATAATCATTATCAAAGCTTCCAAAACGCATCGCCGGAATATGTGTTATAGGTGCATTTGTAAATATTTGCACACAAGGCATATAGAGAAATGCACATGCGTACACGCGCGAAAACTCACTCAGGCAGGCACATTCGCGCGCGCTCGCACACACACACACACACACACACACACACACACACACACACACACACACACACACACACACACACACACACACACCACACTCACACACACACACACACGGACATGTGAGCATGGAACTTCCAAATCTGTTTACGTCAACACATCATTATTATAATAATGATGTAAAAATAGTGAGAAAGAAGAAAGAGAGACAGACAGACAGACAGACAGACAGAAGACAGACAGACAGACAGACAGACAGACAGACAGAGAGACAGACAGACAGACAGACAGACAGACAGACAGACAGACAGACCGATATAGAGACATTAAGACAGAAAAGAGAAGCAGACAGACAGGCAAGTTGATACACAGACAACACATAGTTTTTGAATGGGGCAGAAGGACGGTATGTCAGAGAGTGAAGATCAACATGCAGCAAGACCAATACTGTGAATGAAAAATAAGAAATTGCCAACATCTTATATTCCAATTTCCAATGGGAACGGTATTTCTTTTAACGCTACAAGTGTTGGCTGTCATTATTTTGGAGGGTGATGTTTTGACTCTAACATTTTGCGGGATCATTAATTTTCTTTCACACTGAGGCCCTGTGACTTTCCCAAAATATTTCCGAAGATTCCAGATTAGATTAATTCATCAACGCTAGAACTAACATAATTCAACAGTGATAACTTCTCTGTGGAATGTAAACATATTCTCTATCAAATGAAGCTATACAGAACCTATGGTGTGCAAGCAAACAACTATACATGAAACAGTTTTAAAACGAATTCCCTGGAATGTCTTGACTGCCGAATGTGTTGACCATCTAATTAACATTACGAATAAGAATGCTTTTTAATGTAATTAAAGACAGTGAACATCCTACATTTTGGTCTATTTTGTTTTGATGAATACATAACAGCTATTAAAAAAAAACCATCTTCTCTGTGTTGCCAAAGAATTCAGAATTGTAATGATACATCTTCATCTCCAGATCTGATCACTGGTCTTGGGAACACTCCTGTGGTTTTTGTGTTTACTTTAAGGTCACTGTTATAAAATATATATTTTTCTAGTGTATACTAAGGCACGTAAAGACAATACACAATACATTACATAATATCACTTTAAACAAACAGACAATAACATAGAAGACAAACACAAGACACATACATTTATTGATTATAATGTTTGAAAAAATATGAAAGTAACTATTTCGTGTGTTGATTATAATTTGTAATCAATATGCTGTCAGTATTGTAATTGCCTTCAGGATGATTAAAGTGTTTTTGACTTGACAAGGAACGCTGATTCAACCGATTTACAAGTCAACAATCCAACGAATACTTAAGACATATTAAGATCTTAGGCTATATACACTTACTTGCATTGGGCAAACTGTTTCTTTAGCCACGTGCCTACAGAGAACAGGTGTCAACATGCTGTCTGGTCACCACGTGCAGAAGGTCACAGCATGATGCAGACATTGTCTCCGTGCATCTTCCTGGTTCGGTTTGGTCAAGTGCAGTCTGTAATAATAGTTTACAGAATATCATGTGCCTTCCCTCTCTCTCCTCTCTCTCCCTCTCTCTCTTCTCTCTCTCTCTATCTCTCTTCTCTCTCTCTCTCTCTCTCTCTTTCTCTTCTCTCTCTTCTCTTCTTCTCTCTCTCTTCCATTTTTTCTTTCTCTCTGATTTCTTACTTTTTCCCTCACCCTATCTCTTTCACTTTCCTACTGGTATTTGTTTTTTTCTTAATACATACCTTTTAAGATCTCTTATTCTTAACAAAACTTTTTTTCTTTTTTTTGGGGGGGGGGGGGGGGGGGGGGGAGGAGAGGAGGCGGGTGTAGTGCATGAGCTACAAAAGGAGGGGAAATGTTTGCATCCACTTTTCTATAAAAACGCCAAATTCTTTGTTCATAAAAACAGACCGGAAGAAAAAAAGAGTCAAGCTTCCAACCAATAATAGGAGACACAATAATTTGTCAACGTGATATATGTTTGCTGCCTGTCTCTCTAACACAATCATCTGGCGAGACAGGGGCTCTATACAGTCTGGCTACCCGCACTTCTGTCTGGCATGTCTCGCTGTATGAATGCAGAAACACGTTACGCAAACATCGGCAGTGTGACACGCTCGGGCCGTTTGGTGAAGGTGGCTAAGAGATGTGATATTTATCAAAACAGCACCTGTGGGTGGGTTGGGTAGCATGCTCACTTCAATAAAAGCTTGCTTTTTTCTTCTGCTGCTACTCCATGCGGTCTTGATGTATCTGTCAATGGGATGAGCTAATTCTTTGTGACTTCACAGAACTTGGTCACTATGAGAAGTGATGTCAGCTGATAGTAGGTACTGCTTTAAACAGGAAATGATATACACTATCATTGTGTTTTTGAGACGCCTATCTAGAATAAACAAATTCCACGCTGCTGCCTCTCTCTGTCTCTATCTCTCTCTTTCTGTCAGTCTTCTGTCTGTCTGTCTCACTTGCTCGTTCACTCTATGTGTCTTTCTTCTCTATTTTTTAAATAGAAAAGCAAGATTTTTTCAAGATTTCTTCCATTTTTTTTTCTAACCCAGCACCGAATTTCCCTTGACCCACAGAGCCTGTTCAAGCATATTTACGGCCATGTGATTTCTAGTATTTCTGAGACTGGAACACTGATGAAAAGGGCTTGAACTAACAGCGCTTTCGCCACGAATTCTTAACCTTATAAACTTGGCCAAACCCCTCTGTCTCTCCCCACCCCCATCCCCACTCCACCTCCACTCCAAGCATGTACATAAAACATGTGCTGTGCACACAAGTGTAGTAAAAAGAATAATTTTGATGCTCCAAGTCAAAAACATCTTCGAGTTAAAAGAACTGTGTATTTTATCATGGGTAAACATAAGTTAGTGATATGTTTTCTTTTTTCTTTTAGCTGTTGTAGTATACATTTTAGCTTCTAACTCATCTTCTGTGACTATATCTGTACATAACCAGCAATTCTATATTGTCATCCAGTTTCACTGACCAGCCATGCCTTGACAACTTTTGACATAGAACCAAATCTTCCAGGATACCATAAAGACCAATATCCAAAAGAAACCATGCACTGTCTGTGTAGCTGAGTCATTCAGTGTCATTCCCTGGTGCTAATAAAGTGGTAAGTTAAGCTACAAAGACAGAGTCGTCTTTTTCTGTTTTACTTCACATTTTCATCATCATTAGCAGCAGCAATAGGACGGGTACCAGCAACTGCAGCAGCAGCATTATAACAAGAATTTTTTTTTAATGGACTCAAACTAGCTCAGGAAAAAGAGCTCTCAAAACAGATGGATATCACTGTGAATCACAGCTGTCTGTGTTTCCACCCATGACACAGTGGTTTTGCACAGTCCCAGCTTTCAATTCTGTCTGGCCTCTTTGCATGCCACATCACGTAACGCAAACATCTGGGGGTTACGATTTTCATCACAGCATGTCTGGAGGGGGGCTATGAGAAAGCAGTATCTCTCTAAACACCTTGGCTGGCAGGTCTGGGGGTTAGCATACCAACTTCATGATAAGTAGGCTGTTGAGATAAATACGAGTCAATCAGCATCTTGTTTTTCTGTCTGTTTCTCAAAATCCCTGACACTTGCTAGAAATACAAATGCGGCTTAGTCTGTTCTAAATGATAATTTTGGAGTGGACACTAGACTAGAAGCAAGATAAACAAGTTCCCCCCCACCACCCCAACAAGAAACAGTGAAGAAACAAACACCACCATAGGAGAATTAATGAAGCAATGTAATAATCTCAAACTGTTCATAGCTCCCACAATGGCAAAGACGAAAAGTCATGTAGTGTCTTTGCTTGCAACTGAGTGTGATCTATAAGTATGCAAAATGAGTTTTATAACACATTAAATCCTGTGTCATTTGTCAAATTTTCTGAAGGTCACAATCAGATCTGAGAAAGCACCTGGCTGGCCTGGCTTGGATGATCAGGTTTTAATTCTTGTAACACTGGTGCTTCTGATCGGGCCGATTTTCCATTCTCTCTTCTCTCTCTCTCTCTCTCTCTCTCTCTCTCTCTCTCTCTCTCTCTCTCTCTCTCTCTCTCTCTCGTTTTTATGCTTACTAATCAGTAGAAAACATTATGACTGAAAAAGGTAAGCATGGTGCTCAAACGTTTCCAGATATTTTAGTTGTTTATTTATTTGCTGATGACGTGGTATTAATGTCAACTACACCTACTGGCTTACAGAATAATTAAAGGCTTAGAAACCTGTTGTGGTAATATGAAATTAAGTGTTAACATAGACAAAGCAAAGATTATGGTATTTAAGATAGGGATGCTCAGAAAAACATCCAAACATATTTTTTATGATAAAAACGTAGTTGTAGTTAACAGTTATTGTATTTGGTATTGAATTTCTCATCATGATAAGTGCAAAGAGATGTAATCCAAAATGGCTACTAAAGGCAAAAATGGCAGTAAACACATTTTAAAAAATTTGTACCCAAATTCAAACCAACACTGTTTTATGCTAGTAAAATTTGGGGGTTTCATTGATTAAACACCCAGAAAAGTACATTTAATCGCTTGTCAAAGGTTCCTAGGTGGCCTGCCAGGACACCAGATAAATGGTATACAGATCTTGGCAGGTACCCACTGTATGCAAATAGCATGTTGCATGCGTAAGATTCTGGTTTGAATTATACACACGAATTCTGAAAGATTGCCACATAAAGCTTATCATATGTTTTAGAATTCATTTTTAAGGCAAACAATGCTGGTTCTCTAAAATTAGAAAATACTATTATCTGACTATGAGATCGTTTGGTTAAACCAAGGAGTAGAAGACAAAAAGTTCTTGCATGTCTTTAAACAAAGACTTGTAGATTGGTGTACCCAGGAACAGACTGGCAGCTTTAGAGATCGTACTCGATTTGATGGTTATAGAAACTTTAAGACTGTTTTTGAAAAGAGAAGTTTATCAGTGAAATGGATACATGGTGTTTTCGCGTTGCAGATACACAAGTACGATTCAATGCTCTACCACTAAACAGTAATACACAGCGGTCTTATTGTTCAATGTCCTGTTTGAAAGACCAAATTAAAAGACATTGAAGAACGCTTCTAATACAAAACGTCCTGTCAACAACACACACACACACACACATTATATATATATATATATATATATATATATATTATATATATATATATATATATATATATATATATATTGTGTGTGTGTGTGTGTGTATGTGTGTGTGTGTTTGTGTGTGTATACATATATACACGTTGATGTTAATATGTTTAAAACATGTTATATCCCAGACTAATATGTTTATAACACATAATTATGCCCACACTGTACACACTGTATGCCCACATGCCCACCATTCTTTTGTATTATGGCCTAAGGCCGATGCACAGTAAAAGGTGATCTCTCTCTCTTCTCTTCTCTCTCTCTCTTCTCTCTCTCTCTCACCACTCTCTCCTCTCTCTCTCTCACCCTCTCACACACACGACGCGCGCGCGCGCACCAATTTTCCCTTTCAACAATCCTTCTTTATCTTTCTCTTTGATTTTCTTACCCTACCTGTCCACATCTCATCCCCTATTCTTGGTGGTGGTTTTTTTTATAAATATGATCAAAACTCTCTAGACACCCGACCAGCCGCCTTGGCGCAGTGGTTAGTGTCTTGGATTTCGGACTGGAAGGTCGCGGGTTCGAATCCCGAGAGTCATAGGAATTTTTCGGGCTCCGGCTGGCTCCTACCTAGAGTGAGTGTGCTGTGGTCTCAGTGGGGAGACTGGGACCACACAGTCGAGTTTCATCCGCTTTATGGATGCGAATTTGGAGTGTTGCTCTAATTACCTGACCAACACTGCAAGTGTCTGTATCTCTCGGGCCCGGTTGACGCCGGGATATATTATGACAGTAAGCGTAGAGAACAACCCTGTCAAGTAGTCTCAAAGCGGATGCACTTCCACAGCAGCGTCATTACATCATCCCCATCACCATCATGTAATAAAAAAAATTGCCTCCGATCCGGTGGCTCCCGTTGCTCTGTCTCATGGTGACCTCAGATTTGGTTTCCCCATACACTTCTGTGCCTGTGGTGAGTTTGTGTCAAAACCTTTGGCGTTGGAGGTTCGCGGGGAGACGGTCGTTGGAGGGACGTTGTGGTGGTCACCACCTCAGGTGGGTGACTCATCAGACTGGCTCCGTGACTGAGCTAATACTGTCGTTAGTAGGGGGCTTAGTAGGTGGTGTCCTGCGTATGTTAGATCAGAACAGGCACCACTGAACACCACCAAAGTGACTCAGCAGAAGTGCAGGGCCCCTCTGGCTGGTGGCCCCACGGCGGCCTAATATTGACGGGATCCCTGTGGACTGCCAATCCCGGGGATGAGACACAACGAATCAGGGTATGGCTGTGGCGGGAAGATTGAAATGAGCGGCGTGGGAGCAGCAGTACGAGGACGTCACAGAAGACGAGGCAGCAAAAAAACAACAAAAAACCCCTCTCTAGACACTGTATTAAAATTTACATTACCAAGGTAGACCTACACAAAGTAGAACAAAGGACATTCATGTAAAAACAGCAAGTTTATGAATCCACAGCACTTTTTTTTTTAGCAAGAAGTCTGGAAGGGGAAAAAAAATGATGCTTACAACCAATAATGGCAGCTACAATAAATTTGTCAATATCCCGTGCCACTTATCTCTGTGGCAGTTATTTGGCAAACGACAGCTTTGCACAGCCTGGCAGCCTAGCCAGCAGTTGTGTCTGGTCTCCTCCATGTATGCAGAAACACGTTGTGCAAACACGTCGGGATTGTGGTATGCTCAAGGGTGGGAGGCGGAGGTCACTAAGAGGTGTGATGTTTACCAAAACACTCCACAACTAAACTGTAAATGGGCTGGATTGTGCGTTCCATTTGTGAAAAAGCTTTCATCTGGTCTTCCATGTGGTGTTGATGCACGCATCACTCAAATGCATCAATATCATGACATGCAACAGAACCGTTTTGTCCAGGTCACTGTCAGAAGTGATGTACTTGTTAATGGCAAGAGCTGTTTGGAACAGCTTCAATGCTTAACTCTACAAAAAAGTGAGCTGTATAAACTTTTGCTTCTCTCTCTCTGTTTGGTTACTCATGCTCTCTCTCTCTCTCTCTCTCTCTCTCTCTCTCTCTCTCTCTCTCTCTCTTCCCTCTCTCTTCTCTCTCCCCTCTCCTCTCCTCCCTCTCTCTGTGATTCATAATGTTTCTGATGGCGAGGACCGAAGAATAGAGCCTGGAATCAATGTCTTTCAGTACGAAGTTTTTAACCTTGTAGATTCAGCCACCACCCCTCTCTCTGTCTGAATAAACATGCACATGTGTATAAAACATGTTAAGCACACGCTATTCTGAGGCAGCCAGGAAATGCTTTGATGCTGCTAGATATACCCTGTACCTGAGCTCAAGGCGCTCAGTGTATTTTTATCACAAGCTACATACTGTGACATACTTCCTTTTCCTTTTTCCGTTTTGTCTTTGTTAGAGTCTATATATGTATATACCTCTTCCTATGTGACTGTTTTAATGCATAGCTTGATCTCCCAAGCTTTCTACTTCGTCGTAAGCTCAGACAGCAGCTATTGTCTGTTATTATGAGCAAAAATTAGTCACATTGCCGTTAAGCGCCTGTCAGTTCAGGCCCAGGGTATCTGACTTCAGCATAAGAGAGAACTGTTATCTTTTAAGCTTTATTGTATAAAAGGCTACCAAATGGACCAAGAAGTCAGAAAATAGACAAGAGGGAGGTTACAGGAAGAAAAGGAAGAGGCAGATGAACTGAGAGTGATAGAAAAGATGACATTTCTGGCACAGAGTTTCGAGAAGGTGACGATGTGTTTTTACACTGAGAGGCCGCCAGTATCCAGTCAGGGAACTCCCAAACTTTTATCCAATTTCACCAACTAGGCACCCCCTCGCGTTTACCGCTATCTCTATTGTCAATAACCCATACACAGCCAGTAGTAGTAGTAGTAGTAGTAGTAGTGTAGTAGTAGTAGTAGTAGTAGTGTAGTAGTAGTAGTAGTAGTAGTAGTAGTAGTAGTAGGTAGAGGAGGAGGAGGAGGAGGAGGAGGTAGGAGTAGGGTAGGAGGAGTAGGAGTACGAGTAGGAGTAGTAGGAGTAGAGTAGCAGTGGAAGTAGTGGGAGTAGTCGTAGTAGTAGCAGCAGCAGTACAGTAGTAGCAGTAGTACGCAGCAGCAGCAGCAGTAGCAGTAGTAGTAGTAGTGCAGTAGCAAGCAGCAGCAGCAGCAGCAGCAGCAGCAGCAGCAGATAGTAGTAGTAGCAGCAGCCAGCAGCAGCAGCAGCAGAAGCAGCCGCAGCAGCAGCAGCAGGAACAGCAACAGCAGCAGAGTAGCATTATCAGCACAGCACTATCATCATCACGAATCCAATGATCCCGATAATCACACCAAACTGCTGCTCGCTCTCAAAACAGATTGGATATCATGTGAATCACAGCTGCTGTGTTTCCACACTCAGTGGTTTTGCACAGTCCCCAGCTTTCAGTTCTGTCTGGCCTCTTTGCATGCCACGTCACGTAACGCAAACATCTGGGGGTTACGATTTTCATCACAGCATGTCTGGAGGGGGGCTATGAGAAGCAGTATCTCTCTAAACACCTTGGTGGCAGGTCTGGGGGGTTGGCTCACCAACTTCATGATAAGTAGGGCTATTAAAATAAATATAGATAATTATTAGTCAGTCCTCTCTCTCCCTCTCTCTCTCCCTCTCTCTCTCTCTCTCTCTCTCTTTTCTCTCTCTCTCTCTCTCTCTCTTCTCTCTCGTCATTTCCCCTCTCTCTCTCTCCCTCTCTCACTCTCACTGTTTTCCACGAAAATTGAATACTGAACCTGTTATTTTCATTTTGCTTCTGATTACTGATGGCATCAGGTATAGGATATTTTATATGCAATCCGACATTGTATCTGTATAAAGTTGTTTGGTTACCAGAAATCGGCATGTTTTCATTCTAAGGCACGTAATACTGACGTGAGATGTGTTTTGTCCAGCTATGGTAATTTGTCTAATATACTGTGTGTGTCCCCTTCCACATAAAGCC
>CM060323.1:11122311-11144811 GCA_030674155.1 Stramonita haemastoma
CTCTCTCTCTCTCTCTCTGACGGGTTCCATTCCGGTCGAGGACATTTTTCTCCTGGAGTTAACATCAGTGCTGACTGCACTCTCCCCAAAAGTCCTTCGGGTGAGGCTTTAAAACGAGGCCCCGTGTGCGACCGCACGCAGAACGTCTTGCGCACACGTTAAATCCTGTTCCGCTTTTCGTAAGAGTAGGCCATTGTGTGCCGATGGGAACAGATGACATTTAAAAAACTGCATAAACACGGGGACTGGATGTAAAAAAGCACAAGAGTGATTATCCCAATATCATCGATAAAAAAGAATAAATCAAATCAAATAAAATCAGATCTCTTTCTCTCTCTCTTTCTCTCTTCTGCAAATGTGTGTGTGTGTGTGTGTGTGTGTGTGTGTGTGTGTGTGTGTGTGTGTGTGTGTGTGTGTGTGTGTGTGTGTGTGTGTGTGGTGTGTGTGTGTGTGTGTGTGTGTGTGTTGTGTGTGTGTAGGTGTGGGTGTGTTCACACGCCCGTGCGCGCGCTTGCGACTAAGCACACGCAAATCTTGACCTATTGGCGCACCTAGTGTGTAGGATGCATACAGGCACCGAGGTCTGTAACCACACCCAGGACCTCAAGGTCTTGCTAACCCTTGTTTATCATTGTGTATTTGCCTTACTAACCCTTGTTTATCATTCAGTATTTGCCTTGCTTACCCTTGTTTATCATTTAGTATTTGCCTTACTAACCCTTGTTTATCATTGAGTATTTGCCTTGCCAACCTTGTTTATCATTGAGTGTTTGCCTTACTAACCCTTGTTTATCATTTAGTATTTGCCTTACTAACCCTTGTTTATCATTGAGTATTTGCCTTACCCTTGTTTATCATTCAGTATTTGCCTTACCCTTGTTTATCATTGAGTATTTGCCTTACTAACCCTTGTTTATCATTTAGTATTTGCCTTGCCAACCCTTGTTTATCATTGAGTGTTTGCCTTACTAACCCTTGTTTATCATTTAGTATTTGCCTTACTAACCCTTGTTTATCATTGAGTATTTGCCTTGCCAACCCTTGTTTATCATTGAGTGTTTGCCTTACTAACCCTTGTTTATCATTTAGTATTTGCCTTGCTAACCCGTGTTTGTCATCGAGTATTTGCCTTACCCTTGTTTATCATTGAGTATTTGCCTTACTACCCTTGTTTATCATTTAGTATTTGCCTTGCTAACCCTTGTTAATCATTGAGTATTTGCCTTGCTACCCTTGTTTATCAGTCAGTATTTGCCTTACTAACCCTTGTTTATCATTGAGTATTTGCCTTGCTAACCCTTGTTTATCAGTCAGTATTTGCCTTACTAACCCTTGTTTATCACTTAGTATTTGCCTTACTAACCCTTGTTTATCAGTCAGTATTTGCCTTGCTAACCCTTGTTTATCAGTCAGTATTTGCCTTACTTACCCTTGTTTATCAGTCAGTATTTGCCTTACTTACCCTTGTTTATCAGTCAGTATTTGCCTTACTTACCCTTGTTTATCAGTTTGTGCCTTACTTACCCTTGCTAATCAGTCAGTATTTGCCTTGCTAACCCTTGTTTATCATTGAGTATTTGCCTTACCCTTGTTTATCATTGAGTATTTGCCTTACTTACCCGTGTTTATCATTGAGTTTTGCCTTACTTACCCTTGTTTATCATTGAGTATTTGCCTTGCTTACCCTTGTTTATCATTGAGTATTTGCCTACTAACCCTTGTTTATCATTGAGTATTTGCCTTACCCTTGTTTATCATTGAGTATTTGCCTTACCCTTGTTTATCATTGAGTATTTGCCTTACCCTTGTTTATCATTGAGTATTTGCCTTACTAACCCTTGTTTATCATTGAGTGTTTGCCTTACTACCCTTGTTTATCATTAAGTATTTGCCTTACTAACCCTTGTTTATCATTAAGTATTTGCCTTACTAACCCTTGTTTATCATTGAGTGTTTGCCTTACTAACCCTTGTTTATCATTGAGTGTTTGCCTTACTAACCCTTGTTTATCAGTCAGTATTTGCCTACTTACCCTTGTTTATCAGTCAGTATTTGCCTTACTTACCCTTGTTTATCATTGAGTATTTGCCTTACAACCTTGTTATCATTGAGTATTTGCCTTACTAACCCTTGTTTATCATTGAGTATTTGCCTCCTGTGCCCACCTCTACCCAATCTCTAGCTGTCAACCAAGCAAACCTCTCAAATCTGCCAGACAATTTACAACCGTCATGGGCATACTTGCACCCTACTCTCACGATCTTGCTTGATAAGCCTTCTGCTTTTACTTTTAACAACATGTGGACTACTACCAGTTTTCACCCAAAAAAATCTTCACTCTCAGACTATAGAAGCGTTCCCTCAAGAACAACGAAAGCTACTGTACTAGTGATTGCTTTCTGATCAATATCATTTGGTATCAACAAGCAGATGTTTTAAAAAAATTAAAAAAAAAAAAAGGCAACAGTGCTGGCAGCTTACGTCTTATGGGCAAACTCCTTATCATCGTTTGTCAAGACGTTTTCTAAGTACACTTCCTTCATGTGCCGGATGAAGTCATCGTAACTGAATTTGAAGCTAAGTGATGTTTTACTGTGAAGAAACAGTTCAAAAGAATACAATGGAATGTGTTAATTTTATAGAGAGTACCTTGATCTTCTCTCTCTCTCTCTCTCTCTCTCTCTCTCCTCTCTCTCTCTCTCTCTCCCTCTGTCTCTCTTCTCTCTGTCTCTCTGTCTGTCTGTCTGTCTGTCTGTCTGTCTGTCTGTCTGTCCTTCTCTTCTTCTTCTCTCTCTCTCTCTCTCCTCTCTCTCTCTCTCTCTCTCTCCTCTCTCTCTCTCTCCTTTAACTGTACGTCTCACACTCGATCTCTTTTCTCTCTCTGACGATTTTTATCTTGCATTTTCACCATATATTTCGACAGTAACGTTTTTTTTCGTACAACCTAAACACAAAAATGTTTAGAAAAGCTGTTTATCATGTTTCCCTTTTATCATTTCTTCACTATATACACGCGTGCAAAGAGACTGCACGCATACGCAGTCGCACACGTTAAAACTCATTCCGCCTTTTGGAAAATTAGGCCATTTGTGCAAGTGAGAAAGATGTACAAACTTACAAAACTGCGTACACACAAGTACTGAATGTTTAAAAAAATAACGCATTCGTGTTTATTACTCTATTTTTGAAAAAATAATACAACGTACTAAAACTACAACAAACACACACCACACACACACCACACACACACAAAACACACCACACAACACACACACACACACCGCGCACACACACAAACACAAACACACACAAACACACACAAACACACACACACACACACACACACACACACACACACACACACACACAACACAAACACAAACACAACACACACACACACACACACACACACACACACACACACACACGATTACACTCAAAACATGCCAGCACGTGATGCTTGCACACAGATACATAAACAAAAGTGGTAAGAGTGCAAGCATATGTAGGAAAGTGTGTCAGAGGGATGGACCAGGACTGAAGTCAAAGACGCACAAAGATCAACAGAAATAAAGAGAGGAGGGATGGGACTGCAAACACATTATATCAAACAAGCATCTTACTTTGCTAAAGTATGTCTACAACCTTTTATTTATTTTTTTAAACCAAAGCCACCCTGTCGACAAAGTTTGGTTTTTTTTTTTACGAGTACGGATTTATGCCCATTTTTGCATCTGCACATCTCTTGTCCCTCCCCTCACCCCACACCTCTCTACCTCTGTCTGTCTGTATATATTTCCCCCTCCCTCCCCTCTCTCTCTCCTCTCTCTCTCTCTCTCTCTCTCTCTCTCTCTCTCTCTCTCCTCACACACATACCCACACACGCACGCACACACACACACTTTGCATTCACATTATGGGTACACGTGCGTGTACTCACAAACGAGCAGACGTGCACATGCACAAATGCGAGCGCGCTGAGACAGACAAACAGACAACAGACAAACAGACAGACAAGACAGACAAGACAAGACAGACAGACAGACAGACAGACAGACAGACAGACAGACAGACAGACACAACAGACAGACAGACAGGCAGGCAGGCAGGCAGACAGAGACATTGTCAGATACAAGTATTATATTTTGTTGTCCTACACCGCCGGGAGATGCAATGCAATGCAATGCAATGCCCCCTCATCCACCCCGTCTCTTTCCTGTGTTTCATCGCCCTTTTGTGTGTCGCACATTTTGATTCCTCTCTTGATGTCGGCTATGGCCTTGTGTAAGTACAACACTTCAATTCTGGCGAATAAAACCTTTCCCTCTGTCTCTATCTGTGTTTGTGTCCGTCCGTCTGTTCCCCCTCTCTCTCTCTCTCTCTCTCTCTCTCTCTCTCTCTCTCTCTCTCCTCTCTCTCTCTCTCTCTCTCCTCTCTCTCTTCTTTCCGCTTCTTCTTCTTCTACTACTATTTCTTCTCTTAGTCACATGTATACTGAAATATACGCACAATAAATGCAGGCACGTGCGCGCATACTTCTATACACATGTGCACACGCATAAGCGTGCGTGATTTATATACACACATATGCACGTACGCATGCGACCACACACGTCGCGCGTTTTACACGCTTACACACATATGATATAATAATTTTATTATAGATAGATACGATAAATAATAGATAGATAGATAGATAGTATAATAGATAGATAGAAGATAGATAGATAGATAATAATAGATAGATAGATAGATAGATAGATAGATAATAATATAGGTAGATAGATAGATATGTACACTCAAACACACAATGTACCATCTGGAAATTAAAATTTGACTGTCTTTGACTATGACTATGACTATATTACTTACACACTTACACACACACACACACACACACACACACACACACACACACACACACACACACACACACACACACACTCAGGGGTCAGCATCTAGCCACCTGCTTCAAATCTCTGTAATGAGACATCATGATCTACCCAAGAACGCTGAAAAAGGAGTCCTGGTGTGTGGCTTTTGTTGTCAATTTTATTTGGCTCATGTTTGGTTTCAGGCAAACTTGTTATCAGCCTCCGGCATTCTCATCATAACGGCTCTGTTTTCTGTTTTTAGGTCTGTTTGTTTATTTGCTTCTTTGCTTGTTTGTTTGTATACAGGAGTCTTGCACTCTTCAACGAAAAAGGTTGTTTCTTGTTTGTTTGTTTGCTTTTCAGAGGAGGGGGGTATTTTATTAGTCTGGCACACTTCAACAAAAAAGGCCGCTCTTTTCTTTTATGCCTGTCTGTTTGTTTACTCGTTTGCTGATTGGATGACGTAAGGGGGCAAAAGTCACCTGACTTTGTGTGCTAGTTCTCTTAGTTGTCTTAATTCCATCACATCAAAAATGCACAACTACGCTGTTTTATCTCCAAAAGGCTTAGAGGACACGTAAAAATAAAGACCACAGTCAAGCCCCAAAAAGACGAACAAAAGAAGAAAAGTAAGAAAAAGAAAAAATACCATCAAACAGAGAGAAAGAAATGATTCTTTCTCACACTACATTTTCAGTCAACACACATTTTCAGTCGTTCAATTTCTTGTCGATACATAACGAGCATATGGACCGTTCGATAGCGCTACTTGATGCTCGACAATATTGTTTGTAAACTACAAGTATACCACCACCACCACCCTTTACTTTGTAGCTTTGATTTGTAAAATAAAAAGTTCAAAATCGTTTCATTGACTGTGTTGATGTTCCTTTCCGGTGCCGGTGACCTAAAGCTGGCATCCAGGGCACTGTAATAACTACCTTTGATATTTGGCATCGTATCTTATGACAAAAACGATTAAAGTGATGACACAGTTGCTAACAATGTCTGATTCCAGTGTCTGGTCAATGATATTCCAGATGATTACTATGGATCGGATCTCATGTTGGTGTTGGTGATTAGTATACAGCTTTTGAAAGTGTTCATCATTTTGTTCTCTCTCTCTCTCTCTCCTCTCTCTCTCTCTCTCTCTCTCTCTCCTCTCTCTCTCTCCTCTCTCTCTCTCTCTCTCTCTCTCCATCTCTCTCTCTCTCTCTCTCTCTCTCTCTCTCTCCTCTCTCTCTCTCTCTCTCTCTCTCTCTCTCTGATATATATTTTTAAAAAGTTTGTACATACTTACCTTTAATAGTCACAAATAATAACTATTAACCTCATTATCATAATCCATCAAGCATAACCTCTCTCTCTGTATCTGTCTGTCTGTCTGTCTGTCTGTCTGTCTGTCTGTCTGTCTGTCTGTCTGTCTGTCTGTCTGTCTGTCTGTCTGTCTGTCTGTCTGTCTGTCTGTCTGTCTGTCTGTCTGTCTCTCTCTCTCTCCTCTCTCCTCTCTCTCTCGTCTCTCTCTCTCTCTCTCTCCTCTCTCTCTCTCTCTCTCTCTCTCTCACTTGTGAAATATTTTCTTGGTATCATAGCAGAATAAGGGAGGAAAAAGAAAAAGGAAGAAAGCGTTTTAGTGAAGATAAACCGAACACACTGCAGGGGAGAGCATTGAAAGGCAGACGTAACAACTTGTTTCATTACACACACACACACACACACACACACACACACACACACACACACACACACACACACACACACACACACACACACACACGTTACAGGATACAGAAACATGATAGGGGTTTAAAGCGTGTCTGGAGCAGCTCAGACTCTCACAAAGTGATTGCCCACACCGGTGTGGCTTACAGGAACAGTAATGCAGCAATGATCCCTCCGCCCAGAGGGGACATTTGGCCAGTCTGCAGATAACCAGTTATGGCCTGGATAGTGGCGCCCAGAGGACTGCTCTGCGTGGCAACAGGGAACCGCCACCATGAAACACAGCACTAAAACGTCTGGCGAGAAAAGCCAGATTTCCGTAGCTGACGCTCACATGACTGGAAAACAGTCACATTCCCACACCTCCCTGTAGACTTTCGGAATGCTAGTGGAAAGGAGATGCAGATGACTTGATTCGTTAGGACTTTCCCCAGAACTGATAGAAGCGGCTGGGGATTAGGATGGTTGGAGCTGATCATTTTCCTCTTCTTCTGGTGATGATCTCACACATGCATACAGACGTGCTGCATCTCGTCATTTCTTTTCTCTTGAGTATCACACACGCTTTTTAACCTAAGTGTTTCTTTTGTTTGTTGTGGGATTTTTTGGTTGTTTTTTTTAACTGAGCTCTTTCATATTAAAACAATTGGCCTTTTGAGTTCTGCAGAATGCACTCATACAAATCATCACATAACTCTGAAATGAAATAAATGACAAAAACCTGTGAATGTGTGATGGTGCTTCGAGGTTTAAGGTTGCTGTACGGTTTAAGTCTGGTCACGTTATCAAGTGAAAATTATGAGAGAGAGACATATAGATAGAAAGACAGAGACAAAGACAGAGAGAGGGACAGAGAGGGAGAGAGAGGGAGAGAGAGGGGGTGAGGGGTGAGCGGTGGTGGAGGAAAGTAGAGAGGAGAAGGATGACATGAAAGCCTAAAAAGCGGGGAAAGAAGAAGAATGAGTGTAGAGACACCTGAAAATTTGAAAAGAGAAGAGAGAGAGAGTGAGAGAGAGAGAGAGAGAGAGAGAGAGAGAGAGAGAGAGAGAGAGAGAGAGAGAGAGGAGAGAGAGAGAGAGAGAGAGAGAGAGAGAGAGAGAGAGAGAGAACAAGCCTACAAACCAAATGAGGCCTGAAGATTATAAAGTTTCCATGTTTTTTTCTATTTCTCAAAAATCCACGTGCAGGTACTAGGCCTCTAAGGAATCTCAATATCAACTGTAGGCATTGGCGTGACCATCGCTGACAGAAGTTCGCCATTTCACCCCCCAGACATTTTAGTGTCGTCTTGAGTGTATCCTACTACGTAGTTTTCAACATACACTTATACACAGACTAAGTATCTGTTCTCCCCTGAGAAGAAGACCACTTACTATAATGAAACGATGACCAAGGTATTTATAACAACCATGACCATATAACAGTTACGTCTTTATTCATGTCATCTAAATGTCCTAATACCGGAATAACGATCCTCTCGTTAGGCCTATACCATTTAGCAATGCTGTATTTCTAACTGGTGACTTTGTCATGGACATCCCTCAGTCTCGAAAGACTATGGAGTTGCGCTCCTAGAGCGCAAAGCCTAGGTAAGTAAGTATGGGGGGCAAGCTACTACCCATCCAGCAAATCCCACCTTTCCACGTTGCTGGAATGGTCCATTGGAAAGGCAATGACCGATACGAATGGTTTCAACGCCGTCGCAGGAGCCACCAGAATGCTGCCATATACAGCCCCGAACCGCCCTGGGGACTCCAACTAACCAACCCTTCCCCAGCGATGGTGTCCAAACACGAGACATTCTGTTGTCATCTGTTCCAACAGGCACACGATGGCCTGCTCTTTCGAAAGGCGGAACAAGCACTAGAGGTTCTACGTGCATTCCCACACGTGGCTTCGGTTTATAGTCTCATCCAAAGGACTTTGACGTTCAGTTTATCCTACCACCTCCCCTCTCTGATGACTTTGTATCTTGCATATACAGTAATCTCTCTCTGCCCCTGTCTCTGTTTCTGTGTGTGTGTCTCTCTCGAATGATGAAGATGATAACGATGACTGTATTGGATGTAATTACTGGTAATGATGACACTATGTTGAAGATAATGATGACGATGCTCTTGTCGTGCGCTATATGTTTGAAGAATATGTGCATCACTAGATAGTATAGAAAATTGTTGGTTTGAATATTTATGTCTGTTCCCTTTTGTTCTCTATATTTGTATTATGGTCCAAGGCCGAATTACAAGAAAAGTTCTCTCTCTCTCTCTCTCTCTCTCTCTCTCTCTCTCTCTCTCTCTCTCTCTCTCTCTCTCTCTCTCTCTCTCTCTCTCTCTCTCTCTCTCTCTCCTCTCTCTCCTCCCCTCTCCCTCCACCTCTCTTTTCTCTCTACAACTTTTCCTCTTTTTTCGTTATCTATTTCTTTAACTTCCTTGTAATTATTGTATCACGCATGCATGCATGCAGTAGACAGGAAACAGACGCACATATACGGTACGATGCAGAAAACCCTAATGTCTGCCCTCTCATCAGCAAACATGATACACAATCAGTTGCACACGCAGACACACGCATATAAGCACATACACAGACACACATACACGGACACACAGACACACACACACACGCACGCACGCACGCACGCACGGACGCACGCACGCACACAGACAGACAGAGGGGAGGGAAGGAGAGAGCGAGAGCAAGGACAGACAGACAGACAGACAGATGCACCCATAGACAGACAAACAAAAATATACCTACACAGATAAAGCAACCCAACAGAAAACAAAAAACTTTGAAAGTACACGACGATATCTGAACAGGTTAGTGCGCTCATGCCCATAATTATGGCATACTCGCGCCCACCAGCAGAATAGTGCAACAAAAGCTTGAAAGATGACAAAAAACAACACTCACACACACTCAGGGGCCAGAGACATCTCTTTATATCAGTAAAATCAAACTTATAAGTGGATACAAAATCACAGTAGAAAAAAGGCTACGTCAGGAATGAATATATACAGACACCACAAAACGTACTGCGTTTGCTGAAGCAAAAAATCTCAACGACTGGTGTGGATGGACGTGTGTCTAGACTAAAGAAACGAGCACACGGACATAAGGGTTTAACAAGGCACTGAGCTACACTGTGGATTGGGTGGTGCTGAGTGATCACTCTGTAGAATCACGCACAACTTTTAACAGGGCTCTATGTCCTCTGTCTGTCTGTCTGTCTGTCTGTCTTTCTCTCTCTCTCTCTCTCACTTTTTCTTTCTGACTCTATTCACCCACACATTTACCCCTTTCTCTCCTTCCAATGCACCCCCTCATCCCTCTCTGTTTTTGAGGTAGGCTCTGTCTGTCTGTCTGTCTGTCTGTCTGTTGTCTGTCTGTCTGTCTGTCTTATGTATGTACTGCGGCCAAAGGCCAAGGTACATTAAACATGCTCCTCTCTCTCTCTCTCCTCTCTCTCTCCCCTCTCTCTCTCTCTCTCTCTTCTCTCTCTTTTATACAGAGATCACATCACTAATAAAGAAGTGAAAACCAGAATAGAGAATGCCATCGGACCATATAAAGATCTAACTTCAGTGAAAAAACGCAAGCTCAAGTGATACGGGCACGTCACACGAACATCTGGACTGGCCAAGACTGTCTTACAGGGAACAGTGAGGGGAGGGAGACGAAGAGGCAGACAGAGGAAACGATGGGAAGACAACATCAGAAAGTGAACAGGCCTTGGGTGGAACGATCTGCTACGGAGGGCGGAGGACAGTGGGGAGTGGAGGAAGCTGGTTGCAAATCTTCAGTATTACCCCCCACGGTCCGCAGGACTACGGGACAGGAGAAGGTGAAGGTGAAAGCAAGCATGCATGCACATGCACACAAAGAGACAGGGGGTATAGAGAGATAGAGAGAAACACAGCATAAGATATGAAAATAAAAATAGAAGGTTAGAACATATCCCAAACATCTGAGAAGCTATTAAGCGCAACGTATTTCTAAATATGCTGCAATTTCCCAAAGAACAACACTCATACGCTGTTTAGTGAAGCAGACATTGTCAATGACTCTTGGCCAACTTTAGTGTCTAGACTTGAAGACGGGGAAAAAAGCATGGCGGCAGGAAAACAGACATTATAGCTTCTGTTAAACGAGGGAGGAGGGAGAGAGAGAGAGAGAGAGAGAGAGAGAGAGGAGGAGAGAGAGAGAGGAGAGAGAGAGAGAGGAGAGAGAGGAGGAGGAGAGAGAGAGAGAGAGAGAGAGAGAGAGAAGGGGAGAGAGAGAGAGAGAGAGAGAGGAGAGAGAGCGATTTTCTGTGGGTATCTATCAGTAAGAAGGAGAGAGAGAGAGAATGGCCAGTTTATTTGTGAGAAGCTTTTGCACTCATTGACACACCCAATGACAGCGGAAAGTATGGATGGGAATCAGCACACAATGTATATTTCAAATAAAAATCAACACAATCACCAATCAGTCAGAACCCAAATATGGTATAGAACCGATACCCGGTGTGTGTGTGTGTGTGTGTGTGTGTGTGTGTGTGTGTGTGTGTGTGTGTGTGTGTGTGTGTGTGTGTGTGTGTGGGGTGTGTGTGTTGTGCGTGTGTGTTAGTATATGAGAGAGACAGACAGACAGACAGAGACAGAGAGAGAGACAAACAGACAGAGAGACAGAGAGACTAGGAAGAAAAGAAAAAGACAAACGGGAAAAGGAAAAGAACGGAGAGGAAAAGAAATACAAAGACAGACAGGCACAGACAGAAAAAGAGAAAAGACAGAAACAGAGAGAGAAAGACAGAGAGAAGTTGCTAGAAAGACAGGGACAGAGAGCATGAGTCGGGGACACAAGCAGAGAAAAACCGGGAGACAGAAGCAGACAGAGAGAGAGACCGAGAGAAAATGTGTTTCAATTCTGCCACATAGTAGTAGAGGCAGCTGTCTCGCGGATCTTGCTCACGTGTCGATACACATGATGAGTACCACCCCATTACAGATGATAGCTTCCAGACATTTCACCTTGTGTATGTATAGTCAGTCCTCTGTCGACCCACAACTGGTTGGGAACTGCGTATACATATCCACTGGGATATTTTTTTTTATCAGTGTTTGCTTTTCACTGGCTAGATAATGAATTTACGTTCCCACCGCTTCTCTCTCTCTTTTCACCGAACACCTATGCCCGCATACAAAATCATACGCATGCCATAATACTACATGCACACGCACATAAACAAACGCACGCAATAGACACAGACCACACAACTTTTTCTCTTTCAGTGACGATGCTTTTTGTATGTATTTGAGGGAGGGGACGGGAATGAAGATGACATATTCAGCATTTTTTGTTAACCAATTCTGACAGGAATACTCTTAAAATCTTGAGATATTGACAGAAACTAGCAATGACTAATAATCCACCGGCTCATGACATATTCTCTTTATCATTGACATTTTTGGGTAGCGAGTATATTTTCAGTTTCTTTCGTTCTTTATATTCTAGCATGAGCACAGTATTGCTGCCACGATTGAAATAAACGCCCGATATGGAAAGCTCAGTATTCAGAGTAGCTAGACTTGGTATCTCAAAGAGACGCTGTATATCACAAAAAAGTCAACAAAAAGTCCCTTACTTTTTTCTACCAAACTGTTGAATCCAGATTGCAGCTGCAATGACCCCACCTCCGTATCAAAACATGCCTATTAACGAACACAAAGCCATGTGCACGCTCGCACGTACATGTATACAAGCACTGTTATATTCTTTTCTTTCTTTATGTCTTGTGTTACTGTTATGATCAGTGTGTTCAAACAAACGACAAACCACCTACATAGGACCTTAACAAGGTCGTCAAGGACACCTGAACGTTGCATCAACGGTCATTTTTCTTTACAATCCTCATAAACGTAGCAACACTTTGTTTTCAAAGACTGTTAGGTTTCACAATTCGTGACCATACAAATATTACAACTGTGACAACATTTAAAGTACATCTGACATTACAGATCCCACGGCATTAGGTGTGATCTTTGAATAACATCATGGTATTCAACTCAATGATACCATGTAAAGGTTAAATCCTCTTCTTTTTGTTTTAGTGTAGTAATCGGTTTAAAGTAACGGTTTAAAAATAAATACAAGGATGTCAGAGACTAAAATGGTGCCATGTTTATATTTTCACCAGTGGTAGAGGCATTTCAGTTGGCTTTAAGATCCGTTCATAGTTTTGATTTAAAGTTTCAATGTTGATGTATTTGCACAGGAAACGTCTGTCACGTTGCGTAACCTTAAGCAGTTACTAATTAGATGCCCAACCACCACCACCCCACCTCGAGCTCACACACACACACACACACACACACACACACACACACACACACACACACACACACACACACACACACTGTGGATCGGTGGTCTTGACGTAACGCACTCCTACCCAGAAGGTGAAAAGTCGGATTCGAAATCTGCAAAGGTTTAATCCCCGTTTGTGCTCGAAACTTTACCCCCATCCACTAGACCGTGAGTGCGGTCTGGATGCTAGTGTTTCAGGTGAAACAATAAAAGCGAGGTTACGTGAGCAACATCAATTTAGCGCACGTTAAAGAACCCACGGAACGAGAGTTGTTCCTGTCAAAACTCTGTAAAAAAAAAAAAAATCACTCTGAAAGGGGGAAAATTCAGACAGAAAAATAAATAAAATGATGAGTGGCCCTCCTCTTGTGGCGACACGCTCTCCCCGGGGATAGCAGCCCGAATTCCATGCAGAGAACACTGCCGTGACTTAAAGTGTATACAATACAATACAATGAACACAACACACACAGAACGCACGCACGCACGACACGCACGCACGCACACACACACACACACACACACCAACACAACACACACACACATACACACACACACAGAGTTTACATCTTTAACACCGATTTGCACAAATATACATTTGTACAAGAACAAATACACATATACCTGGGACTGATGGTTATTAACCACCTTTATTCTATAACATTATCTGGTTGTAATACACGTTGTTAAAGCCCTCAAAGACCTTAGATGTCAGACTGTCTAACGACCATCAGCTACAAAACCACCCTCTCCCAACACATACGCACTTCTTCCACCAGTTTTACTGAGAATCACACTAATGTAACTAAGGCACTTTCCCTTCTGCTTACTTTGTCTCTTTTCCATTTCTGCTGACGCAAACTAAAGTGCTTAGTTGCAGATGATGAGAGCTCTCTTTCTTATCTGTGTCAAATTCAACATTAAAAGTTGTTCTGATTTTGTTGTCAATTGGTATTGGTAACAACCTAAACTCTACTGCTGGATATTGTGGAAGAGATACCATCACAAAGTACCTTTAATTTGTAGTTAGTGTGTTTTAGCCTGTAAGATGATTTCCAAATTCAAAGCACTCTCTCTCATATATATATATATATTATAGATATATATATATATATATATATATATATATATATATATCTATATTATTATTTTTTATTTTTTTTTTATTTTTTTATTTTTTTGTATTTTGTATCCACTTTATGTCACGGCAAATTTCTCTGCGTGAAATTCGGGCTGCTCTCCCCGGGGAGAGCGCGTCGCCACATGTGCAGCGCCTACCCATTTTTTTTCCTTTTTCCTGCATGCAAGTGTATTTGTTTCCTATCAGAGTCGGCTTTTTTCTACAGAATTTTGCCAGGGACAACCCCCTTGTTGCCGTGGATTCTTTTACGTGCGCTAAATAGTGATGTGTAACACATGGGACCTCGGTTTATCGTCTCATCCGAACGACTAGCGCCCAGACCACCACTCAGGTCTAATGGATGGGGAAAAAGTTTTGGGTCCAAACGGGGTACGAACCCCGCACACTCCGACCCGGACTTTTTGCTTTCTAGGCAAGGCGCGTGACCACCTAGACCACCGATCCAATAATATATATATATATATATATATATATATATATATATTATATATATATATATATATAATATATATATATATATGACAGAGAGTGCTTTGAATTTGGAAATCATCTTACAGGCTAAAACACATAACTTAAATTATATATATAATTTGTTATATATATATTATTATATATATATATATATATATATATTATATTATATTATATATATATATATATATTATATATATATATATATATATATGATTCTCTTTCACATGCAATATTAACGTAAAGTGTAAATATCACGACCAAACCTGAACGTGCATCTGTGGGAGCAACACACATCCCTCACACACAAATAATTCAAACAACACACACCAAACCTAACATCACACAAAACACACACACACACACACACACACACACACACACACACACACACACACACACACACACACACACACACTTACACGCAAGTGCGAGCGCACATCTTGTTATTGCTCCTATTATTATAACCCTCCAGGTTTACATTCATGCATTTGATGCATCCACTTTGATCACGTTAAATTTCTGTCGATTTGTAAAATAGCATGCCTTTTCCAGACAAAAACCCCTTCCATCTCTTGTTTATCTGTTTCTTTACTTTTTTAAAACTTTTCTAATTTTTCTTCGTTGTTCTTGTGGATTTTGCAGATAAAGAAAAAAAAATCATGTTCTATATAAAATTTTGTACTTGATTTACTAGGTGAAGTTGCTTCTAAATGCTCTCTTGACTGAAACTTGCGTTGGCCCTTTTTAAAATCACTGATGTATGGCACACTCCTAGAAATGTAAGTCCTTCATTAATGGAAAGCATTTGTCATGTATTTTGTTTTTATTCTGCATTTTTCTTAATTCAGTTGCAGGTCAGTAGGAGGAATTCTGTTCATTAAACATTCCGGGCCAAAACATGCTAATTTTGGTAATGATTCTGGGTATAAACATGTCTACTAAATAAACGAAAATGGCACATTAAACCAAGCTATTATTCAGAACCAGCCAACTGTTTCCAAGAAAAATACGATTTCTCCACCCATTGATAGTCCAAGGTGGGGTCCACAAACATCCCATGCTGAACAAGTATCCTACTGTATCCTAGGACATGGCGTCAGTGACAGGAATCCTGCCCTACTATACTGCTAGGCAGTTGACTGTCGTCGTTGATGCTGTGTGGTCGGCATTGCTCTCACAGACCACTGTCCACTTTATAACGCGAGCTATGGCTCTAAGTGATTGATTGACCGCCCACAGGACATGCAGTGTCCCATCTAGAGCTGCGGATCACTATCTGCACGGAAATCATGGTGGTGTAGTAATTGGAGCGATGGCAAAGCTGCTTCAGTGTTTAGCTTTCCCTGGTCACATGGTCATGGAACCAGATCTTCTGGGTGATAGATAGATATAGGTGGCAAGTTTGATTACGCTGCAGGTGAATTTAGTGTGTACATTAAGTGCTTGCACCCCTTCAAATGTATTTTCGTGTATCTAAAACGGCTGGTTTAAAAGATTCCGAACTCAAGTTATTCGCTTGTAGCTAGTTTAAGCTGTTCTAGCAGCATTAGATTCCATCTTACCTACTATATAGCACAACAAATGCCCATCATCTTATCATTGTCATAATCGATAAACAGTCACTACAGCCAACTACAAATCTCCGAATTTACTTTGTAAGTAAATAAAGCTGGGACTATTGAAAGGAACAGCATATCCCCAATCAGCCATTCATTTCAATTCACATCTACAAGAAAGGGGAACAAATGATCGGATGAACTCATCAGTGATTGTCTAGCCATAAATATTCCTTCGAAGATGATACCCATAGAAACTGTTCATGGGAAACTATCAGTTATCAGACTGCATCCACTCTGTGGTTGTCAACCCAGAAATCCCGCAGCGCTGCTAGACAGTTTATTGGCATCTTTAGTGCTCTGTGGTCAGTCTTGCTACTCACAGGAAAGTGCCCATGGAACCTTTTACTGTAAATGGTTGGCGGCAGACAGAATAGTGGCAGACAGAATAGTCTCACCTTAGAGCAAAGGTTCAGTAACAACATAATGATAATGATCCTGTGAGTAACAGGAGCAATAACGAGTTAGTCCAGTGTTGCATTTTGATATGACTGGTCATGAAGCTACAGGTTTGAATCCTATTTCATTATTTATTTATTCTTTTATATCAAGGATAATGGAATAACACTCTGTGCTTTTTTACACACCAGTCCCCGTGTGTAATGGCATCTGGCGTGTTCAAGGTCATGGTATCCAAAATGTCAGGTCAGCATTTTTGTTTATCCCTTAGCATTATTCCCCTTCCTGTGCATACACAGGCACAGGGTCAAATACAAAATAATATTCAATGTCCCCCAAAACAAGACAGAAATGGCCAACATCCGTCAGTTATAAGAATGACTATCTCCAAACTGACGCTGGCCGGCCCGATAAGGACTGAAATAATAAAACAATAATAATATAATAATAATAATAATAATAATAATATCTATGGAACTTATATAGCACTATATCTTGCAAAAATAAATCAAAGCGCTTGCATTGACCTATACAACACAATCAATCAATAACCATTTATAGCTTAGCAAATTCTAATGTACCACACTCATTAACATGAAAACATTTATACATTCACAATGTCGAAATACTAGTATCGCTTAAACAAAGTAAACAGTTCTAAGCAGTGTCTTGACTTAAATGTTCATATCTCATTATGGTTCACAGATACCTCTGTCGTCGTCTTTTTTAAACAGTTGGCAATGAGACTACTTGAGTCGTAAATCACTGGAGTTGACTTCGTGAGTGTTTAAACATTGACTTCGTGAGTGTATAAACATTAACTTAGTGTGTCTATAAACGTAAGTCTTTGGAAATCGTATACTTTGTTTATGCATGATCTAACATAATGAGAGAGAGACAGAGAGACACACATAGACAGAGCTTTATGTCGCTCAAGAAATCAATAATATCTGTCTATATTCCACGAGTATGAAAGTCTGTGCAAAGTCCCGTGGATGCTGTCAAGAGTCAGATGTCAGCTATTCTGTTCCTGTACTGTCCACACCATAAACACTGCACTGCTGCCAGACCAGTTTAGTGCTTTTCTGGCCGTCTCTCCGGTTTAGCTAGCTACACACAGGACAGTACTCACGGCGTTTATCGCTTAGAGCTGTAAATGGTTGCCCAAATACAGAATAGTGTGTATGTAAGAGCAACCGATAATTGACTGCATTAGGTATAGTTCCTGATGTAAGTCAGTCCAGAATTGGATATCTACATATGAATGATCCATAATGTTGGGCTGAGATCTCATCTTCGCTGGCAAATTAAAGTAAAAACAAATCTGAGGATTTCCCAGGTCAATATAGCTATGTACGCATGTGCCAGTTACTTTATTGGTTTCTTCTCTGTGAATTTATCATGAAGTCAAATATTTATTTCAAACTTTCAGATCAACAAAAGGAGCTAGTGTCCAGTGGATTGTAAAAAAATACTGTAAAGGCATGCATCAAATTATTGTTAGAAACAAAGCGACTGTGTTACAAGATAGGAAAAAAACGAAATAAATGTCATGCTTTGCTATGGATGCTGCTGCTCTCCCGTGTATTAATGCTCTTCTAACTATATTTTGTATTCTGTATGGTATGATCAATGAAAAAGCTAGCTTCACCAATGAAAATATACGGCATTTATATAATATATATATATATATATATATATATATATATATATATATATATATATATAATATCAATGAATACCATCACTACCATATCGGACACTGCAGCAAAAAGGGGAGAACCAATTTCCTCAAGGAGCCATCAAGATCTCCATCAAAGTGGCGCGCACACAAACGGTCAATGCAGAATTATCACCATCAGACTGCATCCACTCTATGGCTGTCCACGATGGCCGTCCTGCAGTACTAAAGGCCAGTTTAGTGCCGTTTTAGTGCAGGATGGTCTGCACTGGCCCTTCAACAACATGGCCCGCCCCGCCTCATGTGGCGGCTGTCAATGAATAGAATCCGACAGAGGAGTGCACCCCTCGACAACACAGGATCACTGACTTCATTTAAGCCATGGCTCTGTGTGTAAGTAACAAACTCCATGGCTACATACATAATGTTGTCTGTCTGACTTTTAATGGAAACAATTTGATGACCATAGTGTTCAATGTCGCTAGAGTCTGGTGAATTAAGAGTGGGCGGGCTTGAGTGTAGATAAAATCACTCTGCGAAAGATGCTTGGCAAAGTTACAAACCCTAGGCGCTGAATGTGATGAATATGATAAAGTAGTAATTAGTTATCAGAACTCAATTTTTGGACAAAATGCAAATGAATTAGGTATTCTGTCATAAATGAGCTGGAAGAAGACGACCCCCCCAAAAATAACAAACCAAAAAACAAAAAACAAACACGGAATGACAGAGAAGAGAATCTTTCCATAATCAAGAAAGCAACAGTCATTGCCTAGGGTTAAATGTATGATTTTGTGCTGTATAAGAAACTTTTATCACTATTTTTTTATCAACATTATTCTTATCATCATTATCATATAATTGATATTATTATTACTATAATCCACTATATAATGATATATCATTCTTACAGTTATCGTTGTTATCATTACTGCTGTTGTTGCAGCTGAGAACACCGTTTGGGAGTCTCTTTCTCTCTCTCTCCACCCACTACCCCATCTCTCTCTCCCCTTTCTCACTCATCCCCTCTCCTCTCACTATGTACTAACTGTAGCTGCATGCACAGGCATTTTACAATTCTTGATGACACAGGGATTAGAGAGACGCACACCAAGGCTAACGCAGAGGTGCATATAGGTGGGATTAAAAAAGTTAAGTTGCAAAAAAAAGAAAATGTGGATCACAAAAATAATAATCATTTCGTAATAACACAGCACATGCTACTACCTCGAAGGCGTGTGTATCTATTTTTAAAACCACGAGCAAAACTGCTGAAGTGTCGCATCACAACAACAGAAAAACAAGACAGCACTACACTGAGTGCAGAGACAGATATAACAAATATAGAGATGAGATGGAATGGCAATGATGCCGACATAAACAGCCACCAAAAAGGAAACAGAAGGTGTAAAAGAGAAAGTGATACCTAAATTTTCCAACAGTCATGCGAACCAAAATAGTAGAAAGAGTATTTATAATGATAATACGTTTCAGCAAATAGCACCAACACCGCTAATCGCGCATCGTGAACCGTGGCTGGGAATGACAATGACAGTGCTTCAGGGTGAAACATTCGATCCTGTCTAGACGACAAGATGGAGAAAATGACATTGCTAGCACGCAGATGCTGTGTCTTTATGGAAATTGTCTGTGCAGTTGGCGAGTGCACGTGTTGTCTGCAGGAATGAAGGGGTTTCCCATGGCCTCATTTTGACGGGATATGAAAGGATGATGTCATGTGTGTGATTTACGCTGCATGCAACCTCCGTGTATGTACCAATCTCTCTCTCTCTCTCTCTCTCCTCTCTCTCCTCTCCTCTCTCTCCTCTCTCTCTCTCTCTCTCTCTCTCCTCTCTCTCTCCCTCTCTCTCTCTCTCTCTCTCTCTCTCTCTGTGTGTGTGTGTGTGTGTGTGTGTGTGTGTGTGTGTGTGTGTGTGTGTGTGTGTGTGTGTGTGTGTGTGTGTGTTATGCTAGCGCACCAGCCTGTTTCGATTGGATGCACAGATCTTGTACTGTGCAGATGACAACGGCCTTTAGTTCTATATCCTAACAAAAGTTACCTTGGACATGAAACAAGAACTTGGGGCAGATACATGCCAATGTCTCCTTCACTGAACCAAAAATAACTTGTAAATGAGTTTTTATAATGGAAACAGGGATGCAAATACCAGTGGAACAGGGATTGGGGCAGCATTCTGCTGTTTGGAATCTCTCTCTCCTCTCTCTCTCTCTCTCTCTCTCTCCTCTCTCTCTCTCTCTCTCCTCTCTCTTCTCCTTCTCTCTCTCTGCCTCCCTCCATGGGGGACAGGATAACCTAGTGGTCAGAACATTGCGCACGCAATTTGTCGACCAGGGTTCGATTCCGTTCGAGGGGATTTTTCCTCTGGAGTTAACATGAGTGCTGACTCCACTCCACCCAAAAGACTTTCGGATGAGACTATAAACCGAGGCTCCGTGTGCAAACGCGCGCAAATCATCTTGCGCACACGTTAAATCCTGTTCCGCTTTTCGTAAGTATAGGCCATCGCGTGATGGTGGGAACAGATGACAAGATTTACAAAACTGCATACACACGGGATTGGATGTAAAAAGGCATATGAGTACTTATTCCATTATCCTCGATATAAAAGAATCTCTCTCTCCTCTCTCTCTCTCTCTCTCTCTCTCTCTCTCTCTCTCTCTCTCTCTCTCTCTCTCTCTCTCTCTCTCCATTCTCTCTCCCTCTCTCTCTTCCCTACTTTTTTCAGATGCAGTTTCGCAATGACAACAGACGGCAATCGTTACATCAGCTATGTTTAAAGCGCGCCAGACTATTTACATCCCACGCCTGTCTACCATAGTTGAAGTGTGAGGGCGATATCTGGTATCTCGAAATAGGGCTTACCACTAAAAGTTCAATGTCAGACATAAAGGGCTTGTCACTCTACCTACTATAACTGCCTTAAACTTTCTATTTATGCCAATACGTGTGGGGCCGATGGAATCACAGATAATGTATCATCATAGAGACAACTGTAGCTAATTCAGGTACTCGAATAAAAACTATCAGTCTTTCATGTCCAATTGAGATGATCCATTTTTTTCTGTTGACGCAGCACATTCGATGGTAACTATTCTACTTGCAGGTAATTCATTTCTTTCAGGGCAAACATGGTCGCTAAACTTGCAGTGAGTTTATATTATGAGCATAATCTGTTTAACTAGCATTATGGCAAGAGAACAGCTTTAAATACAGCATACTGTTGCATAGACACAACTTTAATATGCACAGACAATAACAGCACTATCGAATACCTGAACACCGTCTGGAGGGATAAAAATATCTCACTAAAATCCAAAATCAGACTAACGCGCTCCCTTGTCATATCCGCATTCCCGTATGCCTGTGAATCGTGGACCCTGACTGCAGATTTAGAGAGAAGAGTACAGGCAGTAGAAATGAGATGCTTTTGGAGACTCCTTGGCATCTCCTACAAAGGCAACATAAGCAACGAAGAGGTGTATAACAGAATCCAGCAAACCATGGGTACCTACAAAAATCTTCTAACAATCATAAAAAGCGTAAACTTAAAATTGTATGGAAATGTCGCAAGATCAGAAGAACTTGCAAACACAATACTGCAGGGCACTTTCCAAGGAGGAAGAGAAAGAGGCAGAACAAGGAAGAGATGGGAGGATAACATCCGCGAATGTAGAGACCTAGAACTCAACAAAACCATGAGAAAGGCAGAACAGAGAGGAATGGAGGGAACTGCTGGTCGAGTCTTCATGGGTGCCCCCACGGTCGCCAGACTAAAGGATGGATGGATGGATGGATGGATGTGGATGGATGGATGGATGGATGCAATGTGCACATGATTTTTGCAATGACTGATGTTTTAGATCCACTATGTATCCACGCAAACCCATATTTTGATTGTTTTTGTCTGGGAACCTGATCTGGTACATTGTGACAGCTTTAAAAATTTGAAAAAAGCTACTCAGATTGTACCCCCCACTCACCACCCCCCTCCCCCCCCAAATAGAAAATGGCATCAAGAAAAGAAAGAAGAGGCAGGAACAGATGGAGAAAGTGAGTACGTCGGACAGCCATAGAGACAGAGGCGGGAGACAGTGCAGAAACAAACACAAAGCCAGAGACACAAAGTAGCAGACATAGTGGACAAAATTACAGGAAAGCATGCACTCACCTTACATACTGTCACCCGATGATGCCCCAATCCGAACCACTGATGGAAGGAAGCC
>CM060323.1:11152311-11169811 GCA_030674155.1 Stramonita haemastoma
AAATATTACTACGATCTTTGACTTTAGGACAGAATGATCTTCTATCGATCAAACGTGAGACGATTTGAACAAATCTTCCCATGGATGTTTCGGATGCACTGGCAAGGGTAAATGCCGCTTTGTAATAATGTAAGAAAATGCATACTTATTTGTTGCAGGTTTCCATCGGCTCTCCGTTAATTAGCTTTGTTCTTGTTGTTTGTAACTATGTGTACCCCCCCCCCCCCTTTTCAGAAAGGCGCTGTGGTCTAAAATCTGAATAAACTATTCTCTCTCTCTCTCTCTCTCTCTCTCTCTCTCTCTCTCTCTCTCTCTCTCTCTCTCTCTCTCTCTCTCTCTTTCATTTGTTTGCCTGTGTGTTGTGTGTGTGTGTGTATGTGTCTGTCTGTGTATCTGTCTGTCTCACTCTCTCTCTCATTTGTTTGCCTCTGTGTGTGTGTGTGTGTGTGTGTGTGTGTGTGTGTGTGTGTGTGTGTGTGTGTGTGTGTGTGTGTCTGTCTGTCTGTCTCTCTCTCTCTTCTGTCTGTCTGTCTTCTCTCTCTCTCTCACTCTCTCTCTCTCTCTTGCATAGCTAAGCTTCAGGTGGCCTGCTGGTTTGTGTTTCAAAACTACTGAAAACAAAGCTTCTCACTGCTAATTTTGACATTGGTTTTTGTCAAACGAGACGTCAAGGCAAACGTATATGCAGATATGAAGACCTCCTCAGCACCCCCCCCCCCCCTCTCTCTCTCTCTCTCTCTCTTAAAAATGAATGAATCTACATTGTGCTGATGCAGTCTCTCTAATGAGAGCAGCTGGAATTCTATCCGCATAGAAATGTGATTTGGCCGCCAGATTTTACATGACATCACATATTGTTCTCTAATCTTGTGGCCCTTAGGGGTGCCAGGGCTGACTGCACAACTTCTTTTTCTGTCTTCCTTCCGCCTCTTGCGGTGCTTCACTCGGCCTCAGGCTGTCCGTACTGGAGATGTTGTCTTGCCATCTCTTTCTCCGTCTTTCTTTCATTCTTCCCCCTTGCACTGCTGTGCTATTGCAGGACTGTCTTGGCAAGCCCCTTTGGATGAAGAGACGACCCCAGGCCATGCCACTTGACGTTTTTACTCCGTGGACAAGAGGTCTTCATGGGGCCTGTGACTTGCCTCATTCTATTCCTCACTTCTATATTGAAACTCATCTTTGAAGATGCCAAGGTATTTATTTTCTTTCCTAGTTCTGTTGGTAATGTACAACAACTGGCAATATGTTAATGTGGTGAAAAAGCGAAGCAGTGTTATCTTATTGAAAGTATCTAGATGATGAGATCAGCTTTTGTCTATTTTCTCATCATGTCTGGTACTCTTCATTTTCATACTTGGTTCTGTCATGTCTGCGTTTTACGAGGTATGCTTTCAAAAACATCACAAAACATTAACAACAGCAACAAAGAGTAGTGAAGAAGATACTTTCTGTTTATACTTCTCTGGGCATAGAGGGAGTAAAAACAAATTAAAATTTTGTCAACACCAAGACAAAATCCACCAATCTAAGAATTAAAAAAAAAAAAAAAACATCAATACTTAATTACTTTACAGGACTTTGAAAATTTGGCAGTATTAATCAGAACATGTTTCCATCATCAGACATTCGTATGTATAATGGCAAACATTGATCTACTCAATAAATACCTTCCAGGCTATGAGTTTTGTACCTTAAATCTGTATATTTTGGCATTTAAAAAAACAACAAATCGTGTTCATCATCACCTGCATTCATGCTGTACGCATTGTATAACCTACCTATCCCGTCTCTGAATACTAGCTTGTCTGCCTGCTTCGGTCTGTAATTTGTGATTTCAGCAACACAAGAAATGGATAAAAAAAAAATACAGCCATCTGTAAAACAATCCTTTCTTTTGTCATTTCAATGCCATGCTTATAATGACTTTAGAGTACACGTTTTCAATTGGTTTTTAAATCTGTTTTATGCATAGCTATGTATACATTCTTCCCACAGATGAAGTTTGACATTGCCGACAATTAAACACCTCTTTCGTAAAGTTTTTTCTGCATACCAAGTAAGCCTAGATGCAAAATCCCTAAATCTAGACTTTCCTTATATGAAAAAGTCTTTCCAAACTAGTATGTTACTCTCCCTAACAAATCTAAAACTATATAGATTATGTAAGAATATTATCAGCCATGTCCATTTTTATCAGACTTGTGCAAAACTGACTGAATCGGACTTTAATCTGTGGGCTCAATAGGCAGCTTCAACTTTCAGAGAGGACAAAAGCAGATGCAGTGTTTCGTTTCAGGAAAAAAACAAAACATTCTTCCAAAATTTTAATCGTCGTTTTTCAATTATCTCCAAAATTAATTGAGCTAAATGCAGTTTGTGAATAATCGCGTGGTCAACTAAGCTAATTGTAGCCAAGGTTATCAATAATTTACAATTGCGGTAATTGCAGTATATCAATAATCTCCAAGTTAATTGCGGTAATTGTAGTATATCAATAATCTCCAAGTTAATTGCGGTAATTGTAGTATATCAATGATCTCCAAGTTATTATAGACCCGTATTTCACACCCCTAGGAAGGACCGACAGGGATAGCAAGCTTATCGAATAGGTCTAAGATTATTTTATCAGGACGTTCTGTTCGTCTGGCCATTTGAAAATTCTGAGCTTGATCAAACATTTGCTTTATACATCTCAATCTTTACTGTTACTGGTGGCTAAGACGTCAAGATAGCTATCACAATCAATATTTTCAAAACAATCAGTTACACTTAAAAAAAAATATATATATATATATATATATATATATTCAAGAAAATGTTTTGAAGCAAAAAATCCAATTTATGTTTTACAGTAATCCCACATAAGCACTATTTGAATGATACAAACGGTTTGTAAACATTGGCTTGAATCACAAATTTGCACTGAGGCATCAACTTAGTACAATAAAAATAAAATAAAAAAACACGTAATATCATAACCTGGTTTGTATTTTTTTTGCGATTAGATCACTGGGTTATGATTAAAATATTGGAAGTTCTCTTCTGTCCCTGAAATACATACAAAACAGATAAGGATATAACTTTTAATTTTTCCTTGCTGCATCCGGCACAGAAAATATTTACAACAGTCCCCCAGACCCCACCCCCGCCCTCTCCCCCCCAAAAGACATACGATTAATTTTATCACACATTCTAACAACATAAAGTGCATTTCCCTGTATACTGCAGTCCATCAGCTTTCTCTCAGTCCTACTCACTGCACAGTCAAAACCTTTTCTTTTAAACTCTATAGAAGCATAGAATAATCACGTTTCCTAATGAGGAGACCTCAATGAATGATTTGAAACCAAACGTGGGATTAATTGCGCTGCCCCTTCCTCCCCTTCCTAAAATCTCAAGCGGTTTTTCGGCGGGGGGAGGGGGGCGCTTTAAAAAGAGCCCGAGTCAGTTGTATCTATTTGATGTAAATGACCTACCCCCCTAGCTTAAAAGCGTGATTCCTTTATATCTTACACACACACACACACACACACACACACACACACACACACAACACACACACACACACACACACACACACACACACACACACACACACACACACACAATACAAACACAAAGTATGTGGGACGGAAAGAAAGGAGAAAGAGAGGGTGGGGTGGGAAGAACGGGTGTGCGTGTGTCCACAGGCATGCACACACACACATTCAAAGGCATGTGTGGCAGACAAGCAAGCATGCACGTCCTCACTCACCCACCAACCAGTGCACTAAATCTCTGACAATGCACAGATATTGTGGCAGACTGCCTGCCTCATGCCACCTTCCAAACCATCACTATTTCTGGAGCGTAAACTACACTCCCTTAAAATCAAAGAAAAGAAATAAAACAAAAAGAAACGGAGACTAAGGCAAACCGTGTAGCCACAAAGCTGCTAAAGCCTACTGGCATTTCCTGTAGAGACATCATTCAAGAACAGTAAGCCGAGAGTCCTCTTTTACAGAGCGCTCTCTCTCTCTCTCTCTCTCTCTCTCTCTTCTCTCTCTCTCTCTCTCTCTGAGTGGTGTGTGTGTGGTGTGTGTGTGTGTGTGGTGTGTGTGTGTGTGTGTGTGTGTGTGTGTGTGTGTTGTGTGTGTGTTTGTTCTCTCTCTCTCTCTCTCCTCCTCTCCCTCTCTCTCTCTCTCTCTCTCTCTCTTCTCTCTCTTCTCTCTCTCTCTTTGTTTGTGTGTCTCTCTTCGTGTGTTGTGTCTCTCTCTCTCTCTCTCTCTCTCTCTCTCTCCCTCTCTCTCTCTCTCTCTCTCTCTCTCTCACACACACACACACACACACACACACACACACACACACTGTGTGTGTGTGTGTGTGTGTGGGTGTGGGTGTGGGTGTGTGGGTGGGTGTGGGTGGGGGGTGTGCGTGCGTGCGTGCGTGCGTCCGCGCTCTCGTGCGTGCGTGCGTGTGTGCAAAAACACTTGGAAGTAGACTTTTATGTGAATTTAGAATACAGACAAAAATGGTTTTGATTGTAATATAACCCACTAAGTATTTAAGATTTTGTTCCCGGTACAAATACAACTTTTGTCTCAACCATTAAAAATATGTCGTAAACCTTGAGGACAAATATGCAGCAAGTACAAAACAAAAAAATTAATACAAAGTGGGTATGGAGAGAGGGGGGAAGAGAGAAAAAGGAGAGAGGAGAGAGGAGAGGAGAGAGAGAGAGAGAGAGAGAGAGAGAGAGAGAGAGAGAGGAGAGAGAGAGAGAGAGGAGAGAGAGAGGGGAGGGAGGGAGGGAGAGATAGAGACAGAGTGGGTAGAGAGAGTGGGGGCGGTAGAGGCAGGGGAGGGTGGTAGAAAAGAAAACTATAGTTAATTAAGTGGTGCTACTGCCTCTTGCTAGTTTTGGGTGTGTTTAGGTAGGTTGATACAAGTGTTCGGTAGTTTTGAAGAAATAGTCATAGGTTTTGGAACCTCGTCCATTTTTCACAAAGAGATTTTTACTGTGATATTTATTCTTAGAGAACTTTTGATTCTTTAGCTTCAATTTCCTGGGAGTATCACCATGATTATCCGTAGCTTCCAACTGATCTTACTTCACGTTTTATGCGAATAACCCATCTCAGCATTATCATTATACTTGGTCGACCACATAAGCCAATACACTGGTGTATGCACATTCAGCGTTTCCCTATTTCCTATTTCCACGAGGCACTTAACACAGACGTGACTGATGAGATTGAACGAACATGCCTGATCTTCTGTTTGTTTATACACAACAGAATAAACAATACACGGGCTGTTCTAAACTGATGTTCACTTTCTGGATCATACAAAAATACTCATGATTCACCTAGCGTGGACTTCAAGGTTCAAATCCGTGACCGCACAGTTTCAGACCATTGCCTGTCGCTTTATCCACGAACTGTTACGTCCATTTATCTTTCATATGTACTGATAAATTATTTAAACTAAAATCTTTTTTTCTTTAATCGTTTACACTTTATGATCTGAAGAACGGCGAAAACTCCGCACGGCTTATTCATTCTGTCTTCTCAGAGTTTAAGGAATTTATTTTCTATCAAGCATTTCCTGTGGTCTATTTCTCTTCTCTTTTAGTTAATGTCCTTTTCCTTCTATTTTGTGGACAGGCAATTTATTTTTGGCTATTTACTGTTTATAGCATTTGACGTTTACAAATGATGTTATGAAATACATGGCAGTTGATGTTAATAAGTGAAACAATCTCTCTGTCTGTCTGTCTGTCCCCTCTCTCTCTTCTCTCTCTCTCTCTCTCTCTCTCTCTCTCTCTCTCTCCTCATCTCTCTCTCTCTCTGTCTCTCTCTGTCTCTCTCTGTCTCTCTCTCTCTCTACCTCTCTGTCTGTCTGTCTGTCTGTCTGTTTCTCTCTCTCTTTCTCTCTCTCTTTCCTCCTGATTTCATGTTAATGTGTCTCTTTGAATCTCGTCTCTGTCTTTCACTGCTTTGCTTCCTAGATCTCCCTATTTTAAAGACAGACAGGCATAGTGTCTGCCTCTCCTCTATGTGTGTGCGTGTGTGCGCGTGCGTGGTGTGTGTGCGCGTGTGCGTGGTGTGTGCGTGGTGTGTGTGTGCGTGTGTGTGTATGTGTGCGCGCGCGGTGTATGTGTATGTGTGTTTGTGTTTGTGTGTGTGTGTGTGGTGAGTGTGTGTGTGTGTGTGTGTGTGTGTGTGTGTGTGTGTGTGTGTGTGTGTGTGTGTGTGTGTGTGTGGCGCGGTGGAGTGTGTGTGTGTGTTTGCGTGTGTGCGCGTGGGGGTGTGTGTGTGTGGTGCGTGGTGTGTGTGTGTGTGAGTGAGTGGTGTGTGTGTGGTGTGTGTGAGTGGTGTGTGCACGTATGTAAATATGTGCGCGCACGTGCTTGCGTGCGCGCTCGCATGTGTGTGAACCACCACCACCACCACCGCCCCCCCCTCTCTCTCTCTCTCTCTCTCTCTCTGTCTCCCTCTCTGTCTGTCTGCTGTCTGTCCTGCCTGCCTGCCTGCTGCCTGCCTGCCTGCCTGCCTGCCTGCCTGCCTGCCCTCTCCTCTCTCTCTCTCTCTCTCTCTCTCTCTCTCTCTCTCTCTCTCTCTCTCTCTCTCTCTCTCTCTCTCTCTCTCTCTCTCTCCTCACAGTAGTTCTTCACAAATGCCAGCCATACCTATCATCTGTGCTGCCGAAGATGTGGCAGCAGTACTTGGGGGGAGAAACTTCAAGCAGATGTCAGTGCAGTGGAGGAGATGTCCCCTGTGACCAATACAGGTCTTCAAAGCCTGCTGCTGCCAACAAAGCGCTTGTCATCGCTCTCCCTTCTCTTCATGTCCTCCGAGACAGTCAAAAGCACAAACTTTTCTTGGTGCTGCATCCACAAATACCTTTGTCTGTCTCTCTGTCTATCTGTCCGCCTGAGTGTCTGTCTATCTGTATGTATGCTGTCTGTCTGTATGTATGGATGTATGTTTGTCTGTCTACCCGACTGTCTGTCTGCCTGTATGTATGTTTCCCATCGCGTACATGTTTTTATATCCTGTTTAATCGCTGTATTACTTTTCTTCTGCTGTACATCCTCATGTATACTTTTATTGTTCTTCATCTCTCCCCCCCCCCCCCCCAAATTCGTACACTTTAGTCATTTATTGAGAGAAAACAGAAACTACAGCTAGATTCGCATAGAACAACAGCATATTAACGTCAAGTGGTCTAGAATGAGCGACAACTGTAACTCGAAACCCATTTCTTACCGCATCCAAAATATCAAATCTACTTGGTACATAAGCAGAAAATCTGGCTAGTTCTATCAAACTCATGAAAGCTCGTGAAAAAAATATGGCAGAATGCCTTCCTCCTAAAAACTCGTTCGGAACTTCATCTTTCAGTGGGTTTTACAAATGGAAAGAAACCAACAAGGGTGTGCCACAGGGTAGCCTGCTTTCGCTAGACGTTATTACCATCTTCATTGAAGAAAATATTGAGGATGACGTCATCCCGTTCCTCCTTCCTGCTACGGCAAAAATACTCCACAGAGGTGATCTGAGCCATGTACTAATCAGCAGAAAGCACTGCAGCTGTGAACAGTTTAAAAATGCAGGTCGGCTTGAATATTCTGAATGACTGCCTTTGTGTGTGGCTCTCCCTCTGCTGCTCTATGCTCTCTCTTCCTTCTTATGATCTTATAAATATGTATGTGATAATACACTGTGCCCTTGCAGCAATCTTCAGAGAGACATGTCAGTTTATGGAATAATAGCTCACTCACAGATAGATCATGTTCCGGTAGAGACAGTTTCTTTACAGACCCAGGCCAAAAACTTTGTCAAGTTCTACATCAAACTTTTTGTTGTTTAGAAATGTTATGTTGACATTGTCTTCATTCTGGACAAGCTCTGGGCACAATAATCTGTAGTCTCTATTCACGGATAAAAAATCAGTAAAATCCGAGTATGGGTCTCTAAAGGGGGAGTAACTTTAAAAAGCCCATGGATGCAAATGTATCCAGTGTGTACTTACGATTTTGCAATGATTCTCGTGTGTAACATAGATCATACTCTGGGTAGCCTCTATGGCGATAAGCTGGGGAACGTCCAACAACATTTTACTATGAGCTGGTGTTTCTTTATATATCAATTTAATTGCCTGTGCTGCCCCCCTTTCTCCTTTTTACTTAATATTTCAGTCTCTCACTCTGTCTGTCTCTGTCTGTCTGTCTGTCTGTCTCTGTCTGTCTGTCTCTGTCTGTCTGTCTGTCTATCATCTCTGTGTGGTGTTGTGTGTGTGTGTGTGTGTGTGTGTGTGTGTGTGTGTGTGTGTGTGTGTGTGTGTGTGTGTGTGTTCAAAAATTTATATTTTCGGAAGTGTTCTAATAGAGACCTGTTGGTTCTAGGAATAGCATCAGACACATGCCACTCAGGGAGTAATAGGCCTGTCTGTACTCTTTGTCCTTGTCTGTTCCTATTCAAGACATGTAGAAACAGAGGTGAGATCATATCTCTCATAATCTGCCTACAACTGCACGGAGACTGATGAAGAAAGAAGGACTTGCGTTGTGCAGCATCTGATAACAATGTAGGCTACGTCTGCCTTCATCTCTGTCGAGTTCCATCTCTACTTTTCTTTAACCTTCCTCTCAAGCTATCTATCTGTCTGTCTGTACCGGTTTTTCTGTCTCTATCCCTTTAATTCTCTCTGTGTGTATGCGTGTGTGTGTGTGCCCGCGCACTTGCACATGTGTGTATGTGTGTGTGTTCGCGCGCTTGCTCATTGTGGTTGGTGTGTGTGTGTGTGTGTGGTGTGTGTGCGCGCGCGTGTGTGTGTGTATGTTTCTGTCTTTCTCTGTCTCTCTATGTCTCTGCGTCTGTCTCCTTTCTGCTCCTTTCTTTTCGCTCCCTTACCATCTTATCTTCAAGTCAGCCATATCTTTTTTTGTGGCACAAATGTCATACTGCAGGAAGCAGCCTGTGAAGACATGAACTAACTTCAAACACATGTCACCCTTGTGGTGGGCACACCCCGGGGACCAGCCTCAGTCTTCAAAGCATGCAGACAGCAGAGTACTCATCCCCTCTCTCCTTTCCTCCTGTCCTCAGAGACCCGTACAGAAGACAGGTGACCTTTGCATCTGCAGCGGCTTCCGTGACCGTCTTGTCTGTTTTCCTGTCTCTTTCCCGTCCTCCTCCACGTCTTTGTCTGGCTTGTGTGCAGGGATTACTGTTTAGTTCATGTCTGTTTGTCTTTTTTTTTTTCTTCTTCATTTAGATTTCAGTACTGTTGTATTAGTGGTCTATTTTTGTCTCCGTTAGTTTCTTTGTAAGTTTATGTACCTGTGCATATGTCTCTGAGAGTCTTTATTTATCCTTTGGTCGCTCAGTCTATTAAATCTTGTACGATAAATAAATAGATAAATGATGAAGAATAAATAATCAGTATACAAAATCCCTGACCTACGGTATCAAATCGACAATGCTGTAAGATGTACTGTTTTGTGGCTCGTTTCTAAACTAACGCACATGTCAACCAGTTTCATAGTTAGATTAAACAAAAACTTGTAGATTAAACAAAAACTTCTCTGTAAAAAAAAAGAGTAACACCAACATAAGCTGTAAAGAGAGCAGCACAACACAGGCGGGAAGAGAAGGCAGAAGAGAAAAGACCCCAGTATAGCAGTATGAGCAGTACCAACTAGTAGTGCTGATAAAAGTGGAAGCTGCGGTAAATCTTCTCCCCGTTTCGCTTGTTTTCCTTTTATTGTCGATAGAGAAATGGTTTTGGCACATACAGCAAGACTGACTACCTGGAATGACAGAAGCGAAAAATACACAGATGGTTTGTTTACCCATACACTCCGCTTCCAAACCCACCCCATGCCAAAAACTCACGGTACACATGTCTTCTCCAGTATGCATCGTCTAGTGTAACTGTTTGCTTGTTTGTTTTGAATATATCGCATTCTTGAATCTATACCGCTGGAAAAACAAACCACAGACCTCCACAACATACTTCCATTTAGTTTATCTGTACCTCAATGAGAAGCACTAGCTTTGCAATATTGTACTTGCAAAAAAGTCCCTTTTGCATGTTAAAAACTACAAAAACCAGGAGATACTGCTACATTTTGCTGTATGATCGTAACTCTCCCTCTTTGAGATGAGGACGACAGTTTTCCTAAAACTTAAACTGTTACAAGAAAAGAAATTATACTGTGCAGTGTCAATTCTCAACGCAACATGATTACTTCCATTCTATTAGCAAGGCGGACTCACGTCAGTGTTTTTCTCTGTGTGATGTGAGCTCTCTCATGACATGATTTCTTGCATTATTTATTCATGATTGAATGCCACATGACTATGTTATGTCCACTAAAGGCACATTTCTTACAGACTATCGTTTATCGTCTGATCCAAAAGTCTAGCGATTGAAAGACAGAGCAGGTCAAGTTGACGAAGGTAGGAAAAACCTGGCTCCTGCATGAATCCAATCAATACACTAAAAACCGTCTGCTTCTTTGATTAAGGCATAACATATCAGCCCCCTAAAACATATTAACCACACATTAAAACACGTTTCTCTTCATAGGAGATTAGGCCATATTGGTCAGGGGCATGGTTATATGAAAATACAAGCATGTACCTGTTTCCTGGAGAGGAATGGACTAGACTGCGCCAGGTTCAATTTCCAGATACATGCTTATTGGCTGAAAATAATCAATCTACTGACCGCAACGGCTTTTAAAAGAAATAATGCATAATCAGTCAGTGTATGCACTATGATGCTAGACCGCTATAGACTAACAACAACGACGAAACAATGAAAAGTACTCAAGGCTATTGTCTCCTTGAAAATCTAAACACAGACAGCAGGTAAAATAATTAGAGATACGACAAAAAGATGCAAATCCTACGCCGTGAGACCAAACGAAAAGGAGAAAGCATTCCGGCACATGACACGCCGCCTTAGACAGAGCCAACGTGGCGTGGTGGAGGGCAGAAAAAGAAAGGAACAGAAAAGAAAAGAAAAGAAAGAAGAGGGTACATGCTGTTGTTGTTTGTTTAACATTGTTGCCGGAATGCGCGGATCTCTCTATCAACACGTGCCCGTACCCTGTGCCACCGCTCAGATGCCGTGCCAGGTTGATCACCATTGTGATATATGTGTGTGTGCGCGTGTGCGTGTGTGTGCGTGCGTGGTGTGTGTGAGTGTGGTCTGTGTGAGAGAGAGAAGAGAGAGCGAGAGAGAGAGAGCGAGAGAGAGAGTGAGAGAGAGAGAATGAGAGTGAAAGAGAGAGAGAGTGTGTGTTTTGTGCGCGTGCGTGCACGCGCGTTCTGTGTGTGTGTGCGTGCGTGCATGCCTGCGTGTGTGTGTGTGTGTGTGTGTGTGTGTGTGTGTGTGTGTGTGTGTGTGTGTGTGTGTGTGTGTGTGTGTGCGGATGCATTTGTGTGAGTGTGTGTGAGTGCGTGAGCGTGCATGCGTGTGTGTATGTGTGGGTGATTGAGTGTGTGTGTGCATATTGGGTGCGTGCGTGCACCAATGCGTACGCGCGCGTGCGTGTGCGCGCGTGTTTGTAGTTATGCACACGATATATTTCCACGCCCGCAAACACGTATTGGCGTAAATGAACATGTGATAGCATGTATTTTGAAACAGAGACACGCGAACAGACGTCAAGAAACGGCCACATAGAAAAAGCACGTCGAGAAAAGCTTAAAGGAAACAACAACAAAAAAGACACGCACACTAAAACCACCACAGCGATTCAACACAAAGCATCAGCAGCTTCAAGCACTGAAAGGGCGGCCCAAAGAGAGAGTCAATAAGTGCAAGCATAACATGCACCCCCCCCAACACACACACACACACTGATCCCAGTCACGGCTCTGCCCACCCACACCGACTACACGTGAGGATCAGATTAGTCCCCCTTCAACAACATAAATATCACAGAGTACAGGCAATAAGGGGAATAACTGGGAGGTGAATGGACGGAGAGGAGAGGGGAGAGAGAGAGGGGGGGGGATGGAGGAGGAATGAGAGGGAGAGAGGGGGGAGGATGGAGAAGAGAGAGAGAAGAGAGAGAGAGGGGGAGAGAGAGAGAGAGAGAGAGAGAGAGAGAGAGAGAGGAGAGAGAGAGAGAGGGCGTGGACGAGGAAAGGGATTTGAGAATGAGTGGAATGTACGATACTAATATTAAAGCTTGTTATTTAAAAAAAAAATGTTCGTAGACGCTTTCCTTGAGGTCACAGATGCAGCGTATATCGGTCAGTACGCATCAGTCAAGTTGACCTGATCTGGCGCATAATTATCTCCCTTCTTTACAGAAACCTTGTCCATATGTTTATGTCATCTATGACAAAGGCCATACATGATATACGTACAAAAATATGGACATGATCCTGCACGACCTACTCTTCCTATGTAATTGGACAGGATTTTTAGCTACATGCAAGTCGTTACACATGCGTTCGCTGTCGAAACTTTGGTCCGTAATCTCATCCAGATTTGCAGAGAAATGGAATGGAAACCAATACTAACTCCATGAGGAAATCCCTTGAAACGGAGCGACCTAACCTCCTACCTGGAGATGATCTCAGTATGGTGTCACACAAGAACAGCAAGCGCAAAAATGAGAAAGAAAAGAAAAGGCTAGTTATTTAAAACAAAAACAACATAACATGAGGAGCCGTTGGGGTGGAAGGATGAACAGAGGAAAGGAGGGGGGTAGTTGACCCAACTACTGACAAACATGCATCTTTAGACTGGAACTGCTTGCCACCCAGACCGACAGACTAGCAATAGCTATACGATCAACTGCGTTGCATAAACAAAGATGTTTATAAGAGAGAGAGAGAGACAGAGAGAGGCAGAGACACAGTGACAGATAGACAGACAGAAGGCAGAGAGACATAGAGGAAGAGAGTGTGTGTATGTGCGTGCGTGTATGTGTAAGTGTGCGTGTGTGCGTGCGTGCGTGTGTATGTATGTGTGTGTTTATTTATTTATTCTTTTATATTGAGGATAATGGAATAAGCACGCACGTACATTTTACATCCGAATGACTTTGTGTGTGTGTGTGTGTGTGTGTGTGTGTGTGTGTGTGTGTGTGTGTGTGTGTGTGTGTGTGTGTGTGTGTGTGTGTGTGTGTGTGTGTGTGTGGTGTGCGTGTGTTGGTGTGGTGTGGTGTGTGGTGTGGGTGTGTGTCTGTGTGTACGAGCGCGCATGAGTGTAAACAAACTGCTGGCACTAAGAGTATCACACACGGTGTTTTTGTCTACAAAGACAGAACGCCTTTTCATTCCAACATCCATCACCCTCTGTAGGAACAACTAGAGGCATCCGACAAAAAAGACAAAATGAAGACAGGAGAGAGAGGGGAGAGAGAGGGAAGAGAAGAGAAGAGGGAGAGAGAGGAAGAGAGAGAGAGGGATGAGAGAGAGAGAGGAGATGAGAGAGGGAGGGAGAGAGAGAAGAGAGAGAAGTGAGAGTGAGAGGAGAGAAAGAGGAGAGTGAGAGGAAGGAGAGAGATGAGAGGAGGAGAGGAGAGAGAAGAGAAGTGAGAGAGAGAGAGAGAGAGAGAGAGAGAGAGAGAGAGAGAGAGAGAGAGAGAGAGAGAGAGAGCAAATAGGAAGCGTAGGAGGCCTGCAGTAGCAACGAACACACAGCTCACATCTCCAGGCCATAATGAACACAAATTACCACAATAATAGAAAGTAGCGAACATCTAAGCAGAGAAGCAGACAGGCAAAGAGGTAAAGATAAGGAGATATCGAGTTCCACGCAGACCAAAGAAAGGAAAACAAAAATGCGATATTGCGCGCGAAAAAGTTCATTTGCAATAACTTCTGAACAATTACTGTTTTCTGCAGAAAAAGCAAAAGAGAGCAAACACACACAAAGACAGACAGACATGCCGAGAGAAACCCCCTCAAGAAATTTGAAATAGATATTGCACACATAAAAAGACAAAGTCAGATATTCGGCGAATCCTAAAAACAGCAAATAAGAAAGACAGTCAGACAGACAAAAACATGTATGAAGGCATAAAAAAGACAAAAACATTCAGTAAACAACAGCCACACACCAACAATTGAAAACCTGCCGACAGACAGTCACACAGACATTCATGCAGGTACATAATTATTTAAAAGAACTGACAGGGAGGTCGTCAGTTAACACCCCCATCCCCTCCCCCACCTAAGAAAAATACAAAACCAAAAAATAGGCAGAAAAGCCGTTTACAATTTTGGCAGATTGTTCACATAACGTTCTCCAGAAATCGAGAGCCAGACAGCCACAAACAAATCAGCCAGCAACCATGCAGCCACTCACTTACTCACACACACATACACACACACGCGCACGCGCATGCATACACACATACACACACACCCGCATACAACACAAACACACAACACACACAACTCAGAGAGAGAGAGAGAGAGAGAGAGAGAGAGAGAGAGAGAAGAGAGAGAGAGAGAGAGAGAGAGAGAGAGAGAGAGAGAGAGAGAGAGAGAGAGAGAGAGAGAGAGAAGAGACGAGACAGACAGACAGAACAGACAGACAGACAGACAGACAGAGACAGGCAGCAGACAGACAGACAGACACAGAGAGAGACACATAGAGAGACACAGAGAGAGGCACAGAGATTTGATTTTGATTTATTATTTTATATCGAGGATAATGGAATAAGCATTCTTGTGTATTTTTACATCAAGTCCCCGTGTGTGTGCAGTATTGTAAATGTCATCTGTTCCCACCTGCACACGATGGCCTACTCTTATGAAAAGCGGAACAGGATTTAATGTGTGCGCAAGATGTTCTGCGTGCGTCCGCACACTGGGCCTCGGTTTAAAGTCTAATTCGAAGAACTTTTGGGGAAAGTGGGGTCAGCACTGATGTTAACTCCAGGAGAAAAATCTCCTCGACCGGACTCGAACCCGGGTCGCCAAATTGCCAGCGCAATGTTCTGACCACTAGGCTATCCGTCCCCCCACCCCACCCCCCAGAGGAGAGAGAGAGAGAGGAGAGAGAGAGAGAGAGAGAGAGAGAGAGAGAGAGAGAGAGAGAGAGAGAGAGAGAGAGAGAGAGGAGAGGAGAGAGAGAGAGAGAGAAGCAGAATGAGATAAAGAGAGAGAAGGTAGAGAGACCGAGAAAAGAACAGATAGAGACAGTTACGGATAAACTGAGAGAAACGGGTATAACCCGATTTTTCTCGCTCTGCCACTTTGTAACGTCATATCTCTCTCTCTCTCTCTCTCTCTCTCTCTCTCTCTCTCTCTCTCTCTCTCTCTCTCTCACTCACACACACACACACACACACACACACACACACACACCACACACACACACACACACACACACACACACACAATTATGTGCGCGCGCGAGCGCGAGCTCTTTTCAGTACAGAATATAACTTAATGTCACCACAAAACGACACAATCATCTTCCCACAAGCCTTCACCTCTTCTTTTCCACGAGCGGGAGAGTCTCTATGAAAACTGCAGGCCGCAGAGAAAACCATTACTTGCAGATTATAGTAACTGAGGTCTTCATCCCTTCACCCCCGTAATGGCACTATGGCAAATTGCTTCGGCTTTAAAGGGGTTAGCAAAGTAGCGGTTTTCATAACTTTGTACCACCCCTCTCCCCCACTTTTTTTCTTCTTTTTTTTTTTTTAAAGATCCCGCCCCCCATTTTCCCGGTTTTTTCCTTCAATTTCCATAGGATGAAGACGTCTGTTTAGCTTTGCCTAAAGCCGAGTTTTATTTTTATTGCCTAGCTTTGGGGGGGGGGGGGGGGGAGTAGGAAACTTTGTCAGTGGTAATTCTGCCGCTACTAATTTTATTAAATTTGAATTATGCAAATTTTTAGGGGAGCATGCGTTAAAAACAACGACTTGAGCTTGTGTTGTAATGTCTTGGATTTGTTTTATCTTCTATTGGTAGGCATATATATATATATATATATATATATATATATATATATATATATATATATATATATATATATATATATATATATATATATATATAATATATATAATGTGTTTAGCTGTGAATCGAAGGACAAAGTTGTGGAATTGTCTTGTAATACCACTTTTGACAACGGAGTGTATTCGTGTGTCAAGAAAAAAAGAGCTCTGTCACAAAGACCTGCAAATGCATTACCTATCACACGCTATGGAATACATCATGGCACGATGGATAACACCACAAATGGAAAGTGCTTTACTGGGCAAGGCTCAAAGCTTTGTCACTTACTGATCTAAGCAAAGTTCTGCGGCCTAGATTAAAGTGCAGTGGTACCGTAGTTTAAAATGTATTCTGATATTGTCTTCAACCCTGACAAGTACTTAGCACAGCCTGCACTTTCCATTAAAGGACAAAAAGACATGTCAAACTGGAGCATGGTTTATAGCGAGGTACTTGTAAACAGCCGTACACACAGACTTCTCCAGCTGATTTTCAAATGTGATAAGTGAATCGCTGTGCATATTCTTGGTGACGTCTACCGTGTCAAGCTGAAGAGCGCCCAACAACGACAAAATATACGCAGCTGTGCGTTTTTTCACATTATAATCTAATACAACTTTGGCTGACGACTCTTTTAAGTAACATGACAAATGACTGCTAACACATTGGCATGATGCTCGTTTTTTCGATCTCGTTGTAAGAAGGGAAAAAAAGACTAACACATTGCTGTCCTTTCCAGGGGCTGTGAAGTCGCAAAGACAACACTTCGTTGCGCAACAGAAATGTAGTTCACTCCTTCGTTTGCTTTCACCCCCCCCCCCCCCCCTCTCTCTCTCTCTCTCTCTCAAGTCGCAAAGACAACACTTCGTTGCGCGACAGAAATGTAGTTTCACTCCTTTGTTTGCTCCACCCTCTCTCTCTCTCTCTCTCTCTCTCTCTCTCTCCTCTCTCTCTCTCTCTCTCTTTTTAAAACGCTTAAAAACCATTGGCGAAATAGGGAGATGGATAGCCTAGTGGTCAGAACATTGCGCTGGCAATCTGACGACCCGGGTTCGAATCCGGTCGAGGAGATTTCTCTCCTGGAGTTAACATCAGTGCTGACTCCACTCTCCTCCAAAGTCCTTCGGATGAGACTTTAAACCGAGGCCCCGTGTGCGAACGCACGCAGAACATCTTGCACACACGTTAAATCCTGTTCCGCTTTTCGTAAGAGTAGGCCATCGTGTGCCGGTGGGAACAGATGACATTTACAAAACTGCATACACACGGGGACTGGATGTAAAAAAAAAAAAAAGCACAAGAGTGCTTATTCCATTATCCTCGATATAAAAGAATAATCAAATCAAATCTCTCTCTCACACTTACACACACACACACACAAGTTAAGTTTACGATTAGGCAAGCAAACATGCATTAAAACCATTGGCAAAATATGCACAGACGTACTCTAAAACTACTTCTACTAATATCATCATCATTGCCATGCACTGATTACATTTCGCTTGATACCCTCCCTCTGAAATGGAAGT
>CM060323.1:11174811-11177311 GCA_030674155.1 Stramonita haemastoma
TGCAAACCTCTCGGTTAAAACTGTAAGTAAAGGTTCCATCTTTTTAACCCATGCATACAGTAAAAATTTAAATAACATTTTGTGGAAGAGTTGCTGGCATGGATAACGAAAACACACTCTACCTGCAATCTGGAGAGGAAGGAGACTGCAAAATCAAGTCTGATAACACTATACCTGAAGATTTAATTGTAGTGTCTCCGTGACTTCTTAAAGAGTTGAAGAGAAAGTCAGTCAAGCCATTCCACGCACATTTTAGGATGATAATTTGTATATTTCTTCATCAATAAGCAAAGACATTATATCGGTTCCTGAAGTGTAAACACAATGGCACATGAATCGGTAACCTTGGTTTCATGTTAATGATCTCCAAATATAGAAATACAAGCAGAAATCAGTATTTTTGTATTCCTCGTAAATATCAATTGCAATATCGTGAAGCTTCTTTGCACACACACACACACACACACACACACAACACACACACACACACACACACACTCACACACACTCACACACACACTCACACTCACACAAACACTCACACACACACCACACCACACACACACACACACACACACACACACACACACACACACCACTACGAAAGAAAGCATAAAAACACAGCCAGAAAACCACGTTGATAAAGGAGACAAAGGGTTCTAGCAAAAAGCAATCTAGGAGGAGGCAGGCGGTTTGGGTACTTAGGGGTCTATAACCACCCCAGGCAGCCCTTGTCATCTGCATGCGGTGATGAGTCTTTACGACCTGCAGTGTTGATGGACGTTCCACCGCTCTTGTCAAAAGATGCCCGCATGAAGACGAGTATGTCATTACCACGGCGCTTTTTCTTTACTGAGACTGAATAGAGTGTCAGTGTGTGTGTGTGCCCGGTGTGTGTGTGTGTGTGTGTGTGTGTGTGTGTGTGTGTGTGTGTGTGTGTGTGTGTGTGTGTGTGTGTGTGTGTGTGTGTGTTGTGTGTGTGTGTCACAGAGAGAGAGTCAGACAAAGAGAGGAGAGAGAGTCAGACAGAAAGAGAGAGAGAGAGAGAGAGAGAGAGAGAGAGAGAGAGAGAGAGAGAGAGAGAGAGAGAGAGAGAGAGAGAGAGAGATGAGAGAGAGAGAGAGAGAGACAGACAGACAGACAGACAGACAGACGACAGACAGACAGAAAGACAGGCAAACAGAGATAGAGAGGAGGAGAAAGAGATGCGTGAACACAGGTGTATTCATGTGTGCGTGAATGCTTTTATTTCATTTTTAATGTATTTTATATTATCGTTTTATTTCTAGGATAAAGCTCTCTTGTTTTTTTACATCCAGTGTGTATGCGGTTTTGTAAATCTTGTCATCGGTTCCCACCGGCACACAATAGCCTACTCTTCCAAAAAATGGGACAAGTTTTAACGTATGCGCAAGATATTCTGCGTGTGTAAGTGTGTTTGTGTAAGTGTGTGTGCGTAAGTGAGTGTGTGTGTGTGTGTCTGTGTGTCTGTGCGTCTGTGTGTGTAAGTGTCTGTGTGTGTGTGTGTGTGTAAGTGTGTCTGTGTGTGTAAGTGTGTGTGTGTAAGGGGGCGTACGTGCATGCGTTCATCTCCTACTCTAGAGTATCATGTACAAAGACCACAACCAGGCAACAGACGACTCTCGTGGTAGAAGCATTATTCATGATATAAATGCTGTAACGCTAATCCTGTTTTTTCCCAAGACAAGCGATAAACAGCTGCACAGTCTCACTCTCATCATTAACACTTTTTTCTGCACAGCAAAAAACAACAGTGGACAAAAAATCTGCATATGCCTGGGATGATGAAGAAAAAATACGAAAAGGAAGAGGAGGAAAGAAGAAGAGGAAGAGGAGGAGAAGACGAAGAGGAGGAAAGGAGAAAAGGAAGAGGAGAGAAAGGAGGAGGCCGGAGAAGGAGGAAAACGAGGAACAGGAGGCAAAGTGGGGGAGAGGGAGGAGGAGAAGGAAGGAGGAGAAAGAAGAAGAAAGTTTAAAGCAGGTCCAATTTACGACAGGGCAATTTGAGTACTGTGGAGATGAAGACCCCAGCCCCCATAATCTGCCAGTAATGATGTTCTTTATGGCCTGCACTTTTGATAACTAGCTAGACAGTCTTCGGGTGCTGGGAAGAAAGAGGTGGATACATGTGGGAAGATAATCTTGTCGTTTTCATGATGGTGTTATCTTCTCCTTTCTGATGGGCGTGGAATTGAATAGTGTATGTGCACGTGTATCCCTTCATCTGTCTGTCTGTCTGGCTCTGTCTGTTTGTCTGTATTTCTGGCTTCCTGTCTGTCTCGTCTGTCTGTCTCTCTCTCTCCCTCCTCTCTCTCCCCCCCCCCTCTCTCTCCCCCCCTCTCTCTCTCTCTCTCTCTCTCTCTCTCTCTCTCTCTCTCTCTCTCTCTCTCTCTCTATCTCCCTCACTCTTTTCCCTCTGTATTTATCATCATCTCATTCCCTGTCTCTTTGTCTATTTGTGTTTCAATGCGGTTCCTGA
>CM060323.1:11182311-11192311 GCA_030674155.1 Stramonita haemastoma
ATCTTATGTGCTATTCAACATCTGTGGTAAAATCCACAAGGCAGATGGCTGACCAAATGCATGGCCTGTGTTAATAAAGAATGGGATGCATACTGGAGTATTTATGTTTTTGCATCACATTGGATATCGCTATTAGTATAATTATGTGCCTTTAATAAATGCAAGTGTGTAAAGAAGAAAAAGAGTTTCACTCTAGCAGGTCTGCACCTAAGCTGATAGGCGAAATCGTTAAAATCACCACCTGTGATTCACCAGGATCCATCAAGACTCTTATTCACAACCATCTGAGGGATATCAGCATTTGATACCATCACCCTATAGTTTTTCCGCTTGACTACTTTATCATCAGCGCTTTCCAGTGGTTGAGCATACAAAGCAAGCCTTTAACCACTCTCCCCCTTAATCAATCTTTCTTCCAGACAAGACGCACACAGAACAGCATGATCCCCTGAAGCCCTCTTGTTTTCCTTTCAGACAACACAATCTGCTTTCAGACTTGTAAACCAAAGAAAGACGAAGGGTTTTTAAGATAAACTTCTTCCGCCTTAATTATTTTGTTTTCAGAGCAGATTTGGTCGTGATTAGTTTTGGCTGGCCTATTCTTCTGGGGCAGTGTGTAGTTTCAATACATTTACAGCTTTGTCCAAGTGTTGGTTTGTTTCTTATAAGTGTGCAATATCTCATTTGGCTCTTCCTATCTGTCACCTTTCACTTACTCCCGAAGGAGTAATGTCAGATTAGTAAAATCATGTTACCAATTTAATATATTTTGCAAGATTCGTTACTTCATTTAAATTGCTTTTTTTATATAGATGATTTTGTGTAAAACAAATATGTGCTGTAAGAAAAACGTAAGGTTACTCCCCAGCCTGAACCCCCCCCCCCCCTCCCCTGTTTCCTCCCCCCACCCCCAACACAGGCGCACTTTCAAAAAAGCTACCGCTGATAATTTCATAGTGCCGATCTTGAATAGTTAACAAGATAGTAACCGATGGGTGGAGGAGTTTATTAGAGATAAGGGGGTTCAATTCCTGATCCATGGAGAGCTCACAACCAAAATTACACAGATACTAACAGACAGGTACAGACAGATACAGACGATCAGCTATCACCAACTGAAAACTTACAAACCTCTGCTGAAACGGAAAAACACAGGATCTTCTGCTAATGCCCCCCGCCCTTCTTCCCTGCCCTTCCAAATAACAACAACAAAAAGACCTTGTCGGCAAGACATGAAGAACAACTGAAACAAATCCCCTTAGCTTTGTCTAAAAGATAAGTCTTTAAAGCAAAATAGTTTGTCTTCGCGCGAAGACATTCTTCTGGGTAAGCCACGTACAACTATACTCACCAGCTGTTTTCTTCGTCTCTGATATCTTTCATCAATATACTGAAACCTGAAAACTGGTACAAAGTCAAGATAGCTATAGGAATGATCTGGTTTGGAATGGTTTTTCTTCCTTGTTCACAAACTAAGAGTTGTGTGGGTTTGATCTTTTTAAGGAGTTGTTTGGGGGTATGGTTCTTTTGGATATAAAGTTCACAAGACACGCTGTATACAATTTCTTCGCTTCTCTAGCTTCTCTTTTGTGAATCCAAGGATTAGTGCTCTGTTCAGTTATTGTTGTTTTGTTGAAGGTACTAATGGAGAAACCTATATTACTGAGGGGTTTGGGGGGCCCTTTAAAGCTAAATAATCCACAGAAAGTATCACACCTACACAGTATGCATACACCCCTAAACAAACCCTATCAGTCACATACACACACATAGACACTAATGCATAATATGCGAGTACACACACACACACACACACACACACACACACACACACACACACACACACACACACACACAGTCACATACACACACACACCACAGTCACAGTCACACACACACACACACGATGGCAACCACGGCGTCAACTACAGCAATATTAGCAATGACGTCACCAAGCTCGGACCTGCTCCGTCGCGTGCGAGGCATGCGATGTAGTGACCCATAATTCCTGCTAGGTCGTCACCGTTTCCACGACACCGGATACACGCGCACAAGAAAGCGGAAATGAACTCTGCTTCTCCGAATGGCGGCTCATTGAGAGAAAGAGGAACCAGGGGGTGAGAGGCGCTCTACACCTCGACACCTGAACTTGATCCGAAAGTGTGGAGACGAGGTTCATTTCCGCTGGTGACGTGCTGTGACGTCTTCTTTGCCAGTGACATCATTAAAACTGTCGTCAGACACAGCTCTAAGAAAAAAGTTTGAGAAGAAGAGTTACAAAGCGAGAAAGAAGGTGGGTTAAACATGGAGGGCGGAAAGAAGCGCGTTTTGTTTTGCACAAAAATTGTTGTACGCACGCATGAGCTTTGATCACGCATACAGATACGCACGCATGCACATAGACATGCACACAGACTCATACGCACGCACATCCAGACTGAGAGGGGAAAAAAAGCAAGAGAGAGGAACAGACAGAGAGACAGAATGGAAGTAAGACAGAGGCAGAGACAGACACAGGAAGAGACAAAAAGACAGGAGTATACCGACAGACACGGGACTGCAAAACACCATATTATTAGCAAATTGGTCCCGCAGTTCAGGCAGACATTCAGCAGTCAGACAAGTCAACTTTCCATAATAAATTAATGTGCTCGGTGCAAGTGTGGCAAATATTTCTATATTATGTGATGGACCGGTTGGTATAGGTAGCTTTATTACTAACCAGTCACTGAACGAGGTACGATGGGGGTAAACATGCAATGGACTATCAGATTTTGGCAATGTTCTATTCCATTCATCTATTTAATTCCATGCCACGCCAGTATTTGCTGCTGCTGCTCTCTCTCTCTCTCTCTCTCTCTCTCTCTCTCTCTCTCTCTCTCTCTCTCTCCACTCTCACTCTCACACACACACACACACACACACACGCGCGCGCGCGCGCGCGCGCGCGCGCGCGCAAGAGAGAGAGACAGAGAAAGAGACAGACAGACATAGACGAAGACAGACAGAGAGACAGAGACAAGGAGACAGACAGAGAGAGAGAGTGAGTAATTACCAAAAAAAATGGTGAGGACAAACCAGCGAAAGGGACAGAGAGACAGAGTGAAATCTGCTCCATGTCATTTTCATTTCGCCATCTCCTAAAAGGATGGTAATGCAATGCAGTAATTCAATAAAGAGGGTGTCCTAACTACTTAAAGGAACGCGTCACACTCACCCCTCCCCTCATCCTCCAGGTTTGTTTGTTTTTTTATCCCTCTGTCCCACTTTGCCCGTGATTCCTTTATTACAGACATTTTTTGTCAGTCTAGAAAGAAAGAACCTTTCTGATCAGCGCCTCCCTCCCCTTCCCCCCCAAAAAAAAAATCGCTTGTTCCCGTCACAGATGGGGGATTAAGGGTTTTTTACACGGAAATGATCCTTGTTGAATAATAGCGTTCATCTTAAGACCTGAGATGAAATGGCTGGATTGAAAAAAGAAAAATAAAGAAACAGAAGAAAGTAAAAAAGAGAAAAAGAAATGAATGAAAGAGAAGAAATAGAAGAAAGAAAGAAAGAAAGAAAAAGAAAGAAAGAAAGAAAGAAAGAAAGAAAGAAAGAAAAAAAGAAAAAAAAAAAAAAAAAAGAAAGAAAAAAGAAAAAAGAAAGAAAGAAGAAAAAGGAAGGAAGGAAGAAGAAAAGAGAAAAAAAGAGAAGAAAGCACAGAAGAAGAAAGAAAGAAAAGATGACAAAAAACAAAGGAAAAAGGCTTCACCACAGGATGTGAGATCAAAAGGTAAAGAAACGAAAAGAAAAAGAAAAAAGGAAAAATTAAAAAAACAAAGAACCAAACGAAAAAAAAGCAAAAAGCAAATCAGAAACAAAGTATAACAAAACAAAGAAGAAAAAAGAAAAAAAGAAGAGAAAGAAGAAGAAGAAGAAGAAGAAGAAGAAAAAGAAGAGGATGAAGGAGAAAAAAAAGAAGAAGAGAAGAGAAGAAGAGAGAGAGAGAGAGAGAGAGAGAGAGAGAGAGAGAGAGAGAGGAGAGAGAGAGAGAGAGAGAGAGAGGGGAGAGGGAGGAAGAGAGAGTCATGGATGTTTAGAGAGAAAATGGGAGGGGAGGGAGGGGGAGAGAGAGAGCACACACACACAGAGACACAGAGAGAGACAGAGACAAAGCGAGAGAGACAGACAGAACACAAAAGAGACAGAAAGACGACAGACAGAGACAAAGAGAAGGGAGATGGAGAGAATAAAATCCATGCACAGACATACAGACATTGGTCCACAGAAATGTTGCTGACTGCGCTTTAACGAATGCAACAGTCCTAATCTCAAACTCAAAGTGAAGTCCAAAACTTTGCTACGACAGAATGGAATCAGCACGTGCGTCAAGACAAACCCGTAAAACGAGGAACGGGGAGGAAACTTCCCACAGAGCACGGCTATCCTTGTGGAAGTCGTGACAAATTACTGTAGAGTTGATCTCCTGGAGGCTCGACGCACTGAAAATACCCTGCAGCAATAATGAAGTTCTACACTTTCTTCTCTTTTCTTTTTTCAATACCGGCCGTTTATTCTATTTTTTTAGTAAAGGGGGGGGGGGGGGGGGGTGGATCAGGGAAGGGTGCCGGTGTGATTTCGGTTTGTTAAAAGTCCTCCCTGCCTCTCTACATGCACGCCAAACATAAAGATTTCAATGAGGGGAAAAAGCTATCAAGAACTAATGGAGCATGTAACAATTACCTCCCTTTGGAGCAGTAAAGATCAGCTCTTTAGCAGCGGAGAAAGGATTCCACACAGGAGGAAGGCAAAAAGAGGGGGAGGGTGGTGCCTGTAGCCTCAATGGCGGGGTTTTTGTCTTGCATTGATGGAACTGTGAATAAATTTCCCTAAAACCCATTAACATGACAATACGCAGAAAATGTACACTATGCTTTCATGTAGGTCTGATTTGCTTTACTCTTTGCGAATGTTACACTGTTACTGTTCCATAATGTATGCAAAGAAAACAACAAAAAGTGAGTCGTTCCCAAAATGCAAACCATCGAAACGGAAGTATCCTAAGATGTATCGATTTGATATCAGTGGAAATTTTGACAAAAATGGAAATTTAAGACTCTAAGTAAACGCTTATACAGTATACCTGAATACAATAATGTTTCTATAAATCTCTCTTGTTCTTTTCTTATCCATTTGCTCTTCTTAACACAAGGGGTTGCAGTGACTTTCAAGTCACTGACAGAAGGGGAAGATTAAAAACTTATCCCCGTTGATTTACAAAGTTCCTATGTGGACATCAGACGGAAAGACAGCCACAAAAGGCGAGAGAAAATAGAGGAGAAAAAAGGAAATCGGAGAACAGAAATCATAATGGTTTGTACCTCTGAAAAGAAATCCTAAGAAATCCTAATGTTTGTACAGGTACCACAAAATTATGGAAATACTGTGAGACCGTCAGTATACCCTGGGTGAGAAGTTTGTAAGTACGGCTGTTTTCAAGTTTGGCGCTTTATAGGCAACCTTACTCCGACTTCAGAGGAATCCTCATGCTTAGGAATTTACAATAACTCATTCACTTAATGAAATCATTTTCATAGGCAAAAAAAGAGCGAAGGCAGAGAAAGAAAAGAAAGAAAGAGAAGAGAAGAGAGAAAGAAGAAGAAGAGAGAGAGAGAGAGAGAGAGAGAGAGAGAGAGAGAGAGAGAGAGAGAGAGAGAGAGAGAGAGAGAGAGAGACGGACGGTCGGACGGACGGAAGGACGGACGGACGGACGGACGGACGGAGACGGACTGATAGTTATGTGGGCAGGCAGGCAAGCAGGCAGGCAGACAGACAGAGTGACCGATGACAGCAGACATAACAGAGGGAAGGAGGGGGGAGGGAGAGAGGCTGACAGAAAGACAGACAGAGGCAGAAACAGAGATAGACAGAGGGACAAAACTGACAGATAAAATGGACAAAATGAAGAGAGAAGAAGCGAAAATGGAACAGACAAACAGAATGGTAGACAGAGCACGACAGACAAACTAACGAGCTGCTTTGCATCATTCTTATTCAAGACACACATAAATGCTACGAAAGTAATCAACTGAAAAATTGCATCACATCACATCACATGATGCACCATTTTCCTCATTTGTCTTCTTCCTTCGCTTGTATTTCACTTTAATGTTCTTCTTTCTTTTTTCCCCCTACATTCTCCTGTTTTCGAAAAACGAGCTGTTAATTACTCGGTAAAACCCCTGATTCTATCAAAGAGGAAGGATTAAAGACTCTGTAACATCCCTGCTGAATAACAGGGTTCATCTGAGGACAACGAATGCAAAGGAGAAGCTTGAAAGGGGGAACAAAACGAAACAAAGAAAATGAAGGGGAAAAAATCAGCATAGGAAAGAGTTCTTTTCATGAACAAACGAACAAACGCAGGATGAAGGGAGACAGAGTGACAGAGACGCAGACAGACTAACGACAGACTTACACGGTGAAAGATAGACCGACAAGCGACAGGACACACAGAGTCGCAGACACATACACAGACACAAAGTTGTTGCTTTTGTTATTGCATAGAGATATTCATGACAACAAATTTTTGACGCTACAAAGACGTACGAAAGGGTGAAAGCAGCTGTTCAAGTCGGTAGCAAAATTACAGAGCATTTTGACTGCTTATCTGGAGTGAAACAGGGATGTGTTCTAAGCCCTTTGTTGTTCTCAGTATTTATTTCCGAAATAGAAGTTCAAATGAATTGTGTGGTGCCCGTGGCATGAATTTATTAAACAGCCAGCTAAATATATTCCTTTTTAATGTATGCCGATGGCATTGTTTTGGTGTTAGATTTTGTTGGTGATTTACACAAGAAAATTGTCTTGAAAGGTATTGGGGTCTAAAAGATTACATGGAAAAGCAAAAGACATAAACACGAAAATTTAATCAACTGAAAAACAGTGTAGCATAAAATCACACCAAACGGGGATCCACAAGCCCCCCACCCCGCCCCCCTACTTTGCTTCTTCAGTCTCTTCCTCTATTTCTCTGTTCTCTCCTGTCTTTCTCTGTTGTCTGCTGTCTTTGTGTGTATTGGGTTGTGTGTGTGTGTCGTGTGTGTGTGTGCGTGTGTGCGTGCGTGCGTGCGTGCGTGCGTGCGTGCGTGCGCGCGCGCGTCTAGTTGTCTGTGACTGCGTATGTCTGTATCTGCGTTAAAAACCTTCATTTCCAAGAAATGAGGACTTCCCGAATTTCTGATTTCACCAGGGAGACGGGGCTAAAGACTCGGTTAGACCTTGTTAAATCACATGTTTGTCTGAGGACAATGGACAGAGAGAAAGATATAAAAAATATAACAAAGTACAGGAAAGAACAGGAACCATTTTCAAAAGTTTTAAATGGTATAAACGTTGATTAACTTCTTTTGGTGATTATTTTCTTAGGGCAAATTGAAAGCTAGAGGGAGAGAGGAGAGAGAGAGAGAGAGGGAGAGAGAGAGAGAGGAGAGAGGAGAGAGAGAGAGAGAGAGAGAGAGAGGAGAGAGAGAGAGAGAGAGAGACGGACGACGGACGGACGGACGGACAGACAGACACGACAGACGTAGAGAGACAGAGACAGACAGACAAGTTAGACAGACAGAGACAGAAAGAGAGAGACAGAAGGCAGACAGACATAGACAGATAGGCAGGCAGAGAGATAGAGGCAGACAGACACAGACCATCAAAGAAAAAGAGAGACACAGATAAACACAGCTGCGTTTGTTAGTTCATTTCATTCTCATTCTAGTTTTCACAAAAGGCACGAAAGCAAATAGGTTAGTTATGTAAGAACGGCCTTAGGTACACAATGTAGAAAAGACGCCATCTTTCCTATTCGCCTCTTCCTTAATTTACCTCGACTTCGATTCACTCGTTTCTGTCGGTCTGTCTGTCTGTCTTCTTTTCTTGCCCTCCTTTATAACCTTACATTTCTTTAGAAGAAGAAAAAAACGAGCGGTTAATCAGTTCTGTAAGTCCCGGATTCCCCACCAGAGGAGGCTTATTATAGACCATGTAACACCACTGTTGAATAACTGGGTTTTTCAGCAAGACACCGGCTCAGACACAAAGAAGAAACATTAAAGGAGGAACCAAACAAAGCGAAGAAAAAATATGTGAGAGATTCATATCGTTGATGGCTCATCATACTTTGCTTTATATAATATCAAGTTTTAGGTTACATCCAGAAAGCGAGGGAACGAGAGAGAGAGAGAGAGAGAGAGAGAGAGAGAGAGAGAGAGAGAGAGAGAGAGAGGAGTGAGAGAGAGAGAGAAAGAGAGAGAGAGAGGAGAGGAGAGAGAGAGAGAGAGAGAGAGAGAGAGAGAGGAGAGAGAGAGGACCCTCAAATATACATACAGAGAGAGAGACCCTCAAATATACATACAGACAGAATAACGATGACAAAGATATATATCGGTATGTGTTAACTTGGAGGCCAAGATAATCTGACATTCAGGCTCACCATCAAATCCCAAATGTCGCCCAGACAAAAAACGATTCGATAGAAAAGACTTAACTGCTTTCAAATGATGAATTGGAGGAAACTGTTTACACCGGGCTTTCTCTCGCAAAGTCCTGACAAATTACAGTCCTGGTGAATTCTCAGAGGTTTCAGGAACTGGAAATACCCGCTGTAAATAATGCTGCTTACTGCTTAAATCCTCCTTTATTCTGACTTTTTGGGCCACGTCAGTTTCACGGAAGGGTAGTCTCCCCCTCTTCTAAATGCATACCCAGATTTTTCCACAAGAAACCTGTTACTAGCTAATGGAATCTGAAACAATTACCTCCCTTTGGGGACGGGTAAATCAGCTACTTAGCCACAGTGGGCGTCGCGTGGGCCAAAATGGCGACAGTGGAGGGGGGATTTAAAAAAACGGTCATTTTTGTCACCCACAAAGGTGTAAAAAGATCACAAAATAAACGATGTTTTTGCTTTCTTCTTCTTTCTTTGTCTGCTTGATCTCTCAGTGCGTTGGCGAATTAAAACTAAGCTGCTTCAATGATGAATTAAATCAAGACTGTTTGATCAAGTGGCCCGATCTTAAACGTTTACATTTTACAGAGATCACCACAGCTATAATCTGCCGAAATGAAGATGGATTCACTCTAACAACATTTTCTTTGCAACCCAAGTTTTGTGTGTGGAGAATAACCAAACATTCACCCTCGTATCATCCAGATTAATTCCAATGTTTACAGCAGCAGAAGGTAAGAAAAGCAGTGTTGCAAGTTGGTGTCAAGCAGAATAATCCCCGAGACGCAATATGAAAAAGAAAGAGAGCCAGCTTCAATTCTCTGAAGCCATTTTTTCTGTTAAAGGGGAAAAAAAAACCTAACATGTGATAGAATCGGGTTTTTTATTCCATGTATTAGCAAAATTTCTGTTTTGTTTTGTATTTATTCAATTATGGATAACCGACACGTAGGTGTATTTTCTGATCAAAAATCGGATGCTGCTTCTCTCTCTCTCTCTCTCTCTCTCTCTCTCTCTCTCTCTCTCTCTCTCTCTCTTCTCTCTCTCTCTCTCTCTCTAATCCAATCTTGTTTATAACCCTGCTGACCACACATGCCATATAGGCTTAGGCTCTTTCTCTCTCTCTCTCTCTCTCTCTCTCTCTCTCTCTCTCTCTCTCTCTCTCTCTCTCTCTCTCTCTCTCTCACACACACACACACACACACACACACACACACACACACACACACACACACACACACACACACACAAATTTGGATGTTAGCTTTTGATATATTCAGTTTCAAAACAGCAAGCACACAATAAAGAGGTAACTTTTGTTTCTCCGAAGTTAAACACGGCAAGAACCAAACTTTACACCCCACCCCACCGCCCGCCGCCCTCTTGTTTAGCATTATTTTACAGGTTGAAGTGTCTTAACCTTACCTCTAATTCTACAAAAAAGATAAGAATTTGTTACGCATTTCCTAAACAGTATGTCTTGCCACTCAGTGTATGTGTGTGTGTGTGAGAGAGAGA
>CM060323.1:11197311-11212311 GCA_030674155.1 Stramonita haemastoma
TGTACGGTCCTACGACTACTTAGGAATGACTACTTCCCTGAGACGGGACGGGTGTGATATTGGTTTGGTCTGGATCCCCGCCCGGGGCACATGGACAACAAAACGGTTGACCGACTCGCTAGGTGTGCCACAGAGTAGGAGATTTCTGGGTCTACCGTGCCATTTACAGATCTGAAACCTAATTGCGAACGTTAAGTGCAGTCCCTCTGGCAAGAAGAATGGAGCACGCAGACTGACAAACTTTTGCAGGCTCGCCCTAACCTGAAAAAAAGTTTTCCCTCTGTGTATCAAAAAACCGAAGGGAAGCAACAGTGCTCATCGTGATACACAGGGGTCATTCTCATATCACTCACGTTCATTTGCTAAAAGGCGATGGAACCCCATGGTGTGTGACTTGTGTTGTGTAGGTAAAAATCAAGCATCTGCTTCTGGAGTGTCGAGATGTCCAGGATATTAGGCACAAGCATTTTACTGCAGACTCCTTAAAGATCCTTTTCCATGATGTTCCACTGGACACCATTTCTAACTTCCTCAGAGAATCTGGCTTTTCCCGTCTGATATGGATGAAAGGGTGATAGCCCGTAGCTAAGAACAAGGCTGGCTTTAAGGAATCTGGCTTTGGTATCATCTCATTTTATGTGTGATTGATGAGGGTTTTCCCACAATAAATGCCTGCCCAGCGTTCACCCTTATGTTTGTCCAGGGTGTCGAGTTTAGTATACTCCGTTGGTTTTATTCTCAATTTTAATCTGTAGATAGTTGCAAAGTGTTATTACGAGATTTAACATTCTACAAGGTTAGAGCCCTGATATGGCCTGTGTGGTCGGCGGGGCTATAAACAACATAACTGGACTGGACTGGTCCCAGTTTTCTCATGGGAAAGGTCCCAGTTTTCCTCATGGGAAAGGTCCCAGTTTTCCTCATGGGAAAGGTCCAGTTTTCCTCATGGGAAAGGTCCCAGTTTTCCTCATGGGAAAGGTCCCAGTTTTCCTCATGGGAAAGGTCCCAGTTTTCCTCATGGGAAAGAACAGGCCGGAGTACGAAAAATCCCCATGACTCTAAAATGATTCAAACCCGCGACCTCCTGGCTGATAACGTACATCCTAGATCCAATTAGTTATTGGTCTGAGAGAGAGAGAGAAGACAGACAGACAGAGGGAGATGGAAAAACAGAGAACACACACACACACACACACACACACACACACACACAACACACACACACACACACACACACACACGTCCACACACACACACACACACACACACACACACACACACACACACACACACACGTACACACACACACACACACACACACACACACACACACACACACACACACGTACACACACACCACACACACACACACACACACACACACACACACACACACACACACACACGCGCGCGCGCGCGCGCGCGCGCACACACACACACAAAACATTTGCGACCACGCGTGCACACACGCCTGCACACGCAAAAGCCACAATCTCCCTTTACGCAAATTCCTGACAATTCTGTAACAGATCTGAACTCTACGGACAGACGACCAAGCACCTTGAGAATATTCAGTCGTAAATAATACAATGCCCTGTTGTTAAAACGCCATTCATTTCCACCTTCTGGGCCAGTTCCATTCAGCATCCACTCTGTGTGTGTGTGTGTGTGTGTGTGTGTGTGTGTGTGTGTGTGTGTGTGTGTGTGTGTGTGTGTGTGTGTGTGTGTGTGTGTGTGAGTGTGTGTGTTTGTGTGTGTCGTGTGTATGTGTGTGGTGCGTGTGTGTGTGTGATGTGTGTGTGCGTGCGTGTGTGTGTGTGTATGTGTGTGTGCGTGCGTGTGTGTGTGTGTGCGTGCGTGCGTGTGTGTGTGAGCGAAAGCGCCATGAGTATTCTGTGCATGAAACCTATTAACCGCTAATGGGGCTCGAAACAATCACCTCTCCTTGGCTGATGTGTAAATCAGCTATTTGGAGACAGGGGGAGGTGGCGGGGGGTCGCAATGGCGGCAGTTTGGAATGCTGGTCCCAAATCCGTGATGTATAGTTCTTCCTCTTGGCCCAAGTGCTGGGAGGCCCAGACAATCAGAGAGGATTTTCATATGTATGAGATTCTTCGTTTTCTATATGCCTTTGCAGATCTTAACTATCTGGTCCCCAGATACATGAAGTTGGTGGTCGGTTCGTGCTGAAACTGCAAAAAAGCCCGGGATGGAATTCATGGCAAGATTCAAGCGGTTTTTGGCTGGAGGAGCAGCATGGGAGGGTTCTGAGATCAGAGAGGTTTTTTTAATTAGATTATGAAAGGGGGGTAGGAGGGATATGGCTGTTTTTAGACTATGCTTTTTTCTGGTCGTTTGCTCTTAATAACGTGATTATTATTCTTTTTGCTGTCGAGACGCTCTCTTGGCATTTCTTCTCTCCCTCTCTCTTCCTTTTAATCCCCTCCCCTGTCATTATTTTTTTCTCTCTCTTCATCGTTTTCTTTATGCTCAAGTTCAATCTTTTTACATTTTTTTTTAACTTCTTACAAACGCTGAAAGTGAACACATCACGTATGTACACACACACACACACACACACACACACACACACACACACACACACACACACACACACACACACACACACACAGAGCGCGCGCACAACTGATCCTTATTGATATATTTACTCTCGCTTGCTTCTTAATACGAAATTAATCTGACATAATAATTAACTCAACTGCAGATGCCGTGATACGGCAGCAGCGTGGCAAAAGGAGCAAGGAAGGAACGTGGAGGCTTTCAGTCAATCCGTCTGATACCATTGTACTTTGTTCCTGCGATTATCCATGGTGCGTTTGACAGCTATGCGATTAAGCAGCTGACAGACTGCTAGGTGATAGGGTTGATCCTTTGTTGCAAGGAGCGGGGTCGAGTGGTCAGGGGTAGCTAGCTAATTAGCAAGTTGGGTGTATTAGCATGGGTTTGTTTGTTGTTTTTTCCCTGGGTTCCTTACCCTCGCCGTTCTCGTCGTTACTGCTCAGAAATGGTCCTTATGTACCATAGTGCGTTTGATTTTTTTTCAATTCAGTTTTATCATGTTACATTGTTGTATATCATGACATGCGGTTTTTCACATACATATAAAAAAGCAAGCAAAGTATTCAGTGCGTTTTTATTATTCCCTTCCAAAATATATTCCAATTTATCTTAAATGGAACAAGTGGTTTAAAAGACTACTTGGGACTTGAAACAAGTGTAAGTTTTACAAGGGTAGCAAAAGAAGTAAGAGACACGTTTGCTCTACACAGTAATGAATGATTCAGGGGGATTGGGTTTTTTTTCGTAATGATGATACTGGTCTTGATTTTTGCTCCTCTGAGTTTTTGTTTGTTTTTAGTTTTTTTGTTTGTTAATTTGTTATTGTTGTTGTTTGGCTGGTTTCTGTATTTTGTAGCCTACTTGGAAAAAATGCATTAAAAGCATTAAAAAAGGAAACAAAGAACTGAGAGAACCAGAACACTTATCACTCCCCGTTTGGAGCGAAGATCAGCGAGAAAATCGTTCACGAAAAACATTACACGTAAGGTGTTGATGCTATTCAATGATTTCATTAAGCAACACAAAGAAGACAGACCTTCTCTCTACATTAGGAAAAGAAAAGACTGTGAGTCTGGCCGTAGAATTATGCAATGTGTAGACATGAACAAACCAAATGTAGTTTCTGCTGCTATGCATTACCATGAGCATAAGATACATTTTTCAGGGGAAAACAAAGTAGAGAAACAAAAAACTATGTCATCCTTTCATCAATTCGAGAAGGAAAAAATGTTATGGCAGACAGAATAACCCTGCAGTGTGGACACGAAAATGAAGCTGCCAGCCTTAATTGGTTTTCAAACCTGGTTTATTACCGGCAGGCACATAGACGGCAACACTGCAGAGATAGATTTCTAATTCAATGTGGAATATGGCTTCCAATATCATTTCCTTCCTTTGTAAAATTGAAAGACTGCCATCTATTTCGTCTCTTTTTTGGGGGGTGGGGGTAAGGTCTGAAGTAGCGTCTTTCTGTCTCTATGATTTCGTCTACCTGTCAGCCCGACACACATTTCACACACTATCTTACAGTAATGACTGACCAAGACAAACTTAATGCTATAAACGTCACACTAGCCTTTTGCAGTCCTTAGCTGTTTGCAAGGCTGCTATGTATGTATCGATTTTTTTTAATACCTTAAAAAATGTATGATGCTATTGAGTGGCTACTAATGCAACAAGATATACTGAATAACTAGTAGAAAAACTACGTGCGTGGGTGTGTGTTATGTCTATGTGTATGTGTGCGTGTGCGTATGTGTGTTGTGTGGTATGTTTGTGTGTTTGTGTGTGTGTGTCGTTGTGTGTATGTGTGTTGTGTGTGTGTTGTGTGTTGTGTGTGTGTTGCGTTGTGTGTGTGTGTGTTTGTTTTTGTGCGTGTTGTATTTTTCGTTTGTTTGTCGTCTGTGAAACACAACCTAAACTTGAAGTGTATTTATTCTCTCGAAACATATGTTTCATAAACTGTTGAGTAACAATGGTATTGGAGGTACAAAGAAGATAACATAAATAAACCAAATAAAAGGAAATTGAAAGGAAAAAAGAAAAGTCAGAAAGGACAATGTCCTGTTCTTGCAGTAACACATGATCTAATTCGGTTTTCTTTGCCTACATTTTCTGTGCAGACTAAAACATCGACACTGGGATTATTTTAGAACTGTGTGTGGCCAAGAAGGGTCTGACACGCAGAGTTCGTGGTTTCCAAAAAGAGCAAACATCCAGACACGGAATGTAAGGACGATATCAGGTAAATGTCCTCCAGGGTAGTCTGATGCGGAAAGTAGACCCCATGGGATGTCTATGAAATCATCTCTGTCATAATCCACAGAAACAACAGTATTACACCGCCTTCTCCGTTATTGACCATCGCTATGGAAAGAGGAAAAAAATAAAGCCTTGTCGATGATTTAGTCCGCAGGCAAACTGAAAGGTGGACAGACATGGAAATTCAAACAGATTCGACATACTCCAGACAGTATGCATGACAGTTTCAGTGTGGTGTCCAAAAGATTCCTAGAAATAGCATCCCCACCTTTTGGAAATTCTGTGCTAGGAATTCCCTCTCTCCTATCCTTCTCTTTGTTTCTGCCTTGTTCCTTTACTTCTTGTCACTTCATTTTCGTCTATTTTCTGCCTTCTTGGTCCATTTTCCTGCCTTTTTCCGGAAAGACTTATAAGATAACAACTCTCTCCCATGCCGAAGTCAGATGTGCTGGCCTGACTTGTCAGGCGCTTAACGGCAGCACAACACATTTTGGCTTATATGACAGACAATAATAGTCGCTGACTGAGTGTTCGACGAAGAAGAAAAAAAGCGCGCACACACGTGTGTGTGTATATATATATATATATATATATATATATATATATATATATATATATATATATATATATATATATATATTTTATATATTATTGCATGTATGTGTGTGTGTATGTTGGTGTGTCGTGTGTGTCTGTTGTGTGGTGCGGCGCGGCGCGCGCGCAAGCAGCTTTGCATGTATTCCTATGCGTAAGTTCAACAGTGCTAACCCACTTTCAGCAAGGATGGTATGCGGAGAGCTCTTATTTTTTTTCCTTTTTGCTGAAACCAATTAAATTTTGACTGAAGAGGACAGTTGAGCATGTACTTTTGATAGAGGCGAAAGGGGAAACCCGCTTTGCTCGATAACAGAAATTACTTTAACTCGTAAGATTACAACTTTTTTTTGCCTCTGTCTTGTCTATTTGTCTGTCTCTCCACAGCTTCAATTTTCTATCTGTCTGTCTGACTGTCGGTCGGTCGGTCTCTCTGTAACTGTATCTGTATCAGTACTCTCTCTCTCCTCTTCTCCTCTCTCTTCTCTCTCTCTCTTTCTTCTCTCTCTCTCTCTCTCTCTCTCTCTCTCTCTCTCTCTTCTCTTCAGTCTCTCTCTCCTCTCTCTTCTCTCTCTCTTCTCTCTCTCTCTCTCTCTCTCTCTCCATACTAATACATATCTACATAATCATAATCCCTCTCCATCCCTCCCTCCAACCTATCCACCTTCACACCGACACACGCAAACACACTACACACGCGCACGCACGCAACACTACACGCGCACGCACGCAAACACACACAACAGGTACGGGATAGCCTAGAGGTTAGAGTATTACGCTCGCAATCGGCGACCCGGGGTTCTAACCTGTTCATGAAGTTATTTTTCCATGGAGTTAACCTCGGTGCAGACTCAATACCCCCCCCCCCCCCCCTCCTTAGAAAAAAGTCCTTCGGATAGGACTATAAACCGAGGCCGATGCGAACGCACGCAGAACATCTTGTGCACAAGTTAAAACCTGTTCCGCTTTTTGAAAGAGTAGGCCATAGTGTGCCTGTGGAAACAGATGTCAGAATTTACAAAACTGCATACGCACAGGAACGGGATGTAAAAAAAAGCACGAGTGCATATTCCATTATCATCGATATAAAAAATAAACTTTAATAAATAACGGAACATGCGCGCGCGAGCGCGCGCACACACACACAAGAGAGAGAGAGAGAGAGAGGAGAGAGAGAGAGAGGAGAGAGAGAGAGAGAGAGAGAGAGAGAGAGAGAGAGAGAGAGAGAGAGAGATGAGAGAGAGAGAGAACTGGGGGCAAGAAGCAGGGCAAAGGGGATTAATTCCTGCTCCTTCCATCTTACCCTTACCCCTTAGATAGGACATAAATCGGCGGACTGAAATGAAAAACGGCGTCGCCTCCATTTAATCGAAACTGCTCTTTTCTCTTTACTTTTCTTTTGCAGTTTCCTTTATATCTTTTTGTTTCATCTACTTGTGAAATCACCCATTTTTCCCCTTGAGAAACTAGCTAGAGACGAATCACATGTACACGACTGGGTTTTTTTTTTGGGGGCATATTAGAGGTTTTAAAAATGGAATAAAGAAAAAGGAGGAGATGTGTAGAAAAGATAAATTACAAAATATCTAGAAAAAAACAGATATCGCTGTTATCATTACAGCACAATTGAAGCTTTGCAATTTATTTCCAAGAAAACATTGAAATAAACCATACATGCACTGTTCTCGTGGTAGTTTTGAGCTGCATAGTAATACAAAAAAGTGTTTTTCTATCATTTCTTTCTTTCATGGTGGGTAAATCTGTTTTGTTTTTTTGGCATCAAAATCATGAGCATTGTTATCATAACCAGTGTCATTGTTATTGTTGTCATCAACGTCATAATCATCCATCCGTTATCCCCTCCGTCATCATCCCCCTCCGTCATCATCCCCCTCCGTCGTCGTCATCATCATCATCATCATCATCATCATCATCATCATCATCATCATAATAACATCTTTCTTTTTCTTTATTCTGTTTTCTGTTTGTTTTGTTTTGATGAAGCTTTGGTTCAGGGGGAATACAGCATTGTTCACATTCGTTTTCAAATGAAAAACAAAAAAAAAAGAAGAAGAAGAAAACGATTTTCCGTTATTGGCATTGGCAGCATAATACCGTTCTCCTTTACCAAACACGAATGGACACCTACAGGAAGTATGTGTCAGCTCCATTCTCGATATTCTATAATTCAGGGTATTCTCACCATCAGACTATGCAGAATACAGACCACCTCCATTTGCCTTACGAAGCCATAAAGTCGCCTTCGTATCATTTTTTCTTCAGACGGAGTTCTTACCCCCCAAAACACACACATACACACACACACACACACACACACACACACACACACACACACACACACACACACACACACACACACACACACACACACACGGATAGAGAGACGGATAGAGGTTTGAGAGACGGGGACGGATAGCCTAGTGGTCAGAACATTGCGCTGGCAATTTGACGACCCGGGTTCGAGTCCGGTCGAGGAGATTTTTCTCCTGGAGTTAACATCAGTGCTGACTTCACTCTCCCCGAAAGTCCTTCGGATGAGACTTTAAACCTAGGCCCGTGTGCGAACGCATGCAGAACATCTTGCGCACATGTTAAATCCTGTTCCGCTTTTCGTAAGAGTAGGCCATTGTGTGCCGGTGGGAACAGATGACAATATTTAAAAAACTGCATACACACGGGGACCGGATGAAAAAAAGCACATGATTGCTTATTCTGTTATCCTAGATATAAAAGAAAAAATATAAAAGAATAAAATATAAAAAAATAAAACACAACCACACAAACAAAACAAAACAAAAACAACCCTATTTTACCAAAATTGGAAAAAGTCTGCTAATGCATTAAGAGCCACGACAGCATTTTTCGTTACACATTACACAGATTAGGTTTGGTCTCTGGAAGTGTGCATTCACTGGTGTTTTAAGAACTATAAGTAAAATGGGGATGGCAGCAAAACAAAACAAAAAAGAAACTTGTTCACAAGTCAGTTTTAGCGGGAAAAGAATTGATGTCAGATTGAATAATGTGTCACTGTCAACATGGAAAATGAAGGTGCCAGATGTGATTTCCCTCAAGACATGCTTATTAAGAAAAGGGGACAAGAAAAGCAAAGAGGGCACTAGGTTTACTTCCTATGCGACAATGCAGAAACAGCCAAGAGGGCACTAGGTTTACTTCCTATGCGACAATGCAGAAACAGCCAAGAGGGCACTAGGTTTACTTCCTATGCGACAATGCAGAAACAGCCAAGAGGGCACTAGGTTTACTTCCTATGCGACAATGCAGAAACAGCCAAGAGGGCACTAGGTTTACTTCCTATGCGACAATGCAGAAACAGCCAAGAGGGCACTAGGTTTACTTCCTATGCGACAATGCAGAAACAGCCAAGAGGGCACTAGGTTTACTTCCTATGCGACAATGCAGAAACAGCCAAGAGGGAACTAGGTTTACTTCCTATGCGACACTGCAGAAACAGCAAAGAGGGAACTAGGTTTACTTCCTATGCGACAATGCAGAAACACTATCACCTCGTAAAGCACCGTGTTACGTACTTTTCGGTTTGAAAGTCAGATTCTCTCTCTCTCTCTCTCTCTCTCTCTCTCTCTCTCTCTCTCTCTCTCTCTCTCTCTCTCTCTCTGTGTGTGTGTGTGTGTGTGTGTGTGTGTGTGTGTGTGTGTGTGTTGCTGTTCATTTTAATTTCCATAGATCGATATAGATCTACTGGCGTAGTGAATGTAATGGCAGGATAAAAAGATGTTTACACTTATTTGTTACTTTTCGAAATTATCAGCATCATCATAATTGTCATCAAACACACACGCACGCACGCACGCACGCACGCACGCACGCACGCACGCACGCACGCACGCACGCACGCGCGCGCGCGAATTTCGTTAGTAATCGCGGATAACATACTTTTATGAAGACAAACAAAAAATGGTAACAACAAAAGGAAAACACACACACGGCAAATAAGAATACACCGCTACACAGAAACACTCTCATTAAGATTATGTTTGTTTTTTGCTAGGGTTTTGTAAGAGAACTCTTTTTTCTTTTTGTTCTTTGTTAAGTTTGTCACGCACATTCACCGATTCTTACTGTATGTGGTGTAACGACAAAGTAAATATCGTCATCGATGTGACACTAAAACAATGACAAAATAATGTGCAGACCATCCTGCACCAAAGAATGCCTTCGTTAAACCAAAAGCCTTTTTTTTCGCTCTTCTTTCTTCCAGAATAGTTTTGCATCATTGACAGATTTGTCATGAACATAAACTTCAAGTATACATAATAATTCTAGAAACTTTCTCTTTCGATCTCACATTTCCCTACAGCTGATAAAGAGAGGAAAGGACACACCAGTAAAATACAACGGCAAAAGGTGGTGGAAGAATGCAAGCCTTTTCAGAAGTTCTGGAGAATAAGATAAAACCGAATCTGATTAGCATATAGTTGTTTGCACGGCAGGACATAAACGTGAGCCGATAACCTTATCACGGCAATGCTTTATCTTGTTCGAAACAAACTGTCTCTTTTCCAGACACCTGTATTAGCACAGGAGAGTAAGTGAATAAATGAAGGAGAGAAGAGAGGAGAGGAGAGGAGAGAAGGAGAGAGAGAGAGAGAGAGAGAGAGAGAGAGAGAGAGAGAGAGAGAGAGAGAGAGAGAGAGAGAGAGAGAGAGAGAGAAGACAGACAGACAGACAGACAGACAGGACAGACAGACAGACAGACAACTAGACTGAGAGAGAGAGAGAAAGAGACACACACACACGCGCGCACGCACGCACGCACCACAAAACACACAGAGAGAAAGATACAGACAGACAGACAGACAGACAGACAGACAACCAGAGAGGAGACGACAGAAAAACATACAAACATACATCCAGACAGGACAAACCTGGAGACAGACAGACAGAAGGATACACGCAACATGTCTGTAACGTTCTCCCCAAAGTAAAACAAAAAATCAAAAACAGGACAATGTAGATCTAATTAAATGAAAAACGGTGTCTTCTTCATTTGACTTCAAAAGTGCACTACATCTGCTTCTTGTTCTTCTCTTCTCCATTTTTTTGCCTAGCTTTCTTCTTATTCTTTGCAGTTTTTATTTGTGAGGTTTTTTTTCTTCTTTCTTCTGCTTCTTCTTCATTCTTTTCTTCTTCTTCTTGTCATTCTTCTTCACTTTTCCTTCTGTGTGTTATCCTTCTCCTCCTAATGTTCTTTATTTCATTCCTTTTTTTTCTTTCATTTTGAGATTATTTTTTCGCTGTTGTGTTTCAATTACTTCTGTTCTGTTTTCTTTTTCTATGAGCTTTTTAATTACAACGGGGAAAAGAAAAAAGGTGTTTTTGTCCAAGACGGAGGCTTAAGGGCGGAATTATAGACAGCTCACCCTGCCGGATGATAAGCTCCATCTCCGGAAGTGAAGTGGAAAGACGGATGAAAGGAAAAGAAAGAAATAAGAACAGAAGAAAGAAAGACGACAGGAATGCAGAGAGAAAATAACGAAAATGAAGAAAGACGTAGAAAAGAAAAATAACAACATACAGAAAAAGACAGACATAAAGGAAGGAAGAAAGGAAGGAAGGAAGGACGAGAGGGAAAAGGAAGATGGAAAGAAAGAAAGACAAAAATAACGAAAAGACAGCTAGAAAGAAAAAAAAAGACAGAGAAAAAATAACATACACAAAAAGACAGACATAAAGGAAGGAAGAAAGAAAGAAAGAAAAGAAAGAAAGAAAGAAAGAAAGAAAGAAAGAAAGAAAGAAAAGAAAGAAAAAGAAAGAAAGAAAGAAAAAGAAGGAAGGAAGGAAGGAAGGAAGAAAGGAGAAAAGGAAGATGGAAAGAAAGAAAGACAAAAATAAATAAGAAAAGACAGAAATAAAAAAAAAAACAATGCTAAAGGAGGAAGGAAAAAGAGAAAGAAAGAAAGAATTAGAGAAAGATGGAAAGACAGAAAGATGAAAAGAAAAGAAGAAAGACAGAAATAAAGACTGACAGAAGAGAGAAAAAAAGAAAGACAGGAAGAAAGAAACAGAGGATGACGAGAAGGAAGAAGGAAAGGGAAAGGGAAGAAAGAAAGGAGGGAGCTGGGAACAATTGTAAAAAAAAAAAAAAAAAAAAACAAACCAGACAACAGAAAGATACGAAGGCGGAAAGGAATGAAGAAAGAGATACAGAAACAAATACAGGAAAAAGGAAAGAAAAGAAAATATGAAAGAAAGGAACACATCAGGGAAAAGGGACAAAAAGAAAGACATTCAACATACTAAAACACTGAACAAAAGAAACAATCAGAATTTGTTGTTTTTTGCAAATCGAGTAAGATAGCCAAGTGAAGCAATATTATGTAGTATATTTCTGATACAGCACCTATTAGAGATAGCCACAAGAACAGACAGATAAATGGAGTAGAGAGGAGAGAGAGAGAGAGAGAGAGAGAGAGAGAGAGAGAGAGAGAGAGAGAGAGAGAGAGAGAGAGAGAGAGAGAGAGAGAGAGAGAGGGGTGGGGGACGGAGAGAGGAGAGGGAGAGAGAGAGAGAGAGAGAGAGAGGAGAGAGAGAGAGAGAGAGAGAGAGAGAGAGAGAGAGAGAGAGAGAGAGAGATGAGAGGAGAGAGAGAGAAGAATGAATGAATGATGAAGATAATCTTTATTTTCAAGGTTACAGAGTAAGCATTACATACTTTTTTTCATCCGGCCCATCCGGGAGAGAGAGGGAGGGAGAGAGAGAGAGAGAGGGAGGGAGGGAGAGAGAGAGAGACAGAGAGAGAGAGAGAGGGGGGAGGGAAAAGTAAGAGGGGAGGGGTAGAGAGGGAAATAAGCAGGGATGGACGGACAGACAAACTGACACACGGACACTGAGAACGAGCGGGAAAGACGGAGGTTTGTCTTCAATAAATTGCAATGCTAACCCAGTCACCATCCACAGTCTATTTCTGCTTATAGCTCGCCATTGTCTCCTGCAACTGTTGGAGTGACGATCCTAGCACAGGGTACCTCAGATGTGAGAGAGAGCCTTGACTGACTTCTTCAGCAGTCACCGTAATGGGTAACTGCACTGAAAATTGTTGGACGTGTGAGTAGGACATCATAAATCTGCTGGAGTCTGTCTCTTTCTACAGGTTACAGTCGGGCTGTGTACGTGACTACCGGTACCGACTATACCTAGCCTGATCTCTCGAAAAAGATGGATATGATTTAACGTGTGCTCAAGATGTTACCCATGTGTTTAGACCAGGTGCCTTCATTTGAAGTCCTTTGGAAGGACTTGCCGGTGGATACAAAATCAGACTGAATGTTAACTTCGGAGTTAACAATCCCGTTAGTGGACACTGGTACCATGCCTTTAGTTAGCGTTAAGTCACCAGCTTGTATTTCTGACCATAGTGCAGTTTTATTGGCTGGGACAGAATGATTCTGTGTTTCTTTAGGATTAACTGTTTTTGTTATAGTTGGGAAGAGCATTTCTGATTACTTGTGTCATATTTCTATTTCTAAAATATCTCACGCACGCACACACACACACACACACAACCACACACACGCACTCTCTCTCTCTCTCTCTCTCTCTCTCTCTCTCTCTCTCTCTCTCTCTCTCTCTCTCTCTCTCTCTCTCTCGATCGACACACATGCAGTTTAGAATTTGATTCAACAGTATTTTGCTGAGGAAACGAATACTTAACAGGAAGAAATGCCAGACAAGTAGTAATTGAAATAGAACATTACAGAGACTGAGCTACGTAGAAAATCAGCAATAAACCCGATTTCACACCCCAAAATAACACTGGTGCATCAGTTTCTGGCCACAGGTACTTAACAAGATATCAGCGAGATTGGAAGAAGCTGAGAATGATGGAAAGCAGCCCAAATGGTCATCCTGCCACCAGTCTGAATGCTAAACAGGTCTGACAGACCACAGAGCTGCCTTTGAATCTTTGATCGGGAAATGACGATGACCGCACTGGAGTCTTTTTAAAGACTTGCTTAACATCGCGCCACAGAGACTGAGCTGGGATAGTGCTTCCTAATTCATCGTGATAACGCAGCGTGAGCTACTTAGTCAAATTTGAAAGAGCTGTTATGAGCATTTGCTGATCAATTGAAAATGTCGACGTTACTCTCTCTCTCTCTCTCTCTCTCTCTCTTCTCTCTCTCTCTCTCTCTCTTCTCTCTCTCTCTCTCTCTCTTCTCTTCTCTCTCTCTCTCTCTCTCTCTCTCTCTCTCTCTCTCTCTTCTCTCTCTCTCTCTCTCTCTCTCTCTGTGTTTGTGTCTGTGTGTCTGTGTCTGTGTGGGTCTCTGTGTGTGCTGTGTGTGAGTGTGTGTGCCTGTCTCTCTCTCTCTTTTTTTCTTCTTCTTTTTCTTCATCATCTCTAAGAAGCTCCCTGATGCTGAAACAAAATGCCTGCGGAAGACCAAATACATGAATAGAATGGGATATCAACATAAGTAACAACGTAAGTTACAAAATCTTTTCCTACTGAGACAACAGCTGTGCAAAAGAAAGATCGTTTCTAATAAACCAATAGTTGCAATGTTGGAACAGAAGTTCTTCATTCAAACTACTTTTCACACACCCCTGTTATCAACATTCCTTGCTCTTTTAGAGTCTTCAGTTCTGCAGCTAGTGTATATTATAAACTCAACATTATAGTCGATTTATTTGCTGAGAATTGTTTTTTCTAACCAATAAATTAATTCTTCAAAACAACGCTCAGTGTTTCTATAAGAACACACTGATGTTTAGCGAAATGTTTTGGTTTGTGATGGCTTGGTAATAAACACAAGCCAGAAGAAAAATCCTCAGATTATTGTGCTGATAGAACAGTGAAAAATGTTTAGCAGTTCTTAGCCTCCCCATGATCATACAAGACAGATGTTGGCAAATGAAAAACTACCTTCAGGTGTTGAAGCAAACATGACATTGACTGAAACACGCCTTTCCGTTGTTTGATTCAACAGTTACAGAAGAGACAAGGCGGGTGGCTTCCATCTTATTTTGGTGATGACTCAGAATCTGTTTTTAAAGCGCTATCCACGCATTTCTGACTAACTGGTCCTTAAACCTCAGGACAACCCTAAACTAATAACTTAAAAATTCGTCAATTTTGCACTCATTGCAACAGACTTGTTCAGGGCTGCTAATATAAAGTGGTTGTGAATTTTGAAATGTATTTTTTTTGTTTGAATAAAATCGTACTTTTCGCACGCATGTACCTACACACACACACGCACGCACACACACACACACACACACACACACACACACCACACACACACACACACACACACACAGTGGAAAATGTTGTGACTGCCTCTCTATGTATCTATCTATGTATCTATCTATGTATCTATATATCTATCTGTATAATTATGTATGTATGTATGTATGTATGTATGTATGGATGGATGGATGGATGGATGGTGATGGATGGATGGATGGATGGATGGATGGATGGATGGATGAATGGATAGAAGCAATTAGAGAAATTGCGTGTTTGTCATGATTCAGGATTTTGTAGCTTTAGTCTGCTTC
>CM060323.1:11217311-11224811 GCA_030674155.1 Stramonita haemastoma
AGAAATCGTAGCTGATTCTTTTAGGGGGGACAGGGGTTGCAATGGAACATTACCTGGAAGTCTAATCAGAAACAGATAGCCTTCTCAGTCAGAAACGACACACGATTATCTTAGACACCAATAGGCAAACCACATCCCACACACCCACATGCAAGGTAAAGTTATTACTTACCAAGTGTACACGTGGTTCATCCCATTCAGCTCACTGAGGCGTCGTTTAGACACTGCTCTGGATCTGTCGTTTTGGGCGAACTGAGCCTGATGGACAAAGAACAAAGAACAGGTTGCATGCAGGGTATCTTCATGTCATTCATGCAACTGGTTGAAGCGGGATTCCTGTTCTATGAACGATTATGGGGTTTTAACATTAATCCAAGGCGTTCTGTCTGTGTGTTCTCATCTGAAGAGCTTTTAGTAGAGTATATCAGTACAAGTGTTAACTCAAGAACAAAAACATCCTCTCCCCTCCCCTCAACAGACACTCCAGCGGAGACCAACTTACACCCCCAGTTACTTCAAATAACGTCTTCTATGCTGTATTCACCAGGTTTTATAATCTCTCTACACGTGGAACGGAATCTTACGGAAGTATCCATAGAAATACGAGTTTTTTTAGATGTGTATGTCAATGTGTCTGAAAGAAGTCATATTTCTGAGTAGAATAGTGGAAACTAAGGCAATGTGCATACAATGTACTTTAAGAATGGTATTGCATTGCAATGTACTGTATACCACTTTTAGTCGCAACAGATTTTTCTGTGTGAAATTTGGGTTATCTATCCAGGGAGAGCACTTCACCACAAGTGTAGCGCTAGTCACTTTTCTATGTGTTCGCGAGTAAAATTGTTTGTCTACAATAGCTGCTTTTTTCTACATAATTTTGTCAGGTTTGACTCTCCTGTCGCCGTGGGCTATTCTGTGTGTGCTCCATGTGTGTTGCACTCAGGACTTCAAATTTATGGTGTTATGCAAAAGACTAGTATCCTGACCACCACTGAAGATTTGATTGACGGGAGTAAAATATCGGGTTCAAACGGGAACAAAACCCAAGACTTGTCGCTTTCTAGGCAGAGCATGCCCTCTAGACCACTGACCCATCTTTAGAACGGGACTGGCAATAAGGGCGTGGCAGGATAACCAATAACGCAAAAAGAAATCAACGTTCTCTTTACTGTTTAGTTCATGATGATAAAAAGTTGCATTTCTCTTTATCAGTGGGTTTTCCCATAGACTCTTCTTCTTCCTCTTCCTCCTCTCTCTCTCTCTCTCTCTCTCTCTCTCTCTCTCTCTCTCTCTCTCTCTCTCTCTCTCTCTCTCTCTCTCTCCGTCTGCCTCTATCTCTGTAGCTCTGTCTCTATCTCTTTGTATGTCAATATATCTCTGTCCATCTTTCTCCCGTTTCTCTCTTGAGCAAAAAGACACAATACACGTGTGTGTGTGTGTGTGTGTGGTGTGTGTGTGTGTGTGTGTGTGTGTGTGTGTGTGTGTGTGTGTGTGCATACGAGGAGAGAAAGATAGAGAAAGAAAGAGAGAGAAGTGAAAGTGAGAGAGAGAGAAAGAGAAAGAAAGAAAGAAGAGAGGATGTGTTATATATATATATATATATATATATATATATATATATATTTATATATATATATATATATATATTTTATGCGTGTATCTGTGCGTGAGAGAGAGAGAGAGACAAAGACGGAAAGATAGGCAGACAGGCAGACAAATAGTGAGGGCACGCACGCACACCACACACAGACACACACACAGACACACACACAACACACACACACAACACACACACACACACACACCACACACACACACACACACAGGGCTAGGGAATAATACGGCTCAACAATAGTGGCGGGCCAACAGCACATAACTGGCACATCACATCACGTGTCTCTCCCTTATAACAGACTGGGGAAAAAAAAACTAATGGCTGAAAATGCTATTTCATCAAAAAGACCAGCCTGGCAAGAAAGTGTCTCCCACGTTGTAACGTGATTTGCAGCTACCCATCATCTTAAAACAGTACTAAAAATGGCAAAATATAAAGTTAACTTTTTGTTGGCCTCCGTCAAATTGATTTACCAGTGGGAAGAGGAAAAAAAATCGCTGTAAAGAAAAAGAACTGTTGTAAAAAAAATTTCGGGGGGTTAAAGTTGGATAAAACTTTTCAAACTTTGGACGTGCTATATCAACCACACATGGCACTGCGTCGATACCGCAGTGGCAGTTTCTTAAAATACTGGGTGTCTGTCATGTTGTTGCCAATAATCAACACGAAAAACACGCAGAATGTATGATATATGCTCATACTTTTACTCTGTCATTTTCTCATCGCAAAAACCTTACCCAGACACGGACAGTATTTCATTTCTGTCGAGTCTGAATCCAAACGTGTACTTCAACTTGCTAGTAAACTTATAGAAATAGTGTGTGTGTATGTTTATGTGTCTGTGAAAGGGGGAGAGAAGACGGACAGACAGACAGACAGACAGATAGGCAGGCAGGCAGGCAGGCAGGCAGGCAGGCGGGGCGCAGGCAGGCAGCAGGACAGGCACAGAGCGGCAGACAGACGGACAGACAAACAAGGCCTCTTTACTTCAAATAAAAAACACTTTGTGCGTAGCTGCAACGTGGTAACACTTCAGTAAAGCAGAAACCCAACACTGATGTGATAACAAAAGGAAACGGAACAAAAACTTTTCAAATGATACAAACAAAACAACCACTTGTGTCTTTACATTGATCATATCAGAGTGTCCTTAACCACAGGGCCGTGAAGTGAATTATACATAGAAAAGGCCAAACACAAAAGGTGAAATCTTTCATTCTCTCGTCAATCTGAAAAAAGAGAGAGAGAAAAAAGTGTTTATGGCAGACAGAATAATCCTGCAGTGTCGATATGAAAGATGAAGGTGCCAGCCTTAATTCCTCCCAAGCCTGGTTTACTGCAGGGAGACACAAAAAACGACAATGGCGACGACCAGCTCTACAAGTTAATGCGAATTCTGATGAGTTTTTGTTTTCTGTTACAAAGGGGACAGACAGTAGAGAGATAACCCTTTAAAAAAGCAGGCAATCACATCTACCCTAACAGTCAGGCAGACAGCATGCAAGCCAAGAAGTGCCACTTGCGCACCTTGGTGCGCGACGTGCGCACAAACGCATATCGCTCACCACGCACGCACACACACACACACACACACACACACACACACACACACACACACACACACACACACACACACACACACACACACACACACACACACACCTTTTGTGTATCAGTGTCAAGAATGTTACACAAAAGATGAAGAAAAAAGCGGGAAATGGTCATAATATAATCTGTGTGGATGTTTTTTGCACAAGTCCATATGTTACAATCGGAGGATCATAAACACATACACACAAATGTATGGAACAAGTGGGGGCAGAAACAGATGGGCAGTATTTTTTGTCCCAACTTGAACACTTGCACAGCTGTTGCGACTTATCTTTGTGTACAGTCTTGCAGAAAATTCTTATTTGATGATATACACAATATGTGGTTTGTCAATACATGTCTGCACTGTTTTTGCTTTCTGTTTCACAGACAATTCTGGAAGCACTTGTACCTGTTAAAGGATGTGCGGTTCTGATACATAAAACAATTCCAAGCAGCAAGACATCAAACACGTTTGGCGAAAAGAAAAACAACATACTGTTTGCTATACTCAGTCTATATATAAGATGTTTTCAGTATTGGCATTTGCACAATATTATGATACATCCTTAGTTGGGTTTTTACACACACACACACACACACACACATACACACACATACAACACACACACACACACACACACATATATATATATATATATATATATATATATATATATATATATATATATATATATATATATAAACACAATACAACACAACACAACACAACACACATATACACACATACATACACACGCACACGCATACACACATACGCATGCACACGCATGCACACGCACGCACACACACAAACACACATACACACAAACAAATAATGACATTATAATTTCTATCTCATCTTTCATTTCTTTTCAATGACCTCTAATAAAAACAAAATCTAACGTTGTATCCCTTAAATTAATGAAAATTTATGTTTTTGTTGTTAGCACTGAAGCGCATTTAAAACATTTTTTTCGAAATCGGAAACTAATCCAACCATGGCTGATGAAATTGGCAGTCGAATCTGAGCAGGAAGCTGTATAAAGGAAAATTATCTGAATCGTCACCAAAAACGAATTGTGCAACCTTCTGTACAAAGCATAACCAGGAACGACTCCATGCACAAAGAGAATACATATGATATGCGCAGTATACTGCCAAAGAAACAGCAACATCCTGATGATTTTGGTGTCTGCAGTGTTACTTTTTTCTCCAGCCCCCTTCACCATCTTCATCCGCTTTGGAGAAGCTCGGTGCAGATGAACAATAGTGATGGCGCAGCAGACGACAACAACGACGAAGAAGATGGGGACGGCGACCAGAACGAACGAGTCTCAGATCAACAGCCACTGCTATTGTCGGAGAAAATAAGCTTAGAATCAACCTTGTAAGCAACAATTCGACGGGTTGTCGAGTCTTTTAACCACGCTGTAATGGAGGCAAAACAAAAATAAAAAATATACTGCAAAAGCGCGCCAGTCTACAATAATTACATTAAAGAAGATCGTCTTCCACCATTGACCTGCATAAACAAATTTAGTATAAATATCGGAGACAAAGATTTGTCTGGCTTCACTGCTGAAATAAATGCTCCTTCTGGACTCTAATCTGAAATATCGTCACAAATATTTCTCTGAGCTGGCTGACTTCGTTGCATATACTTTGTGAATTTCTAACCACAAATGTCTTTACAAATGGATCTTTCTATGTGATGTTTCAATTGTATTGTCTAAATTTCTAGTCACAAACTTCTTTACAACTGTTACCTATGCTTCATCACCCACTTTGTTATTTTGGGGTTTTTTTCTATTATTTGTTTTGGGTGTCGATTTACTGAGTTAACCTGCAATCTCTTGTTCTCGTCTTACCAACAAGTCATAACATTTGGCGTCTTTCATATGACCCACATGCAGTGTCGTTAGTAAAGATGGGGGGACGGACGAAGATATCAAGTGCCGAATAAATAAAGCCCGTCATGCCTTCAACACCCTTCGCCAAATCTGGAGATCAACATCCCTCTCACTCCACAACAAGATCCGGATATTCAACACCAATGTCAAGTCGGTCCTACTGTATGGCTCAGAAACCTGGCGGGTAACAAAGACCAACACCCACAAACTCCAGACATTCACCAACAGATGTCTTAGGAACATCCTTGGTATCAGGTGGCCAGAAGTAGTCTCAAACGAAGAACTATGGGACAGGACCAGACACGCTCCAATAGAGACGGAGATCAAGAAAAGGAAATGGGGATGGATCAGCCATACGCTCCGCATGCCTGCTGCAGATGTCACCAGGCAGGCCCTTGACTGGAACCCACAAGGAAAGCGGAAAGTAGGTCGACCAAAACAGACCTGGCGCAGAAGCACTGAAGCAGAGACGAAGGCAGCCGGAATGACGTGGGCCGAGCTGAAGAGGATCTCCCAGAACCGAGTCTGTTGGAGGAATGTTGTTGCGGCCCTATGTTCCTACGGGAATCCACAGGCATAAGTCAAGTAAGTCATATGACCCACATACTCATCGGACATTTCACCTCTACAGTGTGAACAAAAACAAGGGAGTTCTAGCAGGCACAGATTCCTTTCATACAAACATTTCTTAAATCTGACATCTTCAAATTTGCAATTACAGGGGCATAGCTTCAATTAACCCCATGTAAAAAGACATCAGAAGAGAAAACCTTTCATTCCCTCGTCAATTTTAAGGGAAATGTATTTATGGCGGACAAAATAATCCTTTAGTGTCGATATGAAAAATGAAGACGCCAGCCTTAATTCCCTTCAAGCCTGATTTAATGCGGGGAAGAGCAAGAACGGCAACGGCATATTAGAGGCTCGGCAGTTTAATTAGGGAAGGGAAATTATCATTTCGCTTTCTTTTTTTGTAATTCTGCATATGTTTTACATAGGAACAGCTGCCTGAATGTCCAATCAGAAGCCAAGAGTTGACGGACGAACCAACAACGACAGTTTTTGTAGGTGGAGAACTAGACACTACTATCTCCTGTCACACGTGAATGGCTTGAACATATCCCAAATTGGCATGAGGTTCTGCAGGTTCGACCAGAAAACGCTTTTGATACAGAACTGCCCAGTGCAGTGTTAGCGTCCAATGTGGCGATGATGGCACAGAATCGTGGGGACCTGGAGACATGCTCAGGAGGAAGACTACAGACGTCAACCTCTGGGCTGATTCTCTGCATGAACAGGAGCACGGAACCTATTGTATTTACTTCTGAACGCGCGATAAAAAGCCGTTTGTTAGTATGTCAACTGGTTTTCAAAAAAAGGTATACCTCTCTCTCTCTCTCTCTCTCTCTCTCTCTCTCTCTCTCTCTCTCTCTCTCTCTCTCTCTCTCTCACACACACACACACACACACACACACACACACACACACACACACACACACACACACACAACACGAATGATTGCATGAACAGAGAGAGAGAGACAAAGACAGAGAGAGAGGCGTAGCAAGTAGTCTGAGATAACAACAAGAAAAGAGAAACACTGAGAGATAACCTTCCGATACGCTTCTTTGACAATTCCTTAACTTAGAGCGTAGTTGCACTTTACAACATATACACAATGTTTTCACACAAAGGGAACGTGTGTTTGTTTAGCACTGATCAAACCAGGTGTCTCGACAAAAGCAACCGCAGTGGCCATTAAGTAAACAACAAAGCACACTCAGTAATGAAAAACAGAAAATAATTAAAAAGGAGGAAATCTTTCATTTTCTCATCAATTGGAGAGAGAAAAAAGTGTTTATGGCAGACAGAATAATCCTGCAGTGTCGATATGAAAGATGAAGGTGCCAGCCTTCATTCCTCTCAAGCCTGGTTTACTGCAGGGAGACACAAAAAAGACAATAGAAGACGACCAGCTCTACAACTTAATGCGAATTCTGATGATGTTTTTTTTTCTCTCTCTTCTTTCCACAAGAAGAGATTGTGTGTGTGCATGCGTTCGTGCGTGCATGCGAGTGTGTGGTGTGTGTGTGTGTGTGTGTGTGTGTGTGTGTGTGTGTGTGTGTGGTGCGTGCGTGCGTGCGTGCGTGCGTGCGTGCGTGTCGTGCGTGCGTGCGTGCGTTGCTGTCGTGTGTGTGGTGTGTGTGTGATGTGTGTGTGTGTGTGTGTGTGTGTGTGTGTGTTGTTGTGTGTGTGTGTGTGTGTGTATGTATGTGTGTGTATGTTGTGTGTGTCTTCGTCTGTCTGTCCGTCCGTCCATCTGTCTGTCAGTGTCTGTGTGCCACTCTGAGTTATTTCGTCTCGGCTCTCTCACTGTT
>CM060323.1:11229811-11237311 GCA_030674155.1 Stramonita haemastoma
ACACACACATACACGCAGGTATGTACACGCGCACGCACCCATACACTCGCACACACATACCAATAAACTGTTATAAATGTTATTATGTCTCCCCAAGTTTTACACCCTTGAAATCATCCAGGAGATACAGATTTCATTCCTTTATCACACCTAAGAATCACTATGAGATTATTAAGTACACACTGAATGAAAAGTGTGTGTATGGCTGTTTTCAAGTACCTTGACAAACCGAAAAACATACTCCAACTGAGAGTGAGAGAGAGGGGGGAGGGAGAGGGAGGGAGGGGAGAGAGGAGGAGAGAGAGAGAGAGAGAGAGGAGAGAGAGAGAGAGAGAAGAGAGAGAGGGGAGAGAGAGAGAGAGACAGAAGACAGACAGACAGACAGCACAGACAGACAGACAGACAGACAGACAGACAGAGAGAGAAGAGAGAGAGAGAGAGGAGAGGAGAGAGAGAGAGAGAGAGAGAGGAGAGAGAGAGAGAGAGAGAGAGAGAGCTGTTGCATCTATTACCTCAAACATTACTACTGTTATTATTATTATTGCCGCTGTTGCATCTGTTACCTCAAACATTACTACTGTTATTATTATCATTGCCACTGTTTCACCTGTTACCTTAAATGTTACTAATGTTATTACCGTTGCCACTGTTGCACCTGTTACCTCAAATATTACTGTTATCATCATTGCTGTTGTTGCATCTGTTACCTCAAACATTACTACTGTTATCATTATTGCCGTTGTTGCATCTGTTACCTCAAATATTACTACTGCTATTATCATTGCTGCTGTTGCACCTGTTACCTCAAATACTACTACTGTTGTTATTATTGCCACTGTTACATCTGTTACCTCGAACATTACTACTGTTAGTAACGTTGCCGCTGCTGCTGCGTGTGTTGTTGATAGCAAAGCACGCTGCTATTGCAGCTGCAGCAACCGTTTGTATTGCTGCTGTTGCTGTAACTTCCACTCTGCTTTATAAACAGCTGCTAGATCGTGGTGCAATCACCAATGGACTTTCTCATCAGTCACATAATTTGTCTTGTCTGATGTGCACCTGCTCAAGTTCAGATGGCAAGTAGATGATTATTTCATAGTAGACATAGGATTTCTAATATAGGCAGCTGACTTGATATTAAAAAAAAAAGATAGTGTGACTTTATTATTATCATCGATGTACAGCTATATAGTGTTCGTTCTTTTATTACTTAACTTTCAATGCGTTATACCTGAAACAGTGATAGAAGGAACTTTTCTTTCCTGTGATTGATTACTGAGCGCATGCGCGGGCACACACACACACACATACACAACAAACACACGCATACACGCATACACGCACACACACACACACACACACACACACACACACACACACACACACACACACACACACACACACACACAAAAGAAGCTTTGTAGTTTTCAATAAATCTTCCGTTTCTTCTCAACAATCACTTTGTGGCTGAGCAGTTCAACTTGAACTGTGTTTTGATAAAAATGTCGCTTTGCAAAGCTTGCAAAGGCAGATGTCTTTAAGGGTCTTTCGAAACCGGGAACTCAGCCAAATGTAGCTGAAAAAATTGACAGTGGAGTTCAAACAGGAAGCTGTAAAAATCATCTGAATCGTCACGACGAATGTATTGTGCAATCTCCGGAACAGAAAATAATCAGGAACAACAGCGTGCACAAAGGTTGTACACAGAATAGGTGCAGTGAGACAACAGTAGACGATACAAAGAAACAGCAACATCCTTGTGATTGTGGTGTCTGCAGTGTTACTTTTTTCTCCAGCCCCCTTCACCATCTCCGCGCGTTTTCCAGAAGCTCGGCGCAGATGAACAACAGTGATGGCGCAGCAGACGACAACGACGACGAAGAAGACGGGGGCAGCGACCAGAACGAGCGAGTCCCAGATCAACAGAGCCAGTCTGCTATCGATAGAAAACAGTTCAGACTCAACCATGTACGCAACGCTTTGATTGGTTGCTGGATCCGTCTTCCATGTCACGGTTTGGGAAAGCATGTAAGGAAGGCTGAGAGCGAGCGGAACAAGATAGGACAGGAGTATGCCTGCTACCATCCACCTGTAGGAACAATGCACAACACCAAAAAAACACTCTAAATTAAAAGTCACCGGGCCATTCAACTTACAAAACCATCAGTGTTGGGATCTAAACAAGAACAGCTACTGTTTGATTGGAAGATAATATATGGTCTAGAACACCTATATCTTTCCTTTGTTGCAAGTACTGTATGACTTAAATTTGGTTGCGTGAATAAAATTTGTTTTATATGTTCAAATGTGATGGGGCGGTAATTTGATTACTTCCTATGCGATCGGAACTGCCAATCGCAGCTTCGTGGATCTAAATTTAGATCCACACCTGTAAATAGTGCAACGTTCTCTATCGTTGGGGGGTGGTCGAAAACCCTCCGTTGCATGCACTTTTCCCGTAGCGGTAAAATGTAGAATTTATGCAGCCTCTTTTTAATAGGCCAAATTCCTAGTGTCTGACCGTGCTGTCGTCGCTGAGAAATTGTAGAGTCGCGGCAGATCAAGTGTCTGCACTCTGTTACACAAATATGACGTTTATCACACACATCGTATAACAGTCTTGTCAAGGAAATAATACAAACCAACGTTTCCTTAGTGCCCATTAACGGTAACTTTATTTAAAGCTTGACGTAGACAGGCAGTTGACAAACATTATAACAAAAGTTGGATTGTAAATTTATTCATAGTGATTGTTAGTGCACATATTATCTACGCTGGTTAATAATCTAAATTTTGCCATACTAAGAGTAACAGGTACACATCATTTATCTACAGCTGGTTTAAATAATCTTAATTTGCCCATACCTAAAGAAGTAACAGACTCAAGTCCTTAAGTTCTGCTCTTTGCTGTGTGACAAACATTTCTCAATGTTGAAGTTTATTTTGTACTTTTTAAAACATCAATAAATGGTGTAAGCCAGTTTTACTGTAATAAAATAGATGTCTTGAGTATTTTATATAGTGTGTGTGTGTGTGTGTGAATGAGAGAGGGTGTGTGTGTGCGTGCTCAGCGATCCTTTTTCAGCAATGCCCTCTTCACTCTGTTATACAATCCGTAGCCGATCTAAAGAAAATCCAGGTTTACTATGAATTCTAACAGTATTATTTTGTTTTTTCCGTGTTAAAAGTTGTTCATTCAAGTAAGTATAAACGCCACACAAACCACCGAACGTGAGATAACGCAAACTGAGAATTATTTTTAAAATCCATTAAAAAGCAAACGAAACGAAACAGTATCATTCATTCACTGACTGTATTACAATATGTACATGATTTTTGTAAGGACCCAGAATTATTCTTCGAGTAAACACAACACGTCCTGAGTATGTTAGATCAGTACAGGCACCACTGAACACCACCAAAGTGACCCAGCAGCAGTGCAGGGCCCCTCTGGCTGGTAACCCCGCAGCAGCCTGATACTTATAGGCTCCCTGTGGACTTGCGAAGCTGGGAATGTGACATAATCAATCTGGGTATGGCTGTGGTAAATTGAAATTAATGGTTTGAGTGCAGCAGGCCGGGAACATCAACAAAACCAATAGTACAACAACAACAAAGTACACCACAACGACATACTTCCAACCCATTCCAGAAGAGCTGTTCTATCTCAATTGTTTTGTCTTTTGAATTTCATGATGTTTTCTGTTTCTTTTCTTAACAACAAAAAACCGTTTAAAGCCCATGAAGACTCGGTATTCCATCAAAAGTAATATTATAGATCTTACCTCTGGTATAATGTTAATATCATTAATGTAAAGGTTTTGAAAACTATAAAACCTGCTCTCACAATCAGCATTTTGACCAAATCCTCTCTGGTGATATATCACACACAAGAAAAATTATTGTCAATACCTTTTAACCGGCAGGTGCTATTCTTAAGTCCCTAAAACAGCCACCGTCAAACATTTTGGAAGAAAGAAAGCTTAGGACCCGATCAGTATTAAACGTATGCTAAGTCTGTCTTCTTTTTTTCTTTCAACGTAAAGAATTGCTCAATGTCTATCTCCCTTGTTTATTTTCACGTATAGACATATTGTCAATGTTATCTCTTTGTTCATTTCAACCGTAATAAGACGTATGCTCATGTCTATCTCCCTTTTGTTTTCATTTTCAATCTACTGACTGTTCCCTGTCTTGTTGTTGTAGTCATGAGATATGAATACATATATCAATCAATCAACTAAACAATCAATCAATAAGTCAATACATCTATCGATTTACCTACCTACCTACCTAACTACCTATCTGTCTTACTGTCTGCCTACCTACTCCTGCTACCTACTGACTGTGTCTGTCCGTCCGTCCGTCCGCCCTTCCGCCCACCCATCCGTCCGTCCGTCCGTCCGTCCGTTCCGTCCGTCCGTCCGTCCGTCCGTCCGTCCGTCCTCTCTCTCTCTCTCTCTCTCTCTCTCTCTCTTCTATCTGTCTATCTGTCTATCTGTCCATCTATCTATGTTTTCATCTACCTGTCTATCTGTCTGTCAGTCTTTCTGTCCGTGTGTTTATCTCTCTATCTCAGTCATCTGCATATCTGTATCTCTACATAGCTATTGGTCTGCTCATGCTCGTATTGATTTGTCAGTCTGGTCTACCTGTCTGCTTTTTTGACACCTTTATTATCATAGGAACCCTCTACCTGTAAGTCAGAAGGACTCTCGCCTTGAGAGGCATGGCGACAGACAGACACCGGTCCACACTCATGACCACGATGAGAGTTCCAGACACGAATCTGGACCACATGCTGAAGGGGGACACAAAGGCATTCCACACACTTCCCCAGCTGAAGATGACGATGTCGTCTGTCATGTAACAGTCAGGCCTGAACAGAAGCTGGGTCAGAAGGTAGGTGAAATCAGCCACAGCTAACGAGAAAAGAAGCAGGTTGATTCGGTCTGACACACCTTGCTGCAACACCGGAATCATTATCAAACAAGTGTACACACGTCAGTGTTTTCCTTCACATCATGGTGATAATACGTAATGGAAGAATATGGCAATTAAAAAGGTTGAATCTGTGTATTTAGTAAGTCTTCAACAATTTAGTTAACACTATGCTTTTGATGATCTGTATAATGACTAGACCTTTTCCTATGTCAATTTTTTACCTGTACGTGAACATAGAATGTTTTTATTCGGTTAAGGTGGGACACTGGGGTCGAAACTGATGAAATTTTGTTTACAAGCCCATGTTAAAAGTTATGCCATATATTGAAAGGGCATCACTTGTAAAGCATAAAATTCAAAAAATTACTCAGTTTTCTGCACTGTTGCCATGGAAACAATCCAATATGGCCGCCAAAACTGAATATTTCAAACTCCTAAACCTTTTTGTCTAAAACAAGTATGAGTAACCTGTTTCTACAGACATATTTTATGGTCTGAATTATTTAAATTCACACAGGGAAATCTCCATAAATGTATCCAGCCATTTTTAATTCTAAAAAAACATGATTTGGGCCACTTTTGGACCCGTGTCTCACCGTCATGTTTTAAAGGTAAAAAAAGATGCGTCTATTTTTAGGACGTCACTTAGAGGAAACGTGTGTCCGAATAATCATATTTTAGTTTAACATCAAACGGTATTTCGTTAACCATTAATCGATACCTGTGTATGTGAAAATGGACATTAGCACCATGCTTTCCACTGCACAAAAATTACATGGCTGGGTTTGTTTATACCATCTTGCTTTGCATTGCACAAAACGTACATGGTTGGGCTTGTTTTTAGCATCTTGCTTTGCATTGCACAAAACGAACATGGTTGGGTTTGGTTTTAGCATCGAGATTTGCATTGCACAAAACTTATATGGTAAGGTATGTTTTTAGCATCTTGCTTTGCATTGCACAAAACTGGTTACATCTGATGACCCCAGCTTACTCGTCAGTCATCAATTGTACGCCAAGAGCGTGAAACGCGTTTATCTTTAGTAGATTACGATGCTCACCTATTTTCTGCCTTCTTGGTCCATTTTCCTGCCTTTTTGCAGAAAGATTTCAAAGACAATAGTCCTCTCCCACGCCAAAGTCGGTACTGCTTGGCCTAACTTGTCAGGCGCTTAATGGCAGCGCAAAGCATTTTTTGCTCATAAGACTGATAAATATAGTTGCTGCCTGAGCGTTCTACAAAGAAGAAGATGCCCGTCTTTAGTCATAAAAGGCTTTTCATGCTAACTGAGAAAGAACCGTATTGAAAACATCCAAATTCTTGTGATTTCAGATCCGAGTTCTAAGCTTCTGAGTACAGTGACAGACTTGAGTTAGGTACGCAAAGACTTGCCGTTCTTGTTGATGTTAAGGGACGTGCATGTCAACCAAGCTACAAGTCATCGTTACACTCACTGCCTGACCACACACAGACATCATTATGTAGCATGCATCCAAGGTTTTCTAACCCCGCTTTTCTCGTATAATATGATCGTCAAAATGGATATCTTAGCAAATAAAATAAAATTATAGTGTCTTAGATTCAACATATCGGACATTCAGAAATACTTTAAAAATACACATAACTCTGAAAACAAAGTGTTTAGTACACGTTCATATCTTTAACTAATGATATTCCTGTAAAAATGGTGCTGTTGTTGCTGTGTTTGTCTTTGATTCAGGTGAAACTGTCACATTTTTCGGTTTCATTTTTTTTCTCTTTCTGCACGCAAACTGTATTTTTCCAATCAACACTCTGGTTAATGTTGAGTAGTGAAAGATACACTCTGATATCTTGAGTCAAAAGCAAGAAATAATAACTAGATGCTGTCATTTTCCTTCTTTATTTTCCATCTATATGCGTATGCTCTTTGCAACCTTTTGTCGCTCAAAACGCTTTAAACATACAGTATTTGCCACTATTATCTCTCTATCGATCTCTCTTTCTTTGCCACTATCATCTCTGTCTCTGTCTCTCTCTCTCTGCATGTTTGTAAGCGTGTGTGTATGCATGCCTGCGTAGATGAGCGCATGCGAGTTATTATGTGCACGATGTGTTATGTTCGAGTGTGTGTATGTCGGGGGGGGGGGGGGGGGGGGGGAGTGACGATTAGTGCGTTGGGGTTGTTGGTGTTAGGAAAATACACATCATCTCACTTTAATACACATAACTCGATATCAGTAAAAGAGAAAAAACACACAGACAAAACAATAAATATTTTGTATTTTGTACCACTTTATGTCACAGCAGATTTCTCTGCGTGAAATTCGGGCTGCTCTCCCCGGGGAGAGCGCGTCTTCACAAGTGAATCGCCTACCCAATTTTTTTTTTTATGATTAAATTGAGGAGAAGGACACGGACGGATGCGCAGATTGGTAGCCATCAACACAGTCAGTTAGTGCTGACTTGGCAGCTGACCCGCCATCTAAGCCCCATGTTAATCATCCTTTCCAATTAGACTGATACAGGAAGCAGCATACAATAATGGTTGACTGAAAAGTGGTAAAATAAATCTT
>CM060323.1:11242311-11284811 GCA_030674155.1 Stramonita haemastoma
TCCTATAAATTATGATTGTGTTAGGGTAGCTATTTCAGTATTGTTGAGAGGAAAAAATAAAGATATGAATAAAACCATAGAGGACGACTGGAACGAAGTAGGATATAAAAAAAGAGGGTATCGTTATGATGCATCACATGTGCTTTATGGACATTTTCTCGCATTAAATCGTAAGCAGCAGTTATATTTTACATTTCAGATAGTATTATTTCTCTGTCTATCGGCCGTGGTAATGTATTTTCTTTTGCAGTTTACATCTGCCCTTGTATGCATAATACTTCTTTTGTTTTCAACACAAAAACAAATACTGACAAATACCATTATTTCATTGTTTGATAGGATTATGGAATAGATGAATAACTGTGTGAATGAATTATTTATGTGTGACTTTACCTGGTGGGTGCATAGTGCTAGTCTTCTCCTGTGTCAACTTCTCAAGTTTTCCCGCTGGCCTCAGCCGACACATTTCGACTTCAGAGCAGCTCCTTTCATTGTACAGGTTGCATGCTGGGCATGTTCAAGTTTACAGAGCCCAAAGAACGCTGACATGAACTGAAGGATCCTTAACGTGCATGCTTGATCCTCTGCATGTGTATATACGCGAAGGGAACTAAGGCACTGGCAGGTCTGCACTTTTGACATGGGAGACTGTAAAACTTCCTACCCTTTATTCACCAACCATGACACATAGATTTGAACCAACTACTTCATGGACCCAGAGGATTGAAGTCAAATGGTCTTAAACATTCAAATAAGCGTCCGTTTAATGAATGAAAAAATTAATGAATGAGTGAATGAATATGAGATAAACGAACGAATGAGCTAACGAACGAACGAATGAATGAATGGATTTCGTCAATGATAGCCAAAGAGATCAAGCCAAGTCAAAAACACTTTAATCATCACACGAATGGTAATTACTATACTGATGATTCAAAGCAAAAGAGAAAAGAAAAAATAGTTTACTGGGAAAGGGGGGCAGCAACAAAAACGATTGATTAAAATGCAGACACGTCTGCAAGAAACAGACAAAATTTAGACTGAAACACACAAGATAAACAATCAGAGAGAAATGGGTCAAAGACACGCTACAAAATGTACAGCAGATAAAATCCAGGAAGAAGACAAACAAAAGCCAGCATTAAGTCTTGCCTTCTTCTCCGTATACCTGGTTTCACTTGTCATTTTCTTTTAATAATGCAAGTTCTCCTGCTTATTATACTTTACTGACACAGTCATCTAAGACAGCAGAGATTGTTACAATAGGCTCTGTTGCTGCACAAGTTTGTTGAGACCAGCGATCAGACAACAAGTTTGATTATACACTGCAGATCTCACATAACACTTTCTAAAACTGAGAAAAACACATCATGTTGCTAATTAAAAAAAGAGTGACATAGAAACTACTTGCTACTATGCATTTTGAGGAATAGATAATAAAAGATTGCAAACAAACAAATAATTATAGAGATATCAACTAACTTCTTTCTGGAATGTATTTGAAAGTCAAAACTGTTTATACCATGTGAAAAATAAAACGAAACTACGTCCACGATACACTTTTACCAGTTAAATACATAAAAAAACTGCAAGTCCAATAAATTTGAAACAAATTGGTCAATTTCTTTAATTGACATACTTTTTTTAAGGTTAGAAAAAAAAAACATCTCTCACAAACTTTCTGGCGTTAAAACTTTGAATTATATTCATTTTTCTCGTTTCCATTTTGCCTTAAGGTCATATACGGGAGTCACGTGAAGCTTTTGTGTTAGTAATTAAGCATTCAACTATTCATCAGTTTCATTCTACTCCCAATCTTCACATATCTGTTCCACGTGGACATCATTGTTTCCCACTTGAGGCAGGCATTCTCCGAGTTCTACTGTCCACAGAAGTAAGGAAGCAGGAGTGGGTGTGAAAAGGGGAAGGCCTTATTGACAATGATGTCCATGATTCCGGTAACTCTTCGCCATCTGTCGTGCCCGTTCTCTTTTCCATCACCTACTCTGTACCCCTTTCTCTCTGACCTGACTACACCCCGTCAACTTCCTTGTCGTCTGCTATGATCGTTCTTTCATGCCCCTACTGTGCATCCTGAGGGTATCAAGGAAATCGATGGTTCAGAACTTCTGGGATATTATCTGTATCCCTATCAAGTCACGATGCAAAACCTCATTTCAAGCAAGTGGCAAGGTAGAGGAGGGGAGATGGCATCTGTTGAGAGACAGAAAGGAACAAAGAGGGGAAGAAGAGTGAGGGGGAGAAAAAGAGAAAAGGGGAGAGAGGGGTGAGGAGGAAGAGAGTGGGGAGGAAGAGGGAGTTGAGAGAAAATGCGAATAGTTTATTCAGTTTTAGGTCATTGCCCCTTTCTGAAAGGGGGTCACGCATAATCATGAACAAAATTCACTATATGTTTATCAGCTATCCACAGTTATTGGAAAGCTGCAACAAATAAGTATGTATTTTTAATGTTACGACAAAGCAACGCTTACCCTTTTCAATGTATGATAAACATACATGGCAAGATTTGTTAAAGTTATCTCGTGTTTGGTCGACAGAAGAACATTCACCCTAAAGTTGCAAGAATCATTGTGATGTTTTGGCACGATGAATTGCATTCTAAGATTGTGTAAGAATGGACAACAAAGTAAATGTTTTTTTTTTCTTTTGCGTTATGATATAAACGGCATTTCAGTTCATCTTCAGTTTTACTCGTATCTATTGCGGTGACAAGCGATATCTAAAACACCAAGCCTAAATTTATTCAGAGTACTGTTAACACCAACGATTTTTGTTTATGTCAATATGAATTTCTTTGAAACTAGATGCTTGAAACAGCCTACATTGAGAAAAGCTGTTACTGTTTATATATATATATATATATATATATATATATATATATATATATATATATATATATATATATATATATATATATATATATATTCATGCGAATCTTGCCATCTGCAATCAATAAGCCTTTGTTTGCAACTTTGTCTAAAAAGCTGCAATACACTGTACCCCTTGATTATCCCATACAAAGAAAAACCCATATGTGTGTCTTTGATTTTACGTCTGTACACTTAAGTGATGAAATCAAGCACTGACAAACACCCGTAACCCAAGTTTTTTTACCATTATTATGTTTCTAAACTGTACGACACACTATATGCATTTAAGGGGATTCTACATTCCATACGAGTCAATGATGGCCAGTACTTTATACGTTTTAAGTATGATTTAATATATATGGGAAATCTCCCAATCTCGCGATAAACAAAGTCATTGGGAGTTCGGAGGTGTACATTAAAAAAATTTTCATAGCATGTAAGAGTACATTTTCAATCATATGGCTTTTTTCAAAAGCCCATAATTCAGATCCATACAGCATTATCCAATTTATACAGCACACGACAAATGGCTAAAAGTGCTTACTTAGCTCTGCTTACTAGGTCTTTATATGCAAAACAAAATTAAGTCTAGTTAGAAAAAATACAGACCAAGATATTTATATGCATTTACTGTTTCTACTTTAACATTGCCATATGTCCATTTTTCTTGTCGTGCTAAATACCCACCCTTCCGAAAAAAAAATATATATATATACAGAGAAACGAGACTAAGACCAGATAGAGAAATGAAGACAGACACCCTCTGGATACAGAGAAAGAAACGAAAGAAAAACACAGACAGACTGACCAGGACTGCAAGACACAAAACTCAGTGACAATAGTGGACAGACAGACAGACAGACAGACACACGGACAGACAGACAGACAGACAGACAGACACACGGACGGCAAGCAAACACGTACGGCAAGTAAACTTGAGATTCCTGCTTAAGGCTGTAAGCGTGTTCTATAACTTTCTCTGATGTTTATTTATTCGCTCGTTTATTTATTTACTTATTCGTTTATTTATTTGTTTATTTCCGTGGATTCCCTGATTTTTGAAGACACGCAATGGCACGATGTTTCCAATTACCAGATAAAGAAGATGCGTCTCCCATAGGTCAGATCACCAGTCGGCTTCATTGCTTCGTCACGTACTGCCAAGCAATTTCACTGATGTCTTGTGTTTGCTTTTTCTGTGTCTTTGTTTTCTGTTTTATTTTTGCTTATTTGTTTGGATTTGTTTGTTTGTTCACTTCCTTGTTCCCTTTCGTTTTGTTTGCTCTCCGTTTTCTATGTTTATTTTTTGTATCCTTGTGCAATACTTTTTTCTCGGTCAAATATACATCCAGGGAAATTTTTTAAGAGATGAATGCTTGAATTGACTGTGCGTGTGCGTGCAGATGGTAGAGGGGGAGGGTGAAGGTTTGAATGAGTGACTGAACAATTGACCGTATAAAAAATGAAAATGCGCCGGTGCTCGCACACACTCGCGCGCACGCGCGTGCATGTGTGTATGCGTGTGTGTGTGTGCGTGCACGCGAATGCATGCGTGCGTGCGTGTGTATGTGTGTACGTGCATGTGTGTGCATGTGTGTTGAAGGCAGCAATTTCGTCTAACTGTGACATAAAAAACAAAGAAAAGGCAGAGAGACACAAACAGGCAAATACGAAAGTACTTACAGACACAGAAAAAGGGGACAAAAAGGAAAACAGAAGAGAACAAGGGCGTGACACTAGAACACAATGTCTAAGTAAGACAGACAAAGAGATCAGGTAAACATGAAGAATCCTGAGAAAAAAAAGGGGGGGGGGGGGGGAAACACGAAGGAAAAAAAACCCGACGGGATAACGCCTATGAAAAACAGCATGTAACTGTTGTATGGGTTCTACTGGCGAAACGCATAAACATATCAAACATGAACTCTTTAGTCCTTACCGCAGTTCTTTTATCGATTCTTATTGAGCTTCTTTTTACACAACCGTAAGTCACAGCAGATTTCTATGCATGAAATTCGGGGAGAGCGCGTCGCCACATGAGCAGTACCACCCACTATTGTTTTTCTTTTCCTGTCTGCAAGTGTATTTGTTTCCCTATCAGAGTGGGTTTTTTTCTACACAATTTTTGCAAGGGACAAATCTCTTGTTGCCGCTAATTGTTTTTTGAGTTCGCTAAATAATTTGTGTAAGACATGGGACCTCGGTTTATCGTCTCATACGAACGACTAGCACCAAGACCATCACTTATGGTCTAATGGATGGGAAAAAAACCTTTTGGCTCAAATGGGGATTAAACCACCGCATACTTCCGACCCGGACTTTTTGCTTTCTAGGCAAGTGCGTTACCTCTAGACCACCGGTCCACTTTGTTTGGTTGACGTTCATCTGTTTATTATCTTAGCGAATAGCTTACTGCAACTTTTATGGTTAAGGTTCACTTTTATGATCAAAGTTAACGGCTATATATCATACGAATCATCATTATTTGTACAAAGTGATGTTGTGATTCTTTTCAGTACCTCTGCAAGCAGATACAAAATTAACTATTTGATATTTTTATAGTCAAGTGGATAGAAAACACGTGTGACGTTCAAAAATTCAAATTCAAAATTTAATGGTGCCGGGAGATTAGCTTATCTTTATCACATTTGATTTTTTTTTCTATGATCGTCAGAGTCCTTCAAAATATTGTCTTCCCTCTGTTGAACGACTTGAATCCTTCTTTTCTTTACATCAATGCCCAGGATAAAAAATTATATGTTGTTTCGAAAGATACAGTAAATGTCAAAGACAAGAGACAGAGACAGAATGGAAAGCAGGGAGACAGACATGCAGGCCGACAAAGCAGAATAGAAAAGAGCATGAAGAGGATGTTACCATATTTGCTCTTGCCATTTAAACGCACATACGCGACTGCCACACAGAGCTAAGGAATACGTAGGTGGAAAGCAGGTTACAATGATGTGAAGTTTCATTCTGGTATGATTAATTAGTTTCATAATTTCTTCATCTCTGCTGCCATAACGGCATTCTGAAAGAGTTGGAACGTCCCCAAGAGAAGAAATGCATTGATTTTTCTGACAGGTACCATGCTCCTTGTGTAAAGAAACGATGTAACAATCTTTCATTAACAAAATGATCTTGCAATCAGGATGCAAATCTAAAAGAAAAAACTCCAAAACTTTGTTGAAATTTTTGTGTTTTTATGTTCTCCCAATATTCTCCTTGAAATGAGATAGTGCACAATAATCGCCGAAGTCTCTTTTTATGAATGCAACAACTTGGAAAAGTAGCGCTCTCTTAAGGAAAAAAAGCATTGAGTTGGAAGTAAAAAGAGATAAGGCATCTTTAATTTTGTTTTGATGTTTGTTTCTTTGTGTTGGTATAATGGATTATGTGCACCAAACAAAAACGACATTTTTTCCACAATACACTGTTACTGTTAACATAGACGAACCAACAATGCAATCAAGCAAGCAAGCAGCAGCTAAGCAATCACTAAACAGATGGGAAATATATCAACTAAAGAGAGTGCAAGGTCATCAAAATGTAAACTGATTCATGCTATGGACAGAGCCAAAATTATTCCCCAGGAAGAAAAACGTACGATAAAGCAGCCTGAGTTAAGCTGACAGCATGTGACCAGATCCACGGAATAACCCCCCCCCCCCCCCCCCCATCCCCTTATTCCGCAACAGACTGAGCATCTGGACGTTGTGTGGTCTTAGCAAAAGATAATCAGCCACGAGTCCCATGCTCTGGAGGCATGTGGTAAAAATGATAGCTACTATGGTGGCAATGTGCCTTTTACTAGTAAAGAAATTTTCTGGGAGAAGTGGACATTGTGTGTGTGTGTGTGTGTGTGTGTGTGTGTGTGTGTGTGTGTGTGTGTGTGTGTGTGTGTGTGTGTGTGTGTGTGTGTGTGTGTGTTTGTGTGTGTTTGTAACCAATCGATTGAACCCAACGGAGAAAGCGAGATACAGACAGTATGATCAAAGGTATAGATTGACTTAAAATACACAATGGGGCTTTAGAGACATAAAGAAACTTGCGGTCAGCAAAATGAATGGTTAATCTGATATCATGAGCAAGTAAGAACTGTAAAATCAGGCTATCAGACCGTAAATCCAGAGCAGTTTTGTTCATCCACACTCCAGGTTATAGAAAAAAAAAATAAAGTCGCACCTAGTCAAACACGATGACAATTTAAGTATGTATTCTTTGGAAAAATCATCTGCTCTCTCTCTCTCTCTCTCTCTCTCTCTCTCTCTCTCTCTCTCTCTCTCTCTCTCTCTCTCTCTCCGTTCGCGCGCGCGCGCGCGCGCACCACACACACACACACACACACACACACACACACACACACACACACACACACACACACACACACACACACACACACACACAGGTTGTGGTTCTGTCTAAAAACACTTTTTAGTAGATAGACGTGAAAACAGAAGACACACACAGAGGTAGTGGTTGACCTGAGACAGAGACAGACAGACATACGAAAGAGAGGAAATGGACGATATAAAAGTTGATTGTTCCTCAGCTATAGGCCATAATGCATCGAACAGGAAAGGGGAGGCAAGAAACACAGCGTCCAGTTTTCTGACAGAAAGAAAAAAGAGTGAAATGCACTTAGAACCGCCTGTCACCGGAAAAAATCACTTCGGATTGCGCATGGCCACATTAGAGTGTAAAACCGGCCGTCTCCTGTTGCCGTTCTTGGGACTGGCGGTAATAAACAAGGCTTGAGAGGAATTAAGGCTGGCACCTTCATTTTTCATATCGACACTGCGGGATTATTCTGTCTGCCATAAACACCTTTCTCTCTCTCCAGTTGATGGGAGGAAGAAATATTGTTTTTTATGCACTCTTCCCTTTCAACGACCTTGTTTACCCTGTGCTCTCCGGGTTGCATGTAGACTGAGACCGGTCAAATCTGGTACAAAGTGGAAACAAAGTTTACATGTCTTAGTGGTTCGCTAAGTTTACATAAGTCGTAGTCTTAGGACTTTAGGTTCGTTCCCTGTCACCCCTCCACCCCCCCCCCCTCCCCCCAAAAAAACCCCAATTCAATGGGTACTGTCAGTGAAATAAAAGACGCTTTCTTCTCTTTACTGGAATGTTATTTTGTCTTGATATTGTTGACGGGTTGGGTGGCTGGTTGATTGGTTGGTTGGTTGATTAATTTAAGTGTTTTAGGCCTTGTAATCTGGAACACGTGGGTTCAAACCGCTTTTTTTTTTCTTGTTCCTCGTTTAGAGCTCTGAGGTTCACCAGTGGTGAGATTTTTGCGTATTTGACCGTTTACCCATCACTAAGGTAGCCGAAATCCGATGGCAAGAGAATGGACCAAGAAAGCAGAAAATTGACAAACAGGTGACAGGACAAAAATGCACACGGAAGAAACAATGAGATGGATATAGAAAAGAGAATTCCTAGCTCAGAATTTTCAGGAGGTGGGGGAGAGTTACTTATACTGACAGGCCCCCGGCACCCCCACGGGGTAGTATAGAAAAAATGAAAACATACTCTGTGTCGCTGCTCAGTCAGAGGCAGGTGCTTTGAAACAGACCCACAAAGACGCAGACATAGAGAGTGAGAGAGAGATGAATAAAGAGAGACAGATATGCAGTCAACTAGCATACAGAGAGAGACACAGAGAGACACAGAGAGAGAGAGGGGAGAGAGAGGGGAGGGGGGCAAAGGTGAACGAGCCAGTGGATGAAAACGGAATGTTAGAAAGAAAAACATACTGGATTTTTTTTTAAAAAGCATAGGGAGTAACGACAAAGAATATTCATTGGGTTTTGGAGTAAAAGGATGGGACATGGCGAAAACAAGAGAGAAAAACAAAGAAAAGAAGGTAATTCAACATGTCTCAGTGGCGTGTCTACTTCACATGGCCAACAAACCACACAGTGACGTCCTATTTCCGTCCTGTTCCTCCTTTCAACTTACCCTATATTTTCCTCTTACCACCGCAGCAGCAGCAGCTTCCATTTCTGTAACTCTGTCGCTTCTGTATTTTTAGGATCCGAACTAAGTAAGAAATATCTTCGAACATAAAACCGTATAACTTCGAGAATTTTTCGGGCAAAGCCATAAAACTCTGCTTTAGACCCGGCTACCGACGCTGACCACGTATTCTCTAAATAGTAACAGACCGCAGATAAGCTTCACTATTTCAGGTAACAGCGTAAGCTGCGTTGGAGAGTGGCCAGTATAAGCTTCTTTCTCCCATGTCGAAAGGAATCTAAAAACAGAGTTCGCAAAAAAACAAGAAGAACTTTTGTCCATGTACAAAGTTATAACAACACATAATGCCACGGGTCTGAATCTCCACTGAGGTGCTTGCTCGAAGGGATTTCCCCCCTGGAGTTAAAATTGGTGCTGACACCACTTTCCTCAATATCCTTTGGATGAGACTTTTAAAAAAAAAGTAACTTGTGCGAACACACGCATTATAATATTTCCGTTGCTTTTAAATTATTCCTGCCTTTCCGCGTAGAGTAAACCAGCTGGCGCCTGCGGAATGAATTACACAAAACATACCCAGCATGCGTTATGGTTTTTGAGAGAAGTGGGTTCCACCAAGGTTAGCTTTCCACGACACAACAACTTCTAAGGAGTGAGAACAGGGTTTCTTAAAAATCAATTTGATTAAAACCTTGTTCGACCAATGAGCTGTTCACTACCCTTCAGCAGAAAGAAAAACAACAGGAAGCTGTTTTCACTTTTTTTTTGCCTCATCTTCTCTGACGTCCCTGTCCGGCTCTTCCCACGTCACTAATCTAGATCTCTCCGCCCCAGCCATACCCTGAGTCGTTAATCCTATCTTCGGGCTAAAAAGTTCACAGGGAGCTAGCCCATCAATATCAGTCCGCCATGGGCCGACAAGCCAGAAGTGACATACTCTACCGCTAAGTCACTTTGGTGGTGTTCGGGTGGAGCCTGTTCCGAGCTAACGTGCGAGAACACCACATATTAAGCCCGCTAATCTATCCAATCCATCTTGTGTTTATAGCCCCGCCGACCACCGAGGTTGTATTGGGGCTGTCACATTGTAAAATTTCAAACTTCAGAATAAAACTGTGCAACTTTTAAAATTTAAACAGGTTATACAATCAACTCTACTTATGACAATTATGGCTTAGTCATGGAACTAGACTGAGTGAAACGTTCCATTCAAGTGTGTGTCTACTACAGCAGCCCTCCAACGACCCTCTCCATGGACCCCAATCTCGAAGACTTTAACACACACTCAGCACAGGCACACAAGTGTGTGGAAAACCGAAACTGAGGTCACCATGAAACCAGAACAGCCGGGTCCGAATCGGAAAAAAATATTCTCATTCCATGATGATCAATGAGAATGAGAATGATGAATAATGCTGCTAAAGTAAGTGCAGAGCTTTGTATTCTGTGTTTCTTATCATTATATATCCCGATGTCAACTAGGCCCGACAGATACAGGCATGGCAGTATCGGTCAGGTGTTTTTGAGCAACACTTTCAAATGTGGGTCCGTAAAGTAGATGGAGCTCGATATGTGATCCCAGCCTCCCAAACGAGTATTATTGTAAACTCACCCTGGGTTGAAACTGGTCAGATTCCGAAAAATTCTTACAAACCTGATCTCATGAGCTCCGAACCTGTGACCCTCCAGCCTGTTACTGGCGCTAACCATGGCACCCAGGGAGCTGGGTAATTTTCTAACAATTTATCTCCAAAAACGGAATTCAAATTCGCCTTCTGAAATATCAAATCAAAACATCGCATACCACTTCAAACGAATGCAGCAAGCATCGTTATCTCGAGATCTTTTACATTCGCAGTTCTGAAGGTATTTTATCCCGTTTTAAAAATATAGCCTTGTTGTGAAATTAACTAGTTTCTTATTGCTCTCTCTCTCTCTCTCTCTCTCTCTCTCTCTCTCTCTCTCTCTCTCTCTCTCTCTCTCTCTCTCTCTCATCTCTTGTTTTGTTTTCCGACCACCCACGAATTATGTATCGGACAAGCATCTGCTAACAAGATGTCAAGAAGGCTCTTTGCATCATGATGACTCTTTTTTCCACAGTCTATCACTTCGTAGGCGTTCTGTGTCACAGAGGAAATAAGCTGCACGCTTTGACACCGCACTAAAGCAGACAATATGAAGTTTCCTTCTTGTTGTCTGTATACAGTGATATTGAATTTGCTTTTCCTTTAGCGTGTGAGTAGGTGTGTATATAATAGAGAGAGAGGGGGGCGAGGAGGGGGGGAAAGAGAGAGAGAGAGAGAGAGAGAGAGAGAGAGAGAGAGAGAGAGAGAGAGAGAGAGAGAGAGAGAGAGAGAGAGAGAGAGAGAGAGAGAGGAGAGAGAGATGAGAGAAGAATTGAATTTGAATTTTATTTTCAGAAGGTGATAGAGTCAGCATGACAATTGGTTTTTTACATCCAGCCTTCTATAACAATAACAAATCGAGAGAAAAAAACATAACATTGAGAAACAATTGGAGGGGGGGGGGGTCACAAACCTGATTCTTAATCATACAATCCTGCATGTTTTGAAATAATAGGTGAACAGCTGAAGTAAATGAGACAGACAGACAGACAGACAGACAGACAGACAGAAGAAGAACAGACAGACAGACGAGTACAAAAAGAGAATCAATGAACAAAATTTTATTTCGCCAGGCTAATGAGATAATTAAAATAAACAAGCCATTTACCTATCTAGTCATGGGGAAAAGAAAACTTTTTCTTTTTTAGATGAACACGCAACTCCTCCCCCTCCAAAAACAAAACAAACAAAAACAAACAAATAAAACCAAAAGCAAAAAGGCCCCCTTTCCCATTATTATAGAACAAAGAAAAGTTCTTAAAAAAATGTTTGCACAATAGAAAACGTCACAAAACTACATACACATGCACGCACACACGCGCTCAATCTCATACTAAAACATACTGATTACTGCATGCTGCATATGTGCGACAAATGGATGCACTGTGGGGATAATTATACAATAAAAGCTACTTTAAAACATAAAATATGGAATGCTTTAGATCAATACGCTTCAACTAACGAAACATTCGTATTTGACGTGAGTCTTTAGCTTAGCATTATAGTTGCAATAAAGACAGGAAATACAAACTAATGACTAGATTAACTAATTTTTCAATGAATGCATAAGATGACATTTACAAGCACGTTTAAAAGACAAAATACTGCCAGCACTTTTTAAGCATTTTGGCAACGAGTTCCATAGAACTCCTCCTGAGTAGGAAAGCATAGTTTTGTACATGTCAGTCCTTGGTTTCTGAATCAGTATATTGTTCGTGTATTTTGACTGGTTAAGAGAAATCTTGCAGTCACAGTAATTAGAGCAAGTTTGTTCATTATTCGATACATTGTAACAGCTCTATTGTATTCGAACTGGTAATTTAGGGGGAGGATATCTAGTTTGATGTAATCTTGAGGTGACAAGCTAGAAGAGTTAAACAGTATTAGTTTAAGGGCTCTCTTGTGGATCCTTAAAAGAGGTTTTAAATTATCACCACTGCTTAAGTCATACAATGTTGAGCATAACAATGATAGATTGTATATGCGCATGATAAAATTGTTTACAAGCATTGAGATCTAAATAATGTTTACTTTTTGAAAGTTGATATACCTTTTGTGAGATTCGCTTGCATGGGCGGTCAATATGGGATGACCAGGTGAGATTGTTATCAATAATGACTCCCAATTCTCGTGAGTGCTAACTTCACTGAATGTGTTATTACCAAGATAAATATGAGGCATGAGAGATAGAGAGAATGAGAGACAGAGACACAAAGAGAAATAGAAAGAGAGACAGAGAGTGAGTAACAGAGAGATAAACAGAAACAGGGAGAGACAGAGATAGAGAAAGAGAGACAGACAGAGAAAGAGACAGAGAGAAACAGAGATAGAGAGAGACAGAAACAGAGACAAAGAGGGAGAGAAGAAAGAGAAATTTATGGACTGTTGTAAATTAAATTATTTTTCAGTTCAATATTCTCGTTTTGATTAAACTTCTCAATTGGCAATCCAAGCATTTTATTTGCCCCTTTTTCACTCTGACACTAAAACGAAAGAAAAGCATTGGATCTCTCTCTCTCTCTCTCTCTCTCTCTCTCTCTCTCTCTCTCTCTCTCTCTCTCTCTCTCTCTCTCTCCCACACACACACATGAACAGAACATCTTGCGCACACGTTAAATCCTGTTCCGTTTTTCGTAAGAGTAGGCCATCGTGTGCCGGTGGGAACACATGACAAGATTTATAAAAACTGCATACACACGGGGACTAGATGGAAAAAAAAACCATGAATGCTTATTTATCCTTTTTAGGGACGGACTGATTCGAGTGTCTTTTCCATGACTGCAACCATTTTGTCAAGTATTTTTACAAGGAAGTAACGAAAGAGTGCAATATTGAAGTAATGCTCGATCAGATTATGAGCCCTCATGCATCTTTACATCTGCGAAATCTACAACAGTTTCACTACAACTGCGACAAGAATATTGAAATCTAGTTTTTACTTGAACGTAGTAATCAAGGGTTTAAGAATGAATATTTTTGTCTCTACTTCAAATTGCTGAAACGTGTTGGTGTTAACAAAAAAGGCTTAGGCCATATGCCTTAAATCGTCAGTCACACACATTCACACTTACACTCTCAATCAACACACGACATGCACGCGCGCGCGCGCACACACCACGCACGCACGCACGCACGCCGCCGCACGCACGCACGCACGCACGCACGCACGCACCACACACACACACACACACACACACACACACCCCACCATCCAAGACGTTCCATGTCCCTTGACAATATGCAGATGCTATGAAGGGGACGTGATTATCAAACACATTTAAACGAAAGCAGAGAGCATAGAACCTCCCCATCTGAGTGTTTATCAGATTTCTCTCTGCCAACACTCTCAATAACACAGCAAATTGGACGGAAAACCGAAACGCCCCTATTAAAAGAAATTCAGGAAGCTGTTGTGTATCCCTTGTGAATAATTGTGACATTGTTTGAAGGAAACTCACTGATCATTGCATATCAAGTCATCCTCTTACATATTTCTGTTTGAACACCTTGATTAAACGTGCACGGTTCTAGTCTTTGTGATTTTTTCAATTACGTCTTGTTATTTTGATGAGAGAGAGAGATAAGACAGACAGAGAGACAGAGACAGAGAGAGAAAGAGAGAGAGACAGATAGACAGACAGATAGACGGAGACAGACAGACGGAGACAGACAGACAGATGGAGAGAGACAGACAGACAATGATACAGACAGAGCAGAAGCAATTTAAATCAAAGTAAAAAATTGTGAAAAAATCAAAGTAAAATTGTACGTATACCATTATTTTACTGCGTAAATCTCTCTTTTCTAACCGCTCCACCCCCCCTCCCCCCCCCCTCCCTCTCTCTCCTCTCTCTCTCTCTCTCTCCTCCTCTCTCTCTCTCTCCTATCTCTATCTCTGCTCACATCACTCCCTCTACTATTCCTTCTCCTCCCCTCTCCTCCGGAACATAATGTATAGCGAAGGTGGAACCTCTGAGAACAATGAAACAACAGCCTGCCGTCACTATTCCATTGACGACCCTGTCGCAGTGGCTACCTACAACAATGACTATGACGACCTCCCATCTGAACATAGAACAATGCTTATTCCGTTTTGCTTTGTTTCCCAGGTGTGCAGGATTAAGAATAAAAGCTACAAAACACCTTTCTCCGTAAAAGGCAATGTATTGCAAACACACACACATATAACACTATTCTGTGCATATATGATATATATAATTATATATATCAACTTCGTATTTTTGCCCGGTTAAAAGTAGGTCACAAAGAGAAATATTTGCGTATACTACCCTTCATCTATCATTGAGGTAACCGCATTCCATCTTCGGAGAAAAACTCCAAACACACCATTTGCACAGTTTTAAGAAACATTGTCATCCGTTCCAACCGGCACGCAACGGCCTACACTTTGGAAAGACGGAAAGTGTTTTTAACATTAGTGCAAGATGTTCTGCGTGCGTTTGCACACAGGACCTAGAGTTACAGTCTCCTCCGAAGGACTCTCGGTGAAGTGAAGTTGGCACTGATACTAGCTCCAGGTGGTGGCTCGAACCCTGGCCGTCAGACCACGAGCTCAACAGTCTAACCAGTGTGCTATTCTCTTCGTGCCCCCTCCCTCCCACAGAATTATGTTTTAGAATCTTATGTAGAAACAATCATTTCTGTGCGGTTTGCAGGATACATCCTGGTGTCTCGGTTTCACTGTTCCTAACAGGGAATTCCTCGACAACGCACAGCCAGATTTATGTGGGTTTGATTTTAGATATATGCTCTGATGCTGCAAAACGAGCCGACTGACATCAATCAGCAAAGCTCAAGGATCCCCACAGATGTACCGGGATTTTGGAGCTACCCAGAATATCACAAGGGTGTCTGATCTGAAAAGCTTCCCTATAACTCACACGACGTTTACAGATGATTTGGATGTTTTCAAGCCATTCTTCTCTCGTCTGAAAACAAGGCAACAACAATTTTTTATACTCAAAATTATAAACACACTCACATGTACAGCAAACATGAATCAGATATCTGATAAAGCTAAATGGAAAGTCAGATTTCAACTGAATAAGATTACACACACAGTTTCATCAACTAGTTTCGAAAATTTTGTGTATTTTTAAATATCCATGTCAACGTTATCTGCGTTTGCACAAACACAAAATTTTCCAGCAAGCATTCGAGGTTTCACACATGCACTGTCATGCGCATATGCGGCTGATGAAGCATGTTTAAGTAGATAATTTATCTTGGAACATGCACTTTTGCATTTATGGAATATTCTTCATGCTATAGCATCTTGCCAGAAAATTTGGAATCCGAAACTCAAAACTGTATCCACTGATCTTAAAATGACCTGTTATCCATTGGCTTTTTCTACCTTTCTACATGTATATTACTACTAATCTCTTCTAAAATTCATTGAGCTCTGAAAGTACCGGTGAAAACAAAATCCATGAAGATTTTTTTTACCCTCCTAATTGTCATCTTCCGAATCTTGTTTTTTTTCTGATACTACTCTCCAGTCATTCTCAGGTTCATTTACTAAAACCTTCCAAGGCCGACCTGACCCCATTCCCTGCCACCTGCCTTCCATTCCCATGGTGTTAATCAAGAAATCGCTAATTCCCAACTTCCGTGAATAGATTGATTTTCACAACCTTGTACTCGCCTTAATCAAAAGGGGCAAGGAAGGACGGGGAGGTAGACAGACTGATAAGTTTCCCTCCCCTGACAGACCAACCACTAAATCAGTTTTAGAGAGGCCATGAGATCTTTTGCTTTTTGCCATTCTAACGTAGTTTTCTTTTATTGACGAAAAAATCAAACAGATGCTGGTATGGATTGACACACCCTAAGATGATTTTGTGCACGTGCTCGTTGGTGATGATTGCGGTCTGTGCGTCTTGATCTTGTGTTAACGTCTCTTTTCCATGCTCTGTGTTCCCTCTAACTGTGATGTCCGTTTCCATGCCACATACATACAGAAAGGCGGAATACGCATATTGAATGCAGAAGCCTTACTTTGTGTTTTGCTCTCTTGTACTTCCATACCATACAATTTCTAATCAGCACAGTGCATGAGGAGAGCATTGTAAGAACAATTACTTTGTACTCCACATCAGAGTTTAGGAGATCAATTTATATCAATAGTACAAAAATGGTCAGATTAGAGTGAGTTCCTTGATAAAGTATTACAAGCAGAAAAGTCACTGATTGATGGCCAAACTCTTGACGCTGACCCCATACCATTTCTGCAGCACTTCAAGTATTGTGGAGAGGCAGTAAACGACATGCTATCCGAGGTCTGCACCAACATCTGGCCCATCAGGCAGTGGCTCACATCATGAAATCAATCACTGACCGTCACACTTACCAAGGAAGAAACACTTAAGACAGATAAACTAACAGAATAACAGAGCAAATTTAATTAAGGTATAAGAATATCAAGCCCTACAACGTCCACGAGTCATTTCCATCACGTTTTTGTACACTCACGCATCAGAGGAGGCGCAGTTTTTTGAACGGCAGACAAGCTGAATAAAACCTGCTTCCTGCTCTATCCATTCTCCACAATGTAAGAAGCTGTTAATTACGAGTGACGCTTTTTGCCGATTTCATGTTCATTGGCATGTTTTCTGGAATATCTCTCTTTGTCTCTTCTCTCTTTCTGTCTTTCTGTCTTGTCTGTCCTTCTCTCTATACCTGGTACATATTTATATATCATATACATATATATTATATACATACATATTATATATTTATATATACACATATAATTATAATATATATTTCTTCTTCCGAGGCATGTGTAATGAGTGTCAATATGTCAAAAATAAGTCAAGGAATAAATTCAAATACGAAACAAAGCAGCAAGTGTGTGAATCAATGCAATAGATTCAATGACTGAAACAAAGGCTTAACTATTGACTGAAGTGCTGACTTACTGACTGACTCACAGGCCGACCGACTGATTGACTCACTGACTAAATGGCTTAGTGAATGAAGGTTAAAAAAAATCTGAATCTACGTGAAATGCGATACAATTAATAATAACAGTAATCCTTATAGAAATCAACGACGAGGAAATATGGTCATGCCACACATTTTCTTTTCCAGTTCACAGGATGTTACAAAAACCTATACACAAAATGCATATACAGACTCTTCTTCTCTAACGTCAGAACTGTAATAGAATTTAGAAACTGATGCCAAATGTATATTTATTTATTTAGAAATTGTATATTCAGTATTTCTGTTTATTAACAGGTTTTTCCTCGTAAACAATTCAATTCAATTCAATTCAAAATTTTATTTCAAGAAACCCCCCGTAGGGTACATGAAATTTGACAAAAACAAATGTACTGTCTGATGACTACAATGTACCCAAAAGGTGTGATTTACAGGCGCACAAAAGAAAAACGGGTCTTTACTCTCTATGCGATTTTACCGTCTGCATCTTGAAACGTAGGTTGCTTGTTTCCACGTCTTTTTGCCCTATCGTTCCCACCTTCTTGTTCGTGCCGGCTGTTTGTTTCTTGGCCTGTTTGTTTATTCGATTCCCCATTGTTGTTTGTATATTTCTTAACAGCCTTTTTCTTCACAACGTGTACGGTCCTAAGCAGTGTGTGAAAAGCATTGGGGAGAAAAACACACTAACGACGGTTCTGAGATCTCTCAAACATCTGTCGACTTCATCAGATCTTCTCTGTTCCCTTGCTCAGTTTCTCGAACACAGCAATCACGTTTTAGCGGTTTCTAGTGCTTCCTTACCATGCTGTTTCCGTCAAGAGTTTGGCGGAGTCAATCGTGAGGAACTTTGCTAAACATTTTCAGGAACGCTCTTTTGTCACTGAAGCCACTAGCTAAACCTATCATGGAAAAATAAGATTAAAAAACAAAGTTTCAGGAGTGGAAGAAAATTTTGAAAGAGACAGAGATTTTGATGGTGGTGGTGTTGTTGGTTTTGTTGTCGTCGTAGTCGTTGTTGTTGTTGTTAGGTGTTCCCCAGCTTAACACCCTAAGGGTCACCCAGAACATACAATCTGTCTCAATCATCACACCTGGAAATCAATAAGACCACAAAAACGCGCTGGATATGAATTTTGCGTGCTCGGCTGTCTTCCAGTAACTAGCCTGTCATGCCCTGACTTCAGATGATCTCTCTTGATGGAGGACAGCTTGTCACACTATCCGCTAGGTTGTGCTAAGAATAGGAAGGTAACATTTTAAATCATAACAACGTTCTAACAAAGGCCTTGGTACTTTGCTTACAGCAACAACTGTCAACACTTTTGTCCCCAGCCAAAGGCGAGAGAAGGGGATTCTCTGAGACACAGGGGCAGAGAGAGAGTGAGAGAGACAGAGACAGAGAGAGACAGAGACAGAGAGAGACAGAGACAGAGAGAGACAGAGACAGAGGCAGAGAGACAAAGACAGAGACAAAGACATAGACAGAGAAGAAGAGACAGAGAGAGGACCAAACAGAAGAAGCTAAGTACAAATAAGTGGATGTGAATGAGAGAAGGAAGATAGTGTGGCTGGCCAAACAGTGTGCCAAAGAAAAACTGGCTTTATAAATGACTTTCCCCTGAACTCTTCCTCAAGGAGTTGTTGGAGCATTGCATTGGATTTTTCAAGCACGTCCAAACTGGCTACAGCCATATAAATCCATGCTCCCAGCCATAGCTAGCCAAGCCGTCTATCTACAAAAAGCGAATATGAAATTGACGTGTGCACGTGTTCTCCTAGTAATCACGCATTTAACTTCGGCTACTGCCTCGTCCGAAGGGCTATAGGGGAAGTGAAGTCAAGACCAACATGAAGGGAAGAATGTTCTCGAAGGGATCTTTTAGCGGAGATTCGAACTCACGACCTTTGGTGCCATCAGATGACGAGTTGGAACACTAACACCACAAAAACTCTCAGGTCCCGCACAGAGAAACTGCAATATTTCATTCTTGAAGTATAGAAATACAGAAGAAAAAGAGACAGAAGCAGGAAGCTGTAGCTCAAATTTCACCCATTTTTTCTTTAGTTTTTATTTTGTCAAGCAGATAAAGAAAGGGTGAATGGTACAACAAAGCTTATTAAGAAATAAAAAACATTCTTTATTATAATATTTCAGTTTTTTTTTTTATTCCTTTAAGTTGTTTATTTTCTTTTGTTTTCATTTTGTGAGTGAGGGTTGTTTTTTTTATTTCTTTAGTTTGGGCTTGATTTTGCTCTGCTTTTTTTGTTTTATTTTGTTTTGTTTTGGTGTTTTTGTTTGGATTTTTTGTGGGGAGGGGCTTTATTTGCTTTTGATGGTGAGGATTTAGTTTGAACTTTTGGGTTCTATTTTGGTTCGTATCTTTATGTTTTTTCTCAGATGATTAATTAATCTATATTCTAGTAACTAGACAAATGAATTAATGAATGAATAATTACACGACTAATTAACAAACCTACTATCAATTTATGAATCCACTGTATGATTTGCATTGTGCCATAAAGACAGAGACTGGCTGGCTCATTGATTTTTGATTGATCGATTAATCTCTCATTTTACTCATTCATGGATTCGTTCATTTATACAACCATTCATGGAATTAGTTAATGATAAACAAACCTAGGTGAAATACGTCATCTATTGCACAGGAAAGTGAGCAAAGCATTCCACCTTTTCTACACCTTTCTCCACTAGTTATTCATCAGTAAGTAAGCCAAAAGATATCATGCTAGTTTTGGTTCTTGGCTTGCCACAATCTCTGAATCGAGTGAAAAATTTAGTCGTTGTTGGGTTGTTGTTGGGTTGTTTTTTTTAATCCAAGAGCACATTTCTGAGACCTCTGTCGCTCAGAGTGAGCTGCAATCAGCAGTGAGGGGGAAAATGGGTTGGCGATAATTCCGAAATCTCTTGGCCATCTGTCGTCTCCCCCGGTCTCTTTTCCTGGTCCGCTTTCCCTGTTTGCCAACATTACCACCTCCTTTATGCCCCTTCGACTCTTTTATTCTGTCACCGTACTGTTCTTGCCAAAAACTTCGACGAAATCGACGGTGAAGAACTTTTTGAAGGACGTTTCCAAGCAATGAAGCCACTGACTGAAACCACTGGAGGAAGAGAAGACTAGGAAGAAGAATTACATGTTTGAAAAGCAATGGGAAGAAATCCTAAAGAGTGACAATCAGACGGAGAGAGAGTGACAATCAGAGGGGAGAGAGAGAGAGAGAGAGAGAGAGAGAGAGAGAGAGAGAGAGAGAGAGAGAGAGAGAGAGAGAGAGAGAGACAGAGACAGAGACAGAGACAGACAGAAGACAGACAGACACACAGACAGACACACAGACACACAGACACACAGACAGACAGACAGACAGACAGACAGAGATATCATTGACTAACACCATAGGAAAGGTCACACGAAAAATGGAACGCACTGTTTGAGATGCGATAGAGGATATCCGAAAAGGGAGACAGTAAAGCGAGAGGAAGAGGGAGGAGAGGAGGGAGAGAGGGAGAAGGAGGAGAGAGAGAGAGAGGGAGAGAGAGAGAGAGAGAGAGAGAGAGAGAGAGAGAGAGAGAGAGAGAGAGAGAGAGAGAGAGAGAGATAGAGAGAGAGAGTGAGACAGACAGACAGACAGACAGACAGAGACAAAAACAGAGAGACAGAGACAGACTGACATATAGACAAACAGAGAAAGAGAGAGGAAGAGAGAGAGACAGAGACAGAGGGGTAGAGAGAGGAATGGCGGGAGAAAATACGAAATGGTTTATTGTGATAAGCCTCTAAGACCAATTTACAAGGTAGGAGGGAATGAGGGGTGTCATATGAATCTAAATATTTCAAACTTTTCGTGATCAATACTGCTCGTCGCCGCATGAAATTCCATACCAGGGAATTAATTTTTATTAAACAACAAAATGTGTTTATTTCATCGTCTGCACATTAATTTTGCAGTTACACGACACGAGCAAGTGGGCAGAGGCAGGGAAACAAAGACAAAGAGACAAAAACAGAAACACAGACTAAGAGGAAGAGACAGACAGACAGACAAACGCAGACCCAGACAACAGGGATAAACAGAGGCAAACAGGACAAAGAATCATCACTGCTAGAAAGATAGGGCCGGAGAGGGAGACTAGTGAACGTAGAAATTCCTTCGAAACGTGATGTTAGAGGAAATTCGTATAGCGCTTTACCTTAAGTTAGCCCGAAGTGTTCAGGTACAAGAACATGGATGGCCTGATGAAATAATCCGCGAAACTGTCATCGTCTTGTAGTAGGCCACCCCCCCCCCCCCCCCCCCCCCCCCCCACACACACACACACCCCGCTTTTTTTTCTTTTCTCTTTTTTACTTTATTTCAAGGATAATGGAATAAGCACTCATGTGCTTTCTTGCATCCAGTCCCCATGGGCATGCGGTTTTGTAAATGTTGTCATCCATTCCCACTGGCACACAATAACCTACTCTTCCCCAGCGGTGTCTGTTTACATCTTTGCTTACTGTTTTGGCATTCTGTGCCATAGATGTATTCATTTCTTTGTTTTTGCGCTACATTCGTTTTGTTTTGCTTCTTGTGTGTAAAACTACATTTGTCTACATGTTTCTTTATTTGCTGTTTGGTTTGAATGAGTATAGCTTTGTGTTGATGCTTTAATGCATCTTCATAGGGTAGATGTTCCACAACCTGTGTGGTCGTAGGGGAGCGAGACGTCAAAGACCTCAGCTTCTCTAGGGGCCAGCATATTGAGGGCAGCACCCATCTCCTCTCCCTCGCTGCTTTACCTTCCCTGGCCCTAAAGAGGGCAGATACTCATTTACAGCTGGGTGAACTGGCGAAACTGTACTGAAGCCAAGGCGCGCAAACGGTCACCCATCTAACTGGTAACCACGCTTGACGCTGCTTAACCTTGGCTGGGGGAAAGCAAATGCTCTTACCACTGAGCTATCCCGTCCCCCATCTCCATAAACAGATGCAAAATATAAAACAGTCCATTAGGTAAATGCATGAATGAATAAACAAATGATTAAAGGAATAGATATCAAAAAATGCACTATGCTATCAGACAAGTTGCTATTTCTGTCTTGATATTGGCGTGTGTGTGTTTTTTTTAACTCCATATTCAATATTTCCAGATCTTCTCTAACAGAAAAGCAGCCCGAATTCAACATTCTTTTTTAGCGATTTTGTCATCTTATCTTTTAAAAAGAAGCAGGCTTATTTGCTTGTGAGTTTGCTTTTGTTGGTTTTGTTTCTGTTTAGGTTTCTCTTTTGTTAATGTGACCATCCCTCTCCACGCCATCTCCAGTTCAAAGTGGGCGGAGAGCAGCGCAGAGGAGGAAACTCACGGAGGCTGATCCCTCAACCTCTCCACCATCTGTCGTCCCCCTCAACCGTTTTTTTTTCCTCTGACCCTCCTCCTGTCTCACTCCAAACCTGCTAATGTCATCTTGCCCTCTTCAGTTTTTCATTTCTTCACCATGCAGCTCTGTCAATACTTCAAGAAAATCGAAGAAAAAAACCTCCTTGGGAGCGTTTGCAAATACTGAAGTCTCAAGCTAAAAAGCATTACGGGGTAGTGTGCGGGAGACACTCCCTTAAAAGAAGAAAACACTGAATGATGGGACGTGCACAATGAAAAACAAAGACTGGCAGGCACAGAGAGAGAAGGGGGAGGGAGAGGAGAGAGAGACTGTATGACAAAGAAAAGTACACAAGAATACTGAGGAAAAAAAACTTAAAGAAAGCATCACATCACTGTAAAGGAAACATTGCAAAAATCATGCACATGGAGAAAATGTAACAACTGTGCAAGATATATGCACGCTTTGATTGAAAAAGAAACATGTAAAAACAGAGAAGTAAAAGAAAAATAAGAAGTTTTAAAAACAAAAGTGCCCGAAGAAAACAGACAAAAACTGAGGTATAAATAACGACAGACACGGAGTGAAGGACCAAAAAACAGAAAACAGAATAGCAGAAATGCGATCTCTGCATTGTCCACGTCCCCAGTCCGCCCTACCCACGTTTTTCTGAATCCCCCTTACTGCAAAAGATGGAGGAGGGGAGGAGGAGGTGTGGTGCTTTTTAGACAGGAAAATTATCTTACCATGTCCCATATCAATATTGCTTCTTTGTTGTTGTTTTCTTTTTTTCTGCTTCGACATTTCTTGTTACCATTTACCAAGACAGGCACTCAATATCCACATTCCTTCGAATGACTAATTGAAACGGTTAATGAATGAGTGAGGAAAAAAAATTTAATGGAAAGAGCGTCCAAAAACAACTGAAACTGAATGCGTGAGTGAATGATTGCTAATGAATGAATGAGTGAATACATGAAATATTATGTTAGATGTACAAAAATGTGAGATATAGGATACCCTTGGATATAGGTAAAGGAAATCTACCCTTCTCTGTCCTAAAACTTTCTTCCCAAAATTCCTTTGTGGTGGAAAAGTAGGCCCCAAATTCCGTACAAGTTCTTTTTTTTCATGGTTTCATCCTCTTTATCACACATGATTTCCGCATGTTCGCTTGATCCTGTAGCAGATGGCTTCTCAAATGCAAAGTGTGCTGTAAAAAGCACAGGGAAGGAAACTAACTGATAATGAGTCCGGAAATCTTTTGCCTCATCGTCTGTCTGTCTGTCTGTCTGTCTGTCTGTCTGTCTGTCTGTCTGTCTGTCTGTTCTGTCTGTCTGTCTGTCTGTCTCTCTGTCTCTCTCTCTCTCTCTCTCTCTCTCTCTCTCTCTCTCTCTCTCCCCTCTCCCTCCACACACACACACACACACACACAATCATACGTACACACACACACACAAACACAGACACACACACAGACACAAACAGACACAGACACAACACACACACACACACACACACACACACACACACACACACACACACACACACACACACACACACACACACACACACACACGTCTGCACGTCTCAGCCCTTTTTCTCTTTTACAGCAACTGATCTGGCCTGTCCCTCCCACTCATTTAATTTTTCACCATGTTGTTTTTTTCTCAAGAGTTCAATAATAAAGAACAGTAAAGAATTAAGAGATCCATGTTTGTAAACAGCCAGTCACAAACTGATGCCATCTGGGAGATTACGGTTATGGGAAAGGACAGAAAGTGGTTACAAGAAGCACAGGCACCAGGAAAAAATAGAAAAAAATCTGACGGATAACAGGGGAAAACAGGGAGCAAAAAACAGTAAAGGGAATAGGGAGAAACAAATAACAATGAAAGAGACAGAGAGCGAGGGAGATAGCGAAATAGAGAGAGAGAGAGAGAGAGAGAGAGACAGACAGACAGACAGACAGACAGACAGACAGACAGACAGACAGATACAGACAGAGAGAGAGAGAGAGAGAGAGAGAAGATGAGAGGAGGAGAGAGAGAGAGAGAGAGAGAGAGAGAGAGAGAGAGAGAGAGAGAGAGAGAGAGAGAGAGAGACATAAGATACAGTGAGAGGGAGCGAGAGAGATCGAGCGAGAGCTAGAGAGAACAGACAGACAGACAGACAGACAGACAGACAGACAGACAGACAGAGTGAGAAAGAAGAATGCAAAGAAGGAGAATGCAAAGAAGAATGCAAAGAAGAAGAATGCGAAGACGAAGAAGAAGAATGCAAAGTAGAAGAAGAAGACGAAGAAGAAGAAGAAGACGAAGACGAAGAAGAAGAAGAAGAAGGGGGAAAAAAGAGAGACAAGAGACAGACCGAAAGAAGAAACACACGAGAAAATAATGCAGGGGAGGAGAAAACGGAAAAGGTAAGAGGGGAAGAACTGAGTAGAATGTAGCCAAGATGATTGTGCCCCATGTATATTTCAGCTGTGCATGTTACCCACTGTTTTGCTGAGCTGAATTCCCGTAGGTGCCAGACTGTTGTGGAGGTAAGGAAGAGACAACGTTCCTGAACGCTAGCTGTTTTATTGCACCTTTATCAGACATAGTTTGGTTACTGTGCTCGCTCTGACTTACATTATATCTAGAATAGAATCGTTTGGATGGGGGAGGCAAAGTACTAAGCGTTAGCCTAAATCAATTAATCTGTTCATAGCATCAATTGGTTAAACAATCAACCATTCTATCAATCAATAAAGGGTTTAAAAGTATAAGGATGAACATATGAAATGTAAAATTCCGTCTATTGATTCATCACTTAGCTATGTATCTAATCAATCAGAAATTAGTCAGCCAATCAAGAAACGGAAGAATTAACAAAACACTTTATGCAGGTTCTTCCCAGCAAAAGCCACACCTCTACGAGATTAATAATGACTCAGTTTCAATATGTATGTCGCTCCCGTCTGTTTTAAAAAGGCAAACTTCCTTGTGCTTGTTTTTGATCATACAGCACGACTCTATGACCACTTTACTCGAAAGTTGGCTCTGAACAGCTCTGAGAGGAACACCACTAACGGTAGTTTAAGAAACTCCTCACCATGTCAGTCTGGCCTTCCCCTTCGTCTTCAACCCCCTTCCCCTGTTCCTAACATTCTGTCTTGCCTGACTTTTCCACTCTTTCAATTCAGCACCATGCTGTTTCTGCCCAGTCGAAGAAAAATCGATAGTGGAGGATTCGAAAGGAATGTTTGTAAACACAAAAGTTACAAACTAAGACCACTTGGGGGAAACAGTAAAGGAGCGTGGCAAAAAACGAAGAACAAGGGTCTGAGAACGTGAATGAACTGAGACTGGAAGGGCAGACAAGAATATAGACCAATCGACAGTGACAAAGACAGGGAAAGACGAGGGGGAAGGAGGGGGAGAGACATATACATAGATAGAGACATACAGACAGACAGAAACAGACAGACAGGCAGATAGACAAAATAAACAAAGACAGTATAAGTGTGTGTATCTCTTTCCAAAAGTGCGCTTTATTTGTGTTTCTTTTGAGCTACGCATTTCTTGGATGGGTGCAAGTGAGGATTACAAAGAACGCACTAATGAATGACGCAAGTAAAACACGAATAGCTGGATGAATATTTAAAGCAATCAATAAGTCAATGAACGATTGGAGAAATGACAAATATATTGAAATAGTTATAGAAAATGTATTAAAATATGAAGAAGAAATACGTTACTTGTGGTGCTCGCTTCAATTCATTTCACTTTTTGTCGTTTTTAGTCCCACCAACCACCACCCAACAGAATACTTCCATTAATTTGCTCTTCATTGTGTCATTTTCTCTTTTACATTGAGCAGGCTTTTTTTTTTTTTTTTTTTTTGGGGGGGGGGGGGTCGTTTAACCGATGGTGAGATTGTTGCGTATACAACCGCCCCCCGCATTTAGGTAGCCGCATTCCGACTTCAGGGATAGAAATCTTCGCATGACTGTTTGATTTTACATCACAACTCCGTGACTTCTCCATCCCAAAGAGGGCGTGAACATATGGGGGAAAAACTTACTGGCAGTAATTCCTGAACCTCTTCGCCATCTGTTAAGGCTTTCCTCTTTTCTTCTCCCCCCCCCCCCCCCCCCTCATCTCTCCACCAATCCACCATGCCTGCCCCTTCTATCTCTTCAACTTTTCCCCGTGCAGTTCCCATCCAAAGTTCTAGAAAATCGATAGAGACGAATCTTTTGAGGATGTTTGTAAACACGGCAGTCATAAACTGAAACCTCTTGGGGAGATAGTCATACGAAGTAGCAGAAGCTACTACATACAAGACAAATTCAGGAACAAGAGAAAAGAGATGGAGACAAAATGGGAACAGGGAGAGCTAGAGAGAGAGCTAGAGAGAGCTGAGAGAGAGAAGAGAGAGAGAGAGAGAGAGAGAGAGAGAGAGAGAGAGAGAGAGAGAGAGAGAGAGAGAGAGAAGAAGAGAGAGAGAGAAGAAAGAGAAGAGAAGAGACAGAGAGAGAGAGAGAGAGAGAGAGAGAGAGAGAGAGACAGAGACAGAGAGAGAAGACGACGAAGAGACAGACGGACCGAACCGGGCCGACCGACCGACCGACCGACCGACCGACACCGACCGACCGACGACGACGACAGACAACAGACAGACAGACAGACAGACAGACAGACAGACAGACAGAGACATAGATAGACACAGAGAGAGTCAGACAAAGAGACAGAGAAGGTACAAAGAAATACTGAAAGAGGGAGAGGGAGAAACAGACAAGAGACAGAGAAAGGGAGAGACAGAGAGAGAGGGAGACAGAGACAGAGAGACAGAGAGAGAGAGCAAAACAAGGACGTGTAAGAACGAGAAGGGGAAAGAGAGAGAATGAAAGAGACAGAGACAGACAGAGACAGACTGAGACAGTGAGGCAGAGAGAGACAGAGAGCTAGAGTGAGATTGAGAGACCGACCGAGAAACAGAGACAGGAAGCACGCACGCACGCACGCACGCACGTAAGCACGCATCACACACACACACACACACACACACACACACACACACACACACACACACACACACACACACACACACACAGAGTGTGATAAAGCCTTGTTCCTATCACTTTCATCCACCCACTATTCACAGATTTTATCGAATGTGTAACATGATGAAAAAAAGGGGAAGGGTAGTAACGAGGACGTAAAAAACACAAGTCTCTAAATATGTTCAATTTGGCCCAGTCCATCTCGTTTCTTGGTAGAATGACCTCAGAATATTTTTTATGAAGCTAAAACCACATAAACCATAATTGTCCATACCACAGCTGTAACGAGACGTTCAAGGAGGTCGCACTACTACTACTACTACTACTACTACTACTACTACTACTACTACTACTACTACTACTACTACTACTACTACTACTACTACCTACTCTATCTACTCTACTCTATCCTACTCCACTCTTCTACTACTACTACTACTACTACTACTACTACTACTACTACTACTACTACTACTACTACTATACTACTACTACTACTCCACTACCACTACTACTATTACCACCACCACTTCTGTTGTTGTTGTTTTTTATTTTGTTATTTATTATTATTATTATTATTATTATTATTATTATTATTATTATTATTATATATTATATCTATTATATATCTCTACTTACATCTATCATTTCATTCATTATCTATTTTTCATTCTTCTACTACTCTACTTCTTCTTCTTCTTCAACCACTAGTGCTGTTGCTGCCGTTACGACTAGTACTACATGGACAGTATAAAAGCTGATTCGAAATTGATAAAAAGTAGGAAAGCAAAAATAACTATAATTAAATCTTTTTTTTACAAAAAGGGGACGTCAATGCGTGCAGACATTTTCAAAGAATCTCTCACAGAGACGTTTCCTATCTGTGTAACTCTGCAACTGCTGGAGCCCTAGTTCAATACTGGGCATTCTTGTTCTGAAACTTATAACGAGTGCCGGTATGCACTTGAGTAATGTTGAAAATGCACGCACACATACATAGAGTAAAGAACAAACAACCTTTCAAAATTATGAAAATGATTGATTTTTTATGTCCATATAAAAAGTGTTTGTTCATATTAATTTATATATCTATTTGTCTGTTTGTTATCATTTATTCATGAGTACTTTCCTCTCGCATCGGAAACTAACACCTGAAAGCCAAGCAAGAGAAGACGATGGCAGGCCTCATACGTTTGTTTCATGCAGCTGGAAGAAAAGGGAGAGAGAGAGTGGGCGCTGCATTCATGACATCTTGTTATAAATCGCGCTGTGCAGTTCTCCACTGCAGGGCAGGACGCGGTCCTAAAAAGAAGTTTAATTAACAGACAAAAATGTTGATCCCATAGATCAAACAGACAGCCTGCCTTAAAGGTCTGTCACGTCGTAAAAACCTTTTTAATTGATAGGGCATTTTTTGGTTCGGGTTGGGGTTCCCTGTCCCCCCCCCCCCCCCCCTCCTTTGCGTCTTTTTTATTCTGTCGTGCAGAGGATGCTAGAGAGAGAACACACTGGGTAGCAAATACAGATAGGAAAACTAAAACGAGAGTAATGTGTGCGCGCTGCTTTTTAGGAGACGTGTTCTCCCGGAGACAGCAAGCCCTAGTTTTACACAGAGAAATCTGCCGTGACTGAAACTGGTATAAAACAAAAAAGATATATAAAAAAATACAATGCAAAATACACACGCACACACATACACACACGTGCGCACACACACACACACATAACACACATACACGCGCATACATACGCGCGGCATACACACACGCATACACACACGCGTACGCACGCGCGCGCGCGCACACACACACACATCAAATGTTCCTTTCTATATGTTACTGCGATGTTTTGCATGAAAACAAGGTGTTGAAAACTGTATCAGTTAGCTAACCAGTGAAGCACACCAGCAAGTAATCCCTCTCGAATTTTTCGTAAACATTCTATGCAGACAGTGGGCGTAAACACAAACATTCTTCCTCCCACCCTCTCTCTCTCTCTCTCTCTCTCTCTCTCTCTCTCTCTCTCTCTCTCTCTCTCTCACACACACACACACACACACACACACACACACACACACACACACACACACACACAACACACACACACACACACACACACACACACAAGGGCACATCAGTGACACACCTGTGCTAAAAAACATAAAAGTACAAATAAAAATTAAATCCGAAACATCCAGTAGAAGTTCCTGTCAAAGCTTGATAACTTCTAAGGCTGTACACAAAGTACGTTTCATTACACAAACACCACTGGCCTCGTAGGTACGCACTTTCCATCAACTGTTTTATACATAATTCCTCAAACCCAGTCACAACTCAAAAGCCAGACCCCTGTAACGTTCTTCCCGCGGCATGAAACAACGGCTGCGAAAAGCATTGCATTCGACTTATCGCCTGTTCTCTTCTGAGGCTTGTAAACTACAGTGTTTATTGGTCTGTACTACATGCGTTAAGTCATTTACACACCTCTATCACTATGCAGAATGCATTCCGTATGTTTGTTGAATGCAAACACAATTTCCCTGGGGTTAGTTTCTTGGGGTTTTTTTCAAATACAAAAGAAACGGGACAAAAAGTGCAGAGACGGCTTCATATGGTGTTTTTTGTCTTTCAGTTTGGCTGTTTGTTCCACTTTGTTTAGTTTATATGGTTTTCTTATGACCTTGTCGGAACCAAAAATGGTCTGTTTAATGTAGGCAGAATGGGGAAACGCAAGCGAAATAAAATAAAGAGAAGCCAAAAAAATAAAAACGGTGGTAAAAAATGTGAGAGATAGAGTGGAAGACAGAGATAGAGACAGACAGACAGCGATGGAGGGAGTGACAAACACAAAGTGGGCGAGAGACTAACTGATTGATAATCTAGATTTGATTTGTTTTTACAAGATATAGCGCTATATAAATTCAATGTATTATTATTTATTATTATTATTATTATTATTATTATTATTATTATTATTATTATTATTATTATTATCATTATTATTATCATTATCATCATTATTATTATTTCCAACGGTAAATACGTATTAACGTGCTTTTTCGTCGCAGCTTTGCCCTGTAAGAGATTGTTATTAATGACAGCAACTAAAAGAGAGGGGAATTAAAAGAGTCTCATGATAGTAGATATGTTTCCACTTTTTATGTTACCCCCTCACTTTCCCTCAGACTTCCAACTGTTAAGACATGACTGTCATAATCCATTCACTCTTTCTGTACCACAATGGATTACTGGTGATTCTGTGATGATTCTGTTTTGTTTGAACCTGACATACAGAGAAACGTAAGAAAGCAAGAATACACGTAACAAAAAGATGCAGAAAGTTTGTGTATGGGAGCAGACAGAGATCCAAACACAAAATTGATAGGCAAAAAGATACATAGGATTTTCTTGTTCATTTTATGGACAATCGTTATAAATGCGTTTTACAGGTGGCTACATAAACACATAATTATGAACATGCATATCATTTCTGTTCAGTGTTGCTTTTCCTTAAGAAGACACCATTGCGTCCATAATATTTTATACACACTATACAGAATATTACCTAAATTCACTTCCTAAATGCACCGAAAATGCATAAATAATGCACTGCTAAAATATCAGTGCATCCTAGACTTTTGGTGTTTTTTAAACTTAATGACTTTGCTATGAATAACACATCTTTTGCGAACTTTAATTTTTGGTTTATGCATGCGACTATACACATAGCAATACGTGGGTGTCCCTTCAAATTCTTTCAGAAAAAAATGCATGCTTTAAGCCATAATGTGAGGTGAGCCAAGAGCGACAAACAAAGAGAAAAACAGATTGAATATTGACATACAGCACTTAGTTCACTTCACGAAAACCCAACAAGGTGAAGGTTGGTTTCATGACATTTTGACATAAACTGTGCCATGCTAGTCTCGAGTGAGGTTTGCAATAAAAAGAGTTTAAACTTGAAAGAAAACAATATTTGCCAAATAAATCAGAATGACAGCCTGGCTTTAGACCTGTAACGTTGTAAAATGCAGTTAAATTGAATAAGCTTTTTGGTATTTTTCTCATTCTATTTGATTCCATATCAACTTCTTTCCTTTTAATGCTTTTACTGTGCAGCAGACATAAAAGCATGTTGATATCAAATCATGTTTTTGCATATATCTGAAACTCTTGTGCAACATATTCACATAATACTGTAAAAGGATCTGTTTCAAATATCGTTCACTGATGATTAGTTGCAAACATATCTGACAGCTCTGGCCAAAGTTACAACAAATGCAGTGAAATTATGAATTATTCCACCAAAATGTGAAAATTCAAACATTTTTCTTCAAGGCAACGAACACTCACACTTTGTCCGTCGAATTTTCAAAGAGAAAGCTGTCAAGTTATAACTGTATGTAAATCTTTTTCTTTAAATGTCACCACCCACACCACACCCACACACACACAAACACACACACAAACACACACACAAACACACACACATACACACACGCGCACGCACGCACGCACGCAGGCAAACATACACACACAAACGCGTGCGCGCGTCCCCACTGCATTCTCAATTCTGAGAAAATATCACCGTTTAGTATGAAAACGAGGTAAAAAATGTACCAATCAGCTAACCATCGGACCAAACAATTCATCAATTAATCACAAGGCTTTAGCAAACACTCCCTGCACACAGAGGGACGCTCACGAGATTTTCTTTCTGAATCTGTCTGTCTGTCTGTCTGTCTGTCTGTCTGTCTGTCTGTCTGTCTGTCTGTCTGTCTGTCTCTCTCTTCTCTCTCTCTCTCTCTCTCTCTCTCTCTCTCTCTCTCTCTCTCTCTCTCTCTCTCTCTCTCTCTCTCTCCTCTTCCTTCTCTCACTAAAATAAGCTTTCACTGATTATTAATGACAGTCTCTACTCAGGATCGGGTGAAAAAAAATGTCAACTACCATATGTAACCATTGGGCACACACACATACACACACGCACGCACGCACACACATATAATTATATTCACAAACACAAGCACAAACACACACGTGCACGCATACGCAAAGACACATCACGCACGCGCTCGCACTCACACACACACGCACGCACGCACGCGCTCGCACACATACACACACACTCTCTCTCTCTCTCTCTCTCTCTCTCTCTCTCTCTCTCTCCTCTCTCTCTCTCTCTCTCTCTCTCTGATTAGGGAATTGCTTTTTTTTATGAATTATCTCAATATCATATTTGTTTCCTCCTCCCCCACTCCATGTATTGTGCCTAAGGCCAATGTACAATTAAACAGTTCAGTGTTCAGTGTTCTCTCTCTCTGATACACAGCTCAATTCACCCAGGTCAAAATCATAAGATTCAGATGTCAGAAGCTTCCCCCTCTGACACTTCGAACCCGCGAAATCAAAGTATGCTAATTGTAAAGTATTACATCAAACACGCAGCATGCAGGGAGGGGTGGATAGCGTTGTGGTTAGAGCGTTGCGCGCATGACCTGACGGGCCTAGGTCAAGTATAGGGGGACAGGATAGCCTCGTGGTCAGAACATTGCGCTCGCAATTTGACGACCAGGGCTCGATTCCCGGTCGAGGAGATTTTTCTCCTGGAGTTAACATCAGTGCCGACTCCATTCTCCCCAAAGTCCTTCGGATGAGACTATAAACCGAGGCCCCGTGTGCGAACGCACGCAAAATATCTTGCGCACACGTTAAATCCTGTTCCGCTTTTCGTAAGAGTAGGCCATCGTGTGCCGTTGGGAACAGATAACATTTACAAAATTGCATACACACGGGGACTGGATATAAAAAAAGCACATGAGTGCTTATTCCATTATCCTCGATATAAAGGAATAAATAAATAAATAAATCAATGAATAAATAGATAAATAGGTTTGAGCTACAACCGAGGTACCAGTTCAAGAGGATTCTTCCCCTGGAGTTAAAATTTCAAGAACGTCCTTCGGATGAGACTATAAACAGCGAGCCTCGTCTGTGAACGCAAGCAGAGCATCTTTCACACGTTGAAACTCGTTATACCGTTCAAAAGAGTAGGCCATTTGTGCCGGTAAGAACGGGTGACAACAATATTCTTTTTCTAAAAACGCCTGCACGCTTGTGTCTTGTTCAGACATCATTTCCAAAGTCGTAATGCGGCGACGTTAACGGTAGGCAAAAGACTGTCGAAAACGTAAAAATCTCACTTTTGGTGAACATCAAAGTTCTAGTTGAGGAACTGGAAAAGAAAAAAAATGCCCCAACACTGTTGATTATGCAAACAACATATGTTTCCTTACTGACAACTTTTTAAAGCCCAGGGTAATTTCTTTATGATTTCCCAAACAGATTCAGAAATCAAGGAGCTGCGTTAGGCAGCTGTATTTTTTTTCTACCGCCATTAATGTCAGATGTGTAAGGCATTAGATATGTCTTGTCGTTTCTTTTCTTCTGCCACTTTTTGCACTGTTCTGTTCTTACTTGACACAGTGAAGCATTTGCACACCGTTATAACCGTGGGGTAATGAATAATGTGTTTTCTGATTCATCAACAGTGTTTTATGTGTCAACAGAGAAGAAAAACAATGCGCTTCTCACACCAAAGAAATATAGCTTCTCCCCCCCCCCCCACTCTCTGTCTGTCTGTCTGTCTGTCTGTCTGTCTGCCTGTCTGTCTGTCTGTCTGTCTGTCTGTCTGTCTGTCTGTCTGTCTCTCTCTCTGGATGTAATAAAGCACTAGAGTGCTTATTCCATTATCCTCGATATAAAAGAATAAATCAAATCAAAATATCTCTGTCACACACACAATATATATATACTATATACTATACTATACTATATATATACTACTATATACTATATACTACTATGTACTATATATATTACATATATATATATATATACATACATACATACATTTACACATGTTGAACCGAACTGTGATGGTTGTAAAGACTTGAACAAAACACTTCGTCAATTATGCATGCAACATGTGTTTCGTCAGCTATAACCCTCTCCAAACATGTTTTTAATAGCACTTTAAAAAAAAAAAAGTGAAAAAGCAAGGCAGCTGCAAAACGTTCTTTTGACGTTTCGTATGTCAGCTGTGCAAAACATCAGTTTGCCTTGTCGAGCCTTCTCTGATGCGTTTTAAACTACACTGTTTATTTGTCTTGTCTACACGCGGTCAGACATTCACGCTCCATTACAACGTGGCTACATACATATGCGTGCAGAACACGTTCCCTATGTTCACTGCACGTAGACGTATCATTGCTGTAGCATAGTAGGGATAGATAGAAAATAAGGAAAAGACAAAAAGGAAGAAAGAAAGCAAAGAAAAGGAAAACTGCGCTACAAAATGTACTCAACTATGAAGCTTGGTTTTCTTCTAACCCTTATCTTGGATTACTTGTTTGCTCTGTATACATTTATCTCATGATATTTTCATAACAAATTATAATTGTCATAACCACAGAATCGTCCCGTCAAATGAGGCACAGAAAGGAATAGGACTGAGCAAAGAAGAACAAAAGAAGGCAAAGGAAAGACAAGGCACATAGAGAGAGATACGTACACAGTCAGACAGAACAAACTGACAGAGAAGTGGCATGCTTACACAGACAAACAGAACATCGTGTACAAACGTTAAAGCTCTATACACCTTGTACCAAACACTATGCGGGGGTGGGATAGCCCAGTGTTTAGAGTGTTGCGCTCGCGCTCGTGATCGGACGACCCAAGTTCGAGCCACCAGCAAGACACTCGTTTGAGGGTATTTTTCCCGTGGAATTCACATCAGTACTTATTCCACCTCCATGAAAGTCCTTTGGATAAGACTTCTTCGTCGAGCGCTCAGGCAGCAACTATTGTTGTCTGTAATATCAGCGAAAATATGTTGTGCTGCTGTTAAAAAAATGACAAGATAGGCCCAGCGCATCCGACCTCTGCATAGGAGACATCTGTTATCTTTTAATTCTTTGTGGGGGGAAAGGCAGGAGAAATGGAACAAGAAGGCTGAAAAAAGACAAGAATCAGCTGCCCGACTGAGCTAATACTGTCGTTAGCAGGGGTCTTAGTAGATAGTGTCCTGCGCATGTTAGCTCAGAACAGGCACCACTGAACACCACCAAAGTGACCCAGCAGAAGTGCAGGGCCCCTCTGGCTGGTGGCCCCACGGCTGTCTAATACTGATGGGTTCCCTGTGGACTTCCGACCCTGGGGATGAGACATAACCAATAATTATGGGTATGGGTGTAGCGGGGAGATTGAAATGAGTGGCGTGGAAACAGAAGAGCGGGGTCGTTGCAGAAGATTATTATGGCAGCAAAAAAAGAGAAAAAAAATAGACAAGAAGGAAGTGACAAGAAAAGGAACAAGACAGAAACAAAGTGAGGGACAGAAAAGATAAAATTCCTTGCACAGAGTTTCCAGCTGGAAATGCTATAAATAGTAACAAACCCCTGGTATCCACACGAGGAAAGAATAAGCCTATAAACCGAGCTTCCCGTATACAAACGCATGCTGAAGATCTTGCGAACACGTTAAAACCCGTTCCTCCCTTCGGAATACTAGATACTACCCCGAAGTTTGAATGCATCTACCTTCATAGTGAGGAAAATTCGGTCGCATACGCAAAAATCTCACCAGTGGTAAACTTCGGAGCTCTAGCCGAGAAACGAACAAGAAACATAATTATGCCAGTCATGGTTTGCGGATGACATAAACATACCCCGCATGAAGAAAGATGGGCTCCGCCAGGTTAAACTTGTGGCTGACACAGCCTGAAAAAAAAACCCAACACTTTCGTGTAGTTCTCCAAGGACTCCTTCAGGAGTTGCAGGTGCCATGTCAAAGCAAGTGGAGTCATCAATCAGATAACCGTCCAGCCGAACAATTTATCGATTGTAAAGCATTAACGTTCTGTGCGCACAGATGGGTGCACACAAGAAATATCTCTCTCTCTCTCTCTTCCTCTCTCTCTCTCTCTCTCTCTCTCTCTCTCTCTCTCTGCCTCTCCTCTCTCTCTCTCTCTCTCTCTCTCTCTCTCTCTCTCTCTCTCTCTCTCTCTCTCTCTCTTCCATCTCTCTCTCATCTCCTCTTTCATTTCTCTCTTTCTCTCTCTCTCACCCTCACAAACACCCACCCATCCACCCCCCCCCCCCCCCCCACACACACACACACACAGATACACACGCACACACATACACACGCACACACGTACGTGTTACAGTGTCGCGGTATTTTTTTCAGTTTCTTCTTTTCCCCTTCATACTCCCGACACGTGTTATGCCAGGTTATCATAATTGTAAAGTTCTGCACAAAACACACCCTTAATTGAGCAAACAACATGTGTTGAAAGAATCACATTCTCTTTGCAAACACACGTTTCACACATTTCCAAAACAGTGTCAGAAATCAAAGGCTAGCGGCTGAACTTTCTTTTTACGCCTTTCATTTTTACGGCGCGTGAGTCAGCTGTGTAAAGCATCTACACACGTCAGGCCTGCTGACTCTTCTTGCTGGATGCTTTTTGGATTACACTGTTTATTTCTCTATACTACACATGGTAACACCTTTACACACCATTATATCACACACACACACACACGCACACACGCACGCGCGCACACACACACACACAAACACGCACGCACGCGCGCGCGCGCGCATAATACATCTTTATTTACTTCATGTAGGTACTGCACTGCTGAAAGAAAGTTAAGGGCAGGGGTAGAAAGGGAAGAATGACAGAGAAAAACGTGAACGCGAAAACTACACAAAAGGGGTAGGAAGTATACAAGAAAAAAGCCACAACTGCTCTGAGTACGAGATGCAGAAAAAAAATTTCTTCTCCTCCATTGTTTTCTTTGTAAGTTTGTTTGTGTTTCTATTTGATGATCTTGTTTTAAAACAAAAAAGAAGCTAATAAAAGAAGCAGCACACGACAAGGGTTAGGGAGATGGAAAAAAAAACAGCAATGTATTTGGAAAAAGTTTGTCAAAGTGGTAAATAAACCAGAGCCTAGTTATGTATAGAGTTATAGCCACAGAAAGAGCTAGGCAGACAGACAGTACAGGCAGACATACAACAAAGATACAGACAGACAACAGACAGAATGCAGATTAACCTTATCAAAAAGCCAGAAAGCGGATAGCATAGGAAATCAAATCTTTTTAATACAATGTAAAGTCTGCTATACCTTTTAAAATGTACTTCCAGTCCCTGTTCCCTCCCTCTCATTATAACAGCATCGTTATATCATGGTAATAAACAGCACCAGCAGCGACAACAGTCCCAAAGACAGATAGTGAAGCTTCAAGTGAGCAAACATCTAGTTCAGTATCAATAATGAGCGAGGAAGAAAGGGGTGAGGGAGTCAAGACAGAAAAATAGAAGGGCAGAAAAAGATCAGTGTGGAAGAGACAGAGAAGGAAGAAGAGAGAGGGGGGGGATGAAAAGGACACAGGCATATAGGAAAAAAGAGAGAGGGAGGGAGGGGAGAGAGAGAGAGAGAGAGAGGGGGGGGGGGGAGGGAGGGGAGGGAGGGAGAGAATACAGACAAACAAATAGGCAGACAAGGACACAATGACAGAGGCCAATCCAATCCAATCCAATGATGTTGCTAAGAGCCCCGCAGACTTCTATATCCAAATCATACCGAAACAGGTAAAAAAAAACGTTTAATTACAACATTTCCTCCAGAAACAGACACAAGCAGAACGCAAAAAAAACTTCTAAAAATAATTTCAAAACTTATAACTTCTTATAAATGTATCTAAATGTAGCATCAACTACGTCAAAACAGAACTGCGACATGCAAAAACACACCCATTCAAAACTGAAAAGAACATGACAGGAAAAAGATTACGCAATTACAGTTGCTATAGCAGCCGAAAACAGAAAATGTTAGATATATTTTCCAAAGTGACATCCCAGGCCAGAGTACATCAAAAGAATTGTCCCAAGACATACGGGAAAAATCAGACCCATGCCTGTCACTGGGTTTTCATAAACAAGAAGAGGAAAAAAATTGTATATCTCTTGTAAGAATTGATTTGTATATATAAATATATATATATACACACAATATATTCTTATGGGTTATATGCTCTCTCTCTCTCTCTCTCTCTCTCTCTCTCTCTCTCTCTCTCTCTCTCTCTCTCTCTCTCTCTCTCTGTGTATGTATATATATATATATATATATATATATATATATATATATATATATATATATATATATATATATATATATATATATATATATATTCTCTCTCTCTGTGTCCCTATTATCTGTGTGTGTGTGTGTCTCTCTCTCTCTCTCTCTCTCTCTCTCTCTCTCTCTCTCTCTCTCTCTCTCTCTCTCTCTCTCCCTCTCCCCTTTCCTCTTTTTTCCTCTTAATATCGTCACTATCTACATTATATATATATATTTATATATATATATGTGTGTGTGTGTGTGTGTGTGTGTGTGTGTATTATAGACAGAGAGACTGATGCGCACACACACATATATATAATATATTTATATTATCTGAAGGAGTAAAGATTCTTCAGTGGAATGCTAGGAGCATTGCAACAAACATTTTAAGTTTTGAACATTTTTTAAGTTGTCACTTTTATTCTATACTAGTCCTGCAGTCTTTGAATGTTTGTAAAAATAAAATGCCCAAATTAGAGCATTTTTATTACCCGCCATTATGTAGCATTGATGATGTTTCTAAAAAGGTAAAAACAGCCATATATATAAGGCAGGGTTTAGATTATCAAAAGTTAGCTTTGTGGCCAATACCTCCAGATGTCAAGGATATTTACTGTACTGGTGTGTCTGTCAAAATTAACAAAACAGTAGTATTTAATGTTTTATCTGTATATCTTCCCCAAGGTCCAAAACTTGATAATACTGACTGGCTTAAAAACGTAGATTTTACAAAGAATAAATGGGTGATATTGGGGGATTTTAATGCGCATGCCCCGTTTTGGGATTCGGAATGTACAATTGTCACCAATAATCGTATTGTGGAAAATATTATTGATTCTAAATTATGTCTTTTAAATGATGGCAGGATAACTAGAACACCTGATATTTACTATCACAAGCCTAGTGCCATCGACTTATCATTGATTTCCCCTTCTTTAGCACTCGATTGCAAATGGGATGTTAATGAAGATTGTCTTGGTAGTGACCATTTTCCTATTTCTATATCATTTAGTAAAAAAATTATCCTAGATTTACCGAAATTTGAAGACAAAATTCCAAAGTATTTGTTTAAATTGGCAAACTGGGAGTCATTCCGAATACACCTTGACCTTTATGATTTATCATGTGTGGAAAACGATGACGTAAATATTTTCTACAGCCTTTTTACGAAAGCTGTTACGTCAGCTGCTGAGCTCTCTATTCCAAAGCGTAAAAATCAATGCAGTGGGAAGCATAAAGGCAATATATGGTGGACAAAAGAATGTGAAGAGGCAGTCCATTATAAAAAAGAGAAATACAAAATATGGTTTAAAGACAGAACTGAAGAAAATCTTATCAATAGTAAAAGAGCTAAGCAGCTATGCAAGAAAACAATTGCAAAAGCAAAAAAGACATATTGGACAGAATTTTGCCTAAGGGAAGTATCAGAATCAAAAGATATGCAAAAGGTTTGGAAGAAAATCAATAAAATGAAAAATGGATTTCACTTACCAGCTTATCCAATAAAGTTAGAAAACAATAGTTTCCCAAGCACAGCAGAAAAAGCAGAAGCCTTTAATACAATGTTTTCTGAAAATAGTTTAACTTCAGAACTGTCTCCTGATATCAGACGTAAAAGACAAGAGGAAGCTGAACTATTGAACATGGCAGAACCTCCAGTAGATAATCTGCATTATCTGAATTCTGAAATTCAATACAATGAATTCATTGAAGTCCTTGAATCCTTTAGAAATAACAGGTCGGCAGTTGGTATTGATTGCTTGTCTTATCAAATGTTAATTAATTTGCCCGAGAGTTGGAAAAAAGTACTATTTTCATTTCTCCAAAAATGTTGGATAAATGGCACTCTTCCTAATGTCTGGAAGCAGTCGATTGTAGTCCCAGTTCTTAAAAGCGGCAAATCTCAATCAGCATTAAGCAGCTACAGACCAATTGCCCTCACTTCTCATGTTGGAAAAGTACTTGAAAAAATAGTTCAAAAACGTCTATGGCATTATTGTGAAAAAAACAATATAATTCCTATAAACCAGGCTGGTTTTCGAAAAGGGAGATGTACAACTGATCACTTAGTAAAGTTAACCCATGATATTAAAAAGCAGTTTTCCAAACGAAAGAGTACACTAGCTACTTTTTTTGATGTAAGGAAAGCATACGACAGGGTTTGGCATACGAGGTTATTATACAAATTGAAAAGTATCGGCGTTAGTGGCATGATGTTTCAATACTTAAAGGATTTTCTATCTGAAAGATCAATCTGTACCAAAGTGAATGGTGTATATTCAGATTTTAAATCTGTTGATATGGGGATACCACAGGGAGCAATTCTGGCACCAATATTATTCTCTATTTTAATTCATGATCTTCCACAGGCGTTGTCAAAAAATACGACTATTGTTCAATATGCAGATGACATTGCCATGTGGATCAACACTTCTCTTAAAAAGAATACGAAAAGTAGAGTGATAAAATGTGTTCAAAAGATTTACCAGGTTGAACTGAATAATCTTAGTAATTACATGAAAGAGAATGGATTGGAATTATCTGGAGAAAAAACTTGTCTAGTTCTTTTTAACAATGGGAAAACCCCCAAACACTACCGTCATTAACACTTGATGGGGCCACACTTCAATACAAACAAGACGCCAAATTCTTGGGAGTCCATTTAACTAGCAAGTTAAACTGGAAAATGCATATTGAAAACTTGATTTTGAAAGCCAGGAAACGATTAAATTTCTTAAAGATTGTGAGTGCTCAGCCGTGGAGTCAGGATACAAAAACACTTATGCACCTTGCTGTTTCTTTAATTCGGTCTAAACTCATTTCTGGTCAAGAAGTGTATTTTTCTGCTCCATATTATCTCTTAAAAAAGCTGCAAAGTGTGGATAGCAAAGCAATCAAAATAGCCTTAGGAGTGCCGATTCATGCCAGTACACTAAAAACTTATACAGAAGCTCATTTACTTCCACTTTCTGAGCAAAGAATGTTATTTGTCTCTAAATATGTCATTCGAAGTCTTGCTATTTCAAATTCTGTTCACGATGAAATATTTATTGATCAAAAGGATTATCCAAAAAGAGCTAGGAACATCTCTTTTTTGCAGCCCATAAGAAATTATACTGAAGACCTTATGAAGGAAAATAATATCGATATATCAAACGTCCCAGTTTTACCAGTAGTTCCCCAGATTCCACCATGGGAACATAAATATGCAAATTTTGATATTGACTACACAGAAGCAAAAAAGAACACTAATCAAAACCTACTCAAAATTGAGGTTCAAAATCATATAAATTGTCAGTATTTAAACCACTTGAAAGTATACACGGACGGATCTGTATTAGAATCGGGCATGTGCGGGGCTGCATTCGTTATACCCGACTTAAAAGTAAAAAGATCTTTTTGTATTGGAAAA
>CM060323.1:11289811-11294811 GCA_030674155.1 Stramonita haemastoma
ACGCACGTACATACGCACCACGCACACCGACACACTACACACACACACACACACAGCACGTACACACACACGCACACGCGCACACACACACACACACTACACACACTTACACACACACACGCGCGCGCACGCACACACACACACACACACACACACACACACACGAACTAACCCTTATGAGACATCACCTCATAACTTTTTATGCATATCGAAAGATTCAGTCAAATTAAGACAAGTTGGAACAAACAAACTGGTAAGAGGGACATAAACAAACGAAAATATCTTTGTTCATGAAAATCTTTTTATCAAGTCACTTGTGCCTTCTTTTGTTTCGGTTCGAAGCAATTGAACTAAAGACTTGTTGAAACAAGAACTAGGTCTGTAGTAAGCATGAAAACCAACATCCATAGAAAAATACAACTAGGAATACGACTAAGAAAATCTCTTGGTAATAATCAATGATGTATTATGGTTTAATATACAACACTCCCAGAACAAAACTTGCAATATGAGAAAGAAATACAGACCTTGAGATAAAGGTAGAATGACAGAGAGAGGTAGATAAAGACATGGATAAAGGCATACAGACAGACAGACAGAGAAGAGGAATTAACACAAGGAATTATATTGATTCTACGAAGAGAAAATGAAGTAGAAATGATAATCTATTTTGACAAGATGCTTAAATTATCAGACAGAGAGACCATGGGGAGATACAGATACAGGAAAGTATATCCACTGAAAGAAAAAGTACCAATGAAGCGAATCTGCCCTGACAAAGTGCTGTCATCTTAAAAAAAACAAGAAAGCAACAAACAGGTGATAACACCGACCAGATTTTGCTCGACTACTGTTGCACAGATCAAAGAAATGTGTTGAAAACCTCCACTTAAAACTCCACACAGTGACAATATGTAAACTGACCAGTTAAACACGATACTTTCATGACATAAACAAAACACTCTGTTGCTGTATGGTAAACCGTTTGTTGCTGTTGATGTTTGCTTTGTTTTTATGGGAGGGGGGTGTTCAATTTTTCTTTGTTTTGTGTTGTTTCGTTTTGCTCTTTTTCCTTTGTTCTGTTAAACCTGTGTTTGTTTTCGTGTTCAATTAAAAGCTTGATGTTTAGCCTGTTAAGGTGCTCATCACTTACTTTTGTTTAATTTGGGATTATATTATTTCATTTTGTGTCATAAAGATAACATAAAAACCATAAAAACACTAACTCCTTGAAAATAGGAAAATCTACAAACAATTACTTGAAATAATCTAAATTTACTTTTAAAAATCGGTGTGCGTAGAAGAAAAAAGACGTGTACTATTCCCCGAACCCCCGCCTGCAGTTTAGCTACTTGCTGTTAACAAAGTTGCTGTGTATCTCATTTCCACACAACTGCATTTTTCCAGGCTAAACAACATGCATTTCCAGTCACAAAAACAGGGATTGCATGGAGGCAAGCACGTAAGCATGGGAACACACAAACACACCCACCCACACACACACACACACACACACACACACACACACACACAAGCACGCGCGCATTATGTATGCCATTGGACACACAAGTGTGCATGTACGCGCATGTGTGTGTGTATGTGTGTGTGTGTGTGTGTGTGTGTGTGTGTGTGTGTGTGTGTGTGTGTGTGTGTGTGTGTGTTTGTGTGCTTGTGCAATCAGACAGACACTGTGTTTGTCTGTGTGTGTCTGTACTGTGTGTGTATGTCTGTGTGTGTATGTCTGTGTGTGTGTCTGTGTGTATGTGTGTGTTTGTGCATGTATGTGTCTGTGTGTGTAAGCAAGTGGTTGGTGGTCTGTTTGAAAGACCTTAGTGTTCAAAGTTTTGATTTCATTTTGAGGAACACTATGTAATGAAAAGAAAATTAATTATCTTGGAAGTTTTCAGTTTTGCTGCAACACCGCCCACCATCAAATCCTAAAAAAAAAATGAGATAATGTCCTCAAACTCAAAGTGCACTGGTGCAATATAATCTGATTGTGTAAGTTGCCAGAAATGATTAATTGGATTCATAAACCTGGTAAAATGATTAGTATGTCTAAAACTAAAAAGTTTTTAACATAACATGGAAAGTAAAAACGGTCCCTATAAACTTGATGATAGAGAAAAGTGTGTTGCCTCTCTTAGCTGTCTTCAGCTGGAGTTTTCACGATAATAACATCCCCTGTTCCAAACCCGTTTTGTTTGGTTTTGCTATGCTTTGGCTTGTCGCGCGCGCGTGAGTGCGCGCGTGGTGCGTGCGTGCAGTGTGTGTTTCTTTTTCGGGGTGTGGTGGACATGGTTTTAAACACAAAAACCTTCTCTACTGACAGATAAGGCATGTCATTTCCCTTCCTTGTTTTAGTGTCTCTCTCTTCCCGGATCACGACATCATCGTGTTTTAAACCCAACGGGCTTTCCTTTTTTTTCTTTTTTTTTAATTTGCGTATTGCTATGACTTCTTCTATCCAGGAGCGTTGAACAGTCCTCGGAGAAAGAAAAAAAACTCATTGAGAATGATTCCGAAACCTCTTGACCATCTGATGCCATTCTCAAGCTTCCCCCTTCCCCGCTTCCTCCCCCCCCCCCTCCCATGAATATCGACCCCTCCCTCCACCAAGCGTTGTTTCCTCCTCCTCCCCTCCTCCTGATCAATTGCCGAACCTCGCCCACTTCGGGCCCCTCTCTGCCGCACTGCAGATGTTCGGACCAGCTGCCTCCCCCCTTACCTCAGTGCCCGCCGTCACTGCTCCATCCTTCTGTACATCATCTCATTCCAAACGTCAGGGAAATCGATAGTTACAAACTTCTCCCCGATTTTTTGTCAACACAAAAACTCATAAACCCCAAACCTGTGTATAGGGGAGGGAAGACCAGTATGAAAAGAAGAAGGTAGTGTGTGAGCGGTTGGAGAAATGGGGGAGGGGGGGGTAAGATGGTAGGCAGAACAAGAGAGTATAAAAAGTATTTTTAAAATGTGTTTTAAGGAACAGGGGGCGAGACTAACAAGAGGTGAACAGAGGGCAAGCACAATAATCACTGACGTTCAACAGCAGGTACAGAGATTGGAGTAAGGGCAGAAAGAACGACACAAAACAAATTTCAAAAACGCCAAATGAAAATCGACAGAAATATAAACAAAGAAATGAACAGGGAGACAGATAGGCACCACCAAACTTGCAAGGCAATGACAGATGGGCAGCCGAAAATATGTCACCGGTAAATTGAATATAATAACTTTTTATAGCAGAAAGAGTGAAGTGTTTACATTCTTCTTCGGCAAAATATCGAGTCTATATCTTTTTGTAGTCTACACTCTCCATAAAAGGTTAACATCTAAAACAGGAACCGATAAAGAAAGTAAGTGGGGAGATGGAGAGGGAACACACACACACACACACACACACACACACACACACACACACACACACACACACACACACACACACACTCCACAGATAGAGAAAGACATAGACCGAGAGAAAAAGACAACGAAAAGAGAGAGGGAGGGAGGGATGGAGGGAGAGAGAGAGATATAGAGAGAGACAGAGACAGAGAGATAGAGAGAGATAGAGACAGAGAGAGACAGAGAGAGACAGAGAGACAGTGACAGAGATTCGGATAGTTTATTCATTAGGCCATAGCCCCTCATGAAGGGGATAGTGAACAAAACATCCAAAATCAAATAAACAAAAACAGTTTTGGTCATTATAGATTTGTTTTAAAAAAATCAAGATTATGATGTGGCGATTTCTGTCAACTTAGACAGATGAACAGACACACAGACACAGACACATAGAGAGAGAGAGAGAGAGAGAGAGAGAGAGAGAGAGAGAGAGAGAGAGAGAGAGAGAGAGAGAGAGAGAGAGAGAGAGAGAGAGAGAGAGAGAGAGAGAGAGAAGAAGTGGGGGGGGGATTGACAGAACAATTCAAACACACAAAGAAAAACTGAGTACCGCTGGTGCTTGTTGTAACTGTATAGATCTCTACCACCCCCATATTTCACTCTTCTCCACTCAGCTGGGAACAAAGAGGGGTGAACAAAAACACAGAGAAAACAGAAAAAATATCTTCCACCACCAACACGTATGTGAGAGTAAAACAAAGAAGAAGAAGACAAACTAAGACAATTAGATTTCCATTCATCAGTTTAATCCTGATGATACTTGGCCAGTTCCCCCAAGTAGCTAGCCTCTTTGCCTGGCACCCAAAGGCTACAAGTCATGGGAAACATAAATCACCAGTCTGGGGGAAACCATCTTCCCTGGAACAGGAATTAACGATCTCTTTGTCTGCCTTCTTATGGTGCTTTTCAAAGTTCAAAGGTGAATATTCAGTCTCGTTTTTTTTTTCTCCAAAGACTCTCTCTCTCTCTCTCTCTCTCTCTCTCTCTCTCTCTCTCTCTCTCTCTCTCTCTCTTCGGGGTTGTTGATTTTTTGTGTTTCTTGGTGGTTTTTTTTGGTTGTTTTTTTATTTTAATTTGGTTTTTCTTTGCTAGATAGATGCCTTGATGAAAAACAGCAAATTTATTGCTCACTAAATATACCATCTGAAAATAAAATTTTGATTTGATTCTCTCTCTCTTCTCTCTCTCTCTCTCTCTCTCTCTCTCTCTCTCTCTCTCTCACTCTTTCTTTCTTTCTTTCTTTCTTTCTTTCTTTCTTTCTTTCTTTCTTTCTCTCTCTCTCTGATCTTTTAAATGATTTTGGCTTCAATGTTCTATGTCATTTTTTTTCTATCCCTGAGTTTTCACTTTTGCATGTTTTGAAATTTATCAACATGTTTCTATATTACTATACCCGTCCCCCAATTGATTGCATTGTTGCCTAAGGCCGAAGTACCATTAAACCATTTCAGTGTTCAGTGTTCTCTCTCTCTCTCTCTCTCTCTCTCCTCTCTCTCTCTCTCTCTCTCTCTCTCTCTCTCTCTCTCTCTCTCCAATAGTTGGGTTACAAAGACAATTAAATAGTTTAGAAAAAGCATCAGTCTCACTTCAGTTAA
>CM060323.1:11302311-11307311 GCA_030674155.1 Stramonita haemastoma
TCTGCATACCCCCAAGGAACCAATCAAATCATATCTCATTTCATCTGCACGCTCGAAGGAACTGACACCTGTCTCTTCGTATCTGCAAGCCCCCAGAAGCAAGTGACGTGGTTCCTTCATGTTTACACCTCAAAGAAACAATCAAGTATCGCACACCCGAAGAGATTAAAATAATGTGTGCCTCTTTCCATCATCACACACTGTGGGACCTGCCAAATATACCTTGTCATCATTTATGAAGTGCCCTACAGAATCACTTGCAAATATCTTTTCCTTGCCCTACAGAACAAATCATTATATTCATTTTCAACACACACACACACACACACACACACACACACACACCACGCAACGCACGCACGCACGCACGCACGCACACACACGCGCGCGCGCGCACGCACGCACGCACGCACGCACGCACGCACGCACACACACACCAGAACAATTATGAAAGACAGACAGACATAAAGACAGCCAGGCAAGCATACAGAGAAATAGGATAGGAGTGAAAGAGAACGGCAGAGGAGAGGGAGGGAGAGAGAAATGAAGAAGAAAAGAAGAAAAGGAGAAGGAAGAGCATGAGGAAATTACCTGGTACAATCTAACAAGTGCAAAGGAAATTTGACAGGAAACTCTGCATTTTCCAATTTCAGAAACCATTATTTGCTTGCATTTGTATAGTTTCATTTGTTTTTAAATCTATAATTAACTTTAAGAAAAAAAAAGAAATTCGTTTTCGCTCCAATGAGAAATATTTCGACTGAAAAGCAGCCCATAAAATATATTTTTTGTAGCTCACAAATTGCATGTCACAATGTGCAGCTGAATAAGTGTTATAAATATGCAATCCGAGAACTGAAGACCTACAGAGCACAGGAAGAGCAACAGCTCAATAATTATACATTTCTTCCTTTGAACAAAATATTTTTACTTGTCAAACTAGTCAGTTCTGACATCCGATATATAACACTCTGAGTCCGGTGATAACATGTTGATCCTGCTTTATCATTGTATGTGATTCATTCTTTTATTCTTAGAATTTTTATCCTTTACTTGTAACCTAAATGTAGGTCTTAACGCGTTTCATTTCGATTTTGAATGGAACTTTACAAGTGTTAAAAACGCCGGTGAATGAGAACCCAGGATATTTGTTACATAATATATATTACTTCTGTATTTTAAAGAGAAAAAAATCCGGACGTGTCGACGGTTAATCTGAGCAGTTTAATTGTTTTTATCTTCAGATTGACGATAGGAGAAAACTAGTCTTGTTATAAGTTTGGAAGTAGTAGCGAGTGCCATTCTGGTTTACTGTGTTCTGTGAAACGGCTTAAAAAAAAACACAACAAAACGGAAATCATTTTTTTATGAATGATTTAAACTCTCTCTCTCTCTCTCTCTCTCTCTCTCTCTCTCTCTCTCTCTCTCTCTCTCTCCCCCTCTCTCTCTCTCACTCACTCACTCACTCACTCACCACACCACACACACACACCAACATATATATACACATACATACACAAACACACACACGTACGTGCGCGTGTATATGTCTACACACCACCTAAGAATGATATCAGTTGTCATCAGCACAAGGCCTGTACGAGAGATGAATCAGGAAGACTGAGGGGAAACAGAAGAAGGCGTGTATGTCTTTAGCTCTTTTCTCTCTCCAGGCTAGTTCCACTCGTCACGCTGTCAGGGATTTTCAACACGCTTTCAAAGGGGAAGAGCATTAGCTTGTCTGTCGCTAGCGGAAGTAATTATGTGCGCCATTATTTGCCCAAGACGCCTTTGCCATGGGTTGGGTTGTTCTTTTTTCATTTTTTTATTTTTTATTCAGGGATCATTTTTTATGAAAGAATGTGGTGTGTGTGTGAGTGTGTGTGTGTGTGTGTGTGTGTGTGTGTGTGTGGTGTGTGTGTGTGGTGTGTGGTGTGTGGTGTGTGTGGATGGGGGAGTGAGTGAGTTGGTGAGTAAGTGAGAGAGAGAGTGTGTGTGTACGCGCGTGCTGCGTGCGTGCGTGCGTGCGTGCGTGCCAGCGTGCGTGCGTGCGTGTTTGAGCCTGTGCATGTGAATGAGTCTCTCTCTCTCTCTCTCTCTCTCTCTCTCTCTCTCTCTCTCTCTCTCTCTCTCTCTCTCTCTCTCTTCATATTTTCATATGCATACGTACTACATTGATTATTGGGGACGTTTTCAGACACGACTAAAAGGACGACATTTCCAAGTGAAACAGGTAAGGAACTAACAGAGTAACAGAAGAAAATGTTACGATAATGAGAAAATATTTAGTGAGCCATGAACGTTAATGATGAGCAGGGAAACATTTTACACAGCATTTCCCTTAGTTAAGATCATTTTAAACTGACTCGACTGACACTCTTTAAATCACTTATACAGACGATGACGACAGACACACCTGGTTGTGATGAAGACAAAGTATGAATTTTTGCATTGTCTCTCTGAGAGTCAACAATGTTCTTTTTCATTTTAAAAAGGTATCCCAGTTTCGTTCGACCTGTTATTTATAAACCAACGGTTCTAAAACAACCTCCATTTTCCGTCCAAAGTTAACTATGTGGGTAATAGCTAATGACTGAAATTTGACATGGAAGATCTTAATCACAAACAAAATGAACGCCACACTACTGATCAAGGCTGTAAACAGAGATCTTACAATTCACAAAAAAATTAATAGCCTTTCTTACCTTACTTGGGTCGTTCTCACAGCACTTTAAGATCCCATATGCTAGTAAAGCAGAAACCTTAAAACTATAAATTGTTATGGATTGCTTGTTGTTGTATAGGTCGAATGCAAGCGCTTTGATTTGCTTTTACATGATATAGCACTATATAAATTCCATGTATTATAAGTATTATTATTATTATTATTATTATTATTATTATTATTATTATTATTATTATTATATATTATTATCATCCACATCATCATCATTATTATTATTATTATTATTTTTGTATTAGTTATTAGCATTATATTATAACACAGAAACCTTCACTTCAAATGGTTTGTATAATACGCACTCTCTGTAGGCTAATTGTACGCTTCACTCCAAGGAGACACAATCAAAGACTCTTCTTTCAGACAAACAAGAATTTACGGATGTTTCCCTTATTGTGTTCTTGTTAAGAAAGGTAATACAGCTCAGTACTATTGTTTTTAGTGTCTGGACCGCTTTAGTGTTGTGCATTTATCTAAAAACGATGCTCTCCCCCCTCTCTCTCTCGAACCCCCCCCCCCCCCCCTTTCTCTCTCTCAGAGAGTTTAGAGTTCTCTCTCTCTCTCTCTCTCTCTCTCTCTCTCTCTCTCTCTCTCTCTCTCTCTCTCCTCTCTCTGTTGTGTGTGTGCGTGTATTTGCATGTGTGTTTGTATTTTTTCTTTATCTATGAGTGTGTGTGTGTGTATGTATGTGTGTATGTGTGTGTGTGTTTGTGTGTGTGTTGTGTGTTTGTGTGTGTGTGTGTGTGTTTGTGTGTGTGTGTGTGCGTGTGCGCGTGTGTCTGTGTGTTTGTGTTCATTTGTGTTTGTTGAGTGTGTATGTGTTTGTGTTGTGTGTGTGCGTGCGTATGAATGCGTGTGTGTATATGTTTACGAAAGTTTTTTTGTTGTTGTTGTTTGTTTGTTTGTTGTGTGTTTGTTTGTTGTTGTTGTTGTTGTTGTTATTTTTCCTGGTCGTTGAATCCAGATTTGATGCTTTTGTAGAATTTACATTGTACAGCTATTAATTCGTGTCTGTATGCAGATAATTATGTCAGTAATATTGATACGTCCTGGAATGTATATGCATTGGATCTAATGCGTATTTTGATGATTATGATATGAGCATAATTATCACATTGTATGGGTAAAAATGTACATGTGTATGGATATGTATTCAGGATAATTTGTCTTTGCGTGCGCGCGCACCAGTGTGTGTTGGTGTAATTGAGTGAGTGTGTTTGTTTGTGAGTGTTGATGTGTATGTGCGTGTTGGTGTAATTTTGTTTATTTTTGTGTGTGTGTGTATGTGCGTGCGTGCGTGTGTGTACTCGTCTGTGTGCGTGTGTGTGGGTGTGTTTGTGTGTGTGTCTGTGTCTGTGTGGTGCGTGTGTTTGCGTGTGTTCGTGTGTGTGTGTATCTTATCTTGACTTTTGGGAAGAACTGTTTGTTTAGGTTAGGGGTTGTTAGAGAGGGTAGTTTTTCGTGTTTGATTGTTGTTTAGTAACTTGATTGGTTCACTTATGTGGTACTTCATTGACTTCCTGATTTATCAATAATTGAATTGTAATATGACTGACTGATTTTCTTAATATGTTACATTTATTTGTTTATTAATTCATTGATTTATTCATATTTCTTTCTTTCATTTTGTCCCCATGAGGGCCTGGTGTAAAGAAGCCTCTGGCTTACCCAATTACCCTCATTAAAAATTTCGAGTTCGAGTTCGAGTTCGAGTTCTCTCTCTCTCTCTCTCTCTCTCTCTCTCTCTCTCTCTCTCTCTCTCTCTCTCTCTCTCTCTCTTCTCGGTTTTTTTCCTCCACTGCGCGTGCGCGCGCGCATGTACGTACGTGTGTATGTACATGCCATAGTGTATCTGTGTGTCTGTGTGTATGTGTAAGCGTGCGTGTGGTATGTGTGTGTGTTTGTTCGTGCTAGAGTGCGTGCATGGGCCTCAGTGTGCATGAATGCAATAAGAGTGTTGCTAAGGTACCTGTAATCTAATTGTTACTGCCCTTATGTCACAGGCCGCAGAATTAATCTTGATGGCTCCCGAAGGATCGATCAAACACAGAAGTATTCTCGATAACACAGCTGGGGCACGTAGCATGCACACCTGTCAAATCATAACTATGCATGCACTACAGACAAAACTATGCACCAGCCACCATGGTCCTGTGGTTAGCCACGGGCCGGAAGGTCGCGGGTTCGAGTTCCATGGTCACTGGAATTTTTCGGACTCTGGCCGGCTCTTTCTCTGAGTGATGACTAGAGCCACACAATT
>CM060323.1:11312311-11319811 GCA_030674155.1 Stramonita haemastoma
TTGTTAATGATCCATTTACTCCAGTCAGACAAGTTCACGTCCACCCCTGTCATTCATTAATGTTCATCACTCAATGTCCATTCTGAAAAAAGCGATGAGTTCTGAATATACAATCATATGTATTTCACACACACATACACACATTCTCTCTCTCTCTCTCTCCTCCCTCCCTCCTCTCTCTCCTCTCTCCTCTCTCTCTCTCTCTCTCTCTCTCTCTCACCGAGTTCGATTCCCGCTAGGGGGGATTTTTCCCCAGGAGCTAACATCAGTGCTGACTCCACTCTCCCCAAAAGTCTTTCGAATGAGACTGTAAACCGAGGTCCCATGTGCGAACACACGCAGAACACCTTGACACACGTTAAATCCTGTTCCACATTTCGTGAGAGTAGGCCATTGTGTGCCAGTGGGCACAGATGACAATATTTACACAAATGCATACACACGGGGACTGGATGAAAAAAGCACATAAGTACTTATCCCGTTATCCTCGATATAAAATATAAAAATAAAATAAAACAAAAACTCTCTCTCTCTCTCTCTCTCTCTCTCTCTCTCTCTCTCTCTCTCTCTCTCTCTCTCTCTCTCCTCTCTCTCTCTCCTCTCCACCCCTTCGCTTTGTAAACATAGGCAAAACTAGGATCGTAATATTTAGAAAAGTCGGATATTAAAGAAAACACGAAAAGTTGTTCTTTAATGATAAAAATTTAAGTAGTTCACAGTGGCTGCTATTTGGAAATTTGGGATCCAACTTTACTTCCATAATTAGTACAAAGAGAGGTACGTAACATTTGTCCACAAAAAGCAAAAAATCAGTTATACAGCTTAAAAAAGTTTTTTCAGATGCACAAGGAAATTACGGTAAACACATTCCTACACAGATACATGCATACATGTATAATCATACATACATACATACATACATACATAAAATACATACATAACATACATACATACATACAATACATACATACATACATACATAAGAGCACTGAAAATCAAACTACTCCAACACTCCAAATTAATCAGAATCACACACACACACACACACACACACACACACACACACACAACACACACACACACACACACACACACACACACACACTGGGGCAAGAGGGCGAGACAGAAATACAGGCAGACAAACAGACAGACAGAGAGACATGCAGAGACAGAGAAAGACAAAAACAGCGAAAGGAGACAAAGAGATTGGATGAAAGAAAATAAACAAACGCAGACTGGCAGATAGACTGACTGAGAGGCTGAGAAAGAAAGCGGCGCGCGCGCGCGCGCGCACACACACACACACACACACACACACACACACACACACACACCACACACACACACACACACAACACACACAACACACAACACACAACACACACACATACACACACGTGAAAAGAAAGAAAAGAGAAGATTAAAAAGCAAAGACAGAAAGAGATGTGCATTCACATAGACACGGATACAACATCAATGCACAGCGAACAATTTCAAAACTGGAAAACCCCACTGTAGGTATTTACCTTACATATCCACGTCCATGGAGAAGCTGCGTGTCTGTTCCATACTTTTCTAATGGTGATGCTATTGCCGCTCATTTCTTTGCAGTGTCCGTCATTTCAGTTGGTGTATTTCCTGTTCCAAGACAAACACATAAAGTAATCATATTTTAACTGAGCCACCTGAGTCAAGTTCTACAATATTTCATGATTTATTTCTTTTTACCCCTTTTGGGGTATGGAAGATTAAAATGTATTGAAAAGGAGAATAAACCTAACAGTAATTGACAGTAAATGTTATCAATACCAACAGAAACTGAAAAAAAAACAAGTGCTCAGCACTGGAAGAGGCAACCACAGTGAACTGATCAACAAAACACTTTTTTAAATGCAAGGCATTGTAAGAACTTTTACCTCCACTTTGTTTTGAAAATACAATTTGAGTGGAGGATCGGGGAAAAGGTTAAAGTCAGTTGTGAAATAAAAAACTAATTACAGTTTCATGAAATACCACCAAATTGGATAAATTTTAACAGAGGGAACTTGTCGAAGATGTGCATTTCATTAGCTTACAAAAATATAACTTAACATAGACTGTAGAAAACACGTGGAATAACATTTAGTGATTAAAGAAGAGACATTACATTATGAAACTGAATTCATCCCCAGGAACAGACATATCACATTGAATTTTGGAACACACTATGGTTTCCTGTGGAATATTTAGAAAACGTTCAACTTCAACCAGGACCTTGTGACAGCTGCAACCCTGTTAATAAGTGAATATACATACATCCACCATAAAGAGGAGAAAGCTGATGTGGTTTGGTCACACCACAAGACACAACACCCTAGCAAAAACCATCCTGCAAGGAACAGTCGAGGGCAAGAGAAGAAGAGGCCGCCAAAAGAAATCATGGATTGACAACATCAAAGACTGGACCGCCCAACCCCTGCAACACCTCCTACTAGCCACACAGGATCGTGAAGCATGGAAAAAGATCGCTGTTGCGTCTTCTCTCATGTCCCCCCTACGTCCTTTGGGACATGGGACTGAGTGAGTGAGTGATACATACATCTCGAAGACAAGTTATGAATTTTTCTATACCAAAACCGTTTTTTATAGTTCTTATACTAAAGATATCTACCGCTGTTGCGAAGCTCCTTTCTCTATTCATTAACCAAATTCTTTTAATTTATGAGCTTGTAGAATTGATACTTGAACAAACCTGCCTGTCCCACAAGCGGTCACATCTGCTTTGTAATAAGATGTGTTGTATCTTATTTAACTACACTGACTAAATTAAACAATTGTCACGTAAGTATTTCATGAAAATCAGTTCGCTGCATCCAAAATGGAGCATTAAAAAAAAACAACTAAAGAGGATATTTTCCCATTTCTCCACATACCAATGTACTAGATCTTATACGCTTCAAAGGAAAAATATACTTTAAAAAATTGAATTGAAATTTAGTGATGGTTGCTAGTTTTTCGTATCCCCAAATTCCATACTATGAGATTGGCACAACAATTTTGTCGAATAAATTAATTATCATGTATTTGTAGCTTTTCTTGCATAGCAGTTTCTTTTTTATTAAATTAAACATGGCCCTAGCAGTCTTACATTTTGTAAAACTGCCACTCTTATTGAAGTCTATTCCTAGATATATGAAAATGTTAACATGTTCAAAGTTTTCCCAGCATACTTCCGAGCGATATTACAAAGAAATGTCATTACTTTTGTTTTCACTGGCACACATAAACATGCACATGCACGCACATATTATTTCTCCTAAATGTCATTACTTTTGTTTTCACTGGCACACATGCACATGCACATGCACGCACATATTATTTCTCCTCACTTTTCAACTTTGGTGCTGTGTGGCTTATACAAGATTTTCCATGATAACTATCATCTTGAAAAGATAAGGTTAAAGAACCAACACAAACACAGCATCAGTTCTAATATGTTTCTATAATTTGGCAATATTCAATTACTTCAGAAAGCCGACAGAAAATACATTGGAGCTAAAGGACAACCTATTTTCTCGAAATCCGTCTCTAAGCTGAATAATTCTAGTCTTGAGGAGACACAATGAGAAGCTGAATGCATTGAGCTATGCCTCTCTAAAAACACACAGAAAGGAATTTTTACGTCTCGTCTCTTCAGCTGGGACCTGGGGGCATTGAAGACTGGTGCAGTCTGCGGGAGAGGAGGTAGGTACGGTTCTGAGGATCTCATCAGACATGGGTGTGCTGTCAGGCCTGGCCTCCGCTCTGAAGGTGTGGTGGAGGGGCAGTCCTGCAAGAAGTGGGGAGAGCGGTTAATGATAAAAGACCGCATGGAGTAAACACAGACATTCAGAGTTCAGGGTAGATGTAAGTTCTCATGTTGATATCAACTTTCATTGCATAAGATAACACTCCTAACTGTTAAAATATGAAAGAGATGCTCGTTTTTTCTATTATATAAACTAGAGTTTTTACTTGCCAATTAAAACTCTACAACCAATCTTAGCTCTTAATTAATAATTCTGAATTCATGCGAAGACCACTGGTTATAAGACTAGAACATCTTGCGCACACGTTAAATCCTGTTCCGCTTTTCGTAAGAGTAGGCCATTGTGTGCCGGTGGGAATAGATGACAATATTTACACAACTGCATACACACAGGGACTGGATGTAAAAAAGCACATGAGTGCTTATTCCATTATCCTCGATGTAAAAGAATAAAATATATGAAATAAATAAATAAATGTGTGGATTACTCTGGGAGCCGTTTCTTAAGAGCAACCGTTTTTCTGTGCATTATATCTATACTTGATTTGGAAATAAAAACATTACTTCCATAATTATGTCCATTGTCCCTTCTTTGTCTTGTTGCATTAACTACTTGCCTCCAGTGCATTTGTTGAAGCAATTTTCCTTGTTTACTCTCATTGTTGATGATCCATTTACTCCAGTCAGTAAAGTTCACGTCCACTCCCATCACTCATTAATGCCCATTCTGAAAAAGCCACGAGCTCTGAATATACAAAATCAATGATATATATTTCACAAAACACACACTCTCTCTCTCTCTCTCTCTCTCTCTCTCTCTCTCTCTCTCTCTCTCTCTCTCTCTCTCTCTGGAAAATGTATTTGAAATGTTAAAGTTATCCTTTACCTTTGTGAAGTGTTTACTACACAGTCCACTAGAATATCAGTTGTTGTATTCTTGTTGTTTCACGTTAACATTTTGCTGACTTTAAATTTTGTTCATGTTCAAAACATTTTTCTCTAATCCACAAAAATACTAACTGACATCGTTGTCCTCCTCAGTCTTCTCTCCTTACACCCTTCCCCTCCCGACTTTAACTTCCATCACACGTTTAACTTTCCTCTTCTAAAATCACCGAGGGTGAACAGCTGTTAAATTGAAGACAAAAAAACACAACAACAGCACACATACCCATGGGCACACGCGCACGCGCACGCACAAAACACACACACACACACACACACACACACACACACACACAACAATGACGACCCGAATTCGATTCCCGGTCGAGGGTATTTTTCCTGTGGAGTTAACATCAGTGCTGAATCCACTCTTCCCAAAAGTCTTTCGGATGAGACTGTAAACCGGGGCCCCGTGTGCGAACGCACGCAGAACATCTTGCGCACACGTTAAATCCTGTTCCGCTTTTCGGAAGAGTAGGCCATCGTGTGCCGGTGAGAACAGATGACAATATTTACAAAACTGCCAACACACGGGAACTGGATGTAAAAAGCACATTAGTGCTTATTCCATTATCCTCGATATAAAAGAGTAAAATAAAAATATAAATAAAACACAACACACACACACACACCACACCAACCACACCACACCACACCACACCACACCACACCACACCACACCACACCACACCACACCAACACCACACCACACACACACACAACACAACACAACACAACACAACACAACACACGCTCGCTCGCACGCACGCACGCACGCACGCACGCACATCAGTATCAATAATTATGCCTGTCAGTATTGTAATTGCCCCTCATAGGATGATTAAAGTGTTTTTGACTTGACACACAAACACACACATTGAAACACGCGTGCGTGCGATAATACGACAGATAGTAAGACTTACAAACTGAAAGATAGAGACAGAAAGAAAAGAAACACAGACGAGCAGACGCACACAGCCTGTAACAGCCCGTGAGAAACAGTGACAGACAGACAGACAGACAGACAGACAGACAGACAGACAGACAGACAGACAGATAGCCACACAGACAGACACGGAATGCAACAGACAAAGGTCAAATATTCTCTGTAATACACCACTTTCTTCTCTCCAACTTTCTCAACCCCTTACGGAAGTCTCCTGGATCTGTCCTACCGAGAATTATAACATATCTCTTTACAACCCCCATCCCCACCCCCCACTCCAATCCCAGAACCTCCATCCCCCCTCCCCTCACTCAGCCTTTGGTGACAGACGGAAGGACTCTTACTTTCTGATGATGTCTATTCATATCTCCGCAGCCAGCTAATGATGTGAAGGTTCCCGTCACAGCTGGAGGGGGACTCGCTGCTATCAGTGGCCCCTTGAGGCATTTTCCCCTGGCCCGTATACCACACAGCAGTGATCGGTACTGCACGACAAAAGTTATTAAGGATAGTCGTAGGGTGCACTTCGAGTTGGATATTAGTTTTTGCCGGTACCGCTTTTCAGATTATGCGCACACACTCGCGCGCGCCGCACGCCACACACACACACACACACACACACACACACACACACACACACACACACACACACACACACAAATATACATATATGTATTTATAATAGATACAGATTTATATACAGATATACTATATATAGATGAGTGTGGTGTTTGTGGTGTGTGTGTGTGTGTGTGTGTGTGTGTGTGTGTGTGTGTGTGTGTGTGTGTGTGTGTGTGTGTGTGCACGCGCGCGCGTGTGTGTGTGTGTGTTATGTAGGCCTATATAATTATTGGTGGTATGTCTGTCTGTCTGTCTGTATGTTCCTAGCTTTGTGCGTCTACGCTTAAGTTGATATGTTTGCCTTTTTATCTCTTTTCTCCTTCGCTTTCATTGTGTGTGTATTGCGAGGGGGGGGGGGGGGGGTCTGTGTGTATGAGTGCATTTATGTGCGTGGGATTATGTATGCATGTTTGTACACACTCGAGCGTGCAAGCAACTGACATAATTGCACCTACGTGTGTACACACGTACGTGCGTATCTTTGCACAGCCACACATACACCCCACAGGGTTTAGAGCGCGCAAGTACATACAATAAACGAATATTATGCCCAAGGTTGGCTAAGTTTTGTTGAGTTAAACTCTGAAAATCCAAAACTGACGACTACTTCAGTTCTTAAAAAAAATAGCCATGCAGAAATAATGATTACTGATATGCGATTTTGGCAGATAGAGTGGACGAAAAAGCATGCATGAATATGTAGAGACAAACGACCAGAACAGGCAAATTACCAACACTGGGAGAATCGAAGAGTGGGAGGGTGATATGCATCAAAATTACCGACATTATTTTTATGCCAGCCTTGTGCAGTTTTGGCCCTTCGTATTCCAACCAAATCTTCTGACGCACGATGTCAAATGTGATAAATCTCTGGATCGGCGGCTAGGGGAAAAACACAATTTTCTAAGGCTCTAAGCAATGAAGTTGCTTCTCTCTAAATTAGTTACAAAACTTTCTAAAGACCAAAGGCATCGACTAACTTTCTAATTTTGTTAGGAGGAACATTTTTTCGATTATGCAACGAGAAAATTGAATGAAAAACTTACTTGAAGTACTTCCTTTAGTTATTAGGTAGAAAATTGAAGTTACACAGCCTCAAGGAGAATCAACTCCGTCCAGTTTGCATCTTTGGTTTAGTGTTCCCGTATGATGCAGTTCATTTCTTTGCAAACAAGAAAAGTAGAATTGGGATTAGATATGA
>CM060323.1:11329811-11332311 GCA_030674155.1 Stramonita haemastoma
CGTTGAGGGGTGGTCGAAAACCTACGTGTAATCACTTTGGCCCTAGCGGTAAAATATAGTATTCATGCAACTCTTACTAGAGTCACATTCTCACTGTTTGGCAGCGCTGTCGTTGCTGAAAATTTGTACAGTGTAGCGGTAGATCAAACATCTGCGTTCTGTTACAAATCTAAATCGTTTTCTAACATCCAGGACATAGGAAGAAGCACTCATGTGCATTTTTACATGCGGTCCCCGTGTGTATGTCAATTTTGTAAATTGTGTCATGTTTCCAACGGCAACGCAATGGCTTACTCTTTCGAAAAGCAGAACTGGAATTAACGTGTGCGCAAGATGTTCTGCATGCGTTTTGCACACGGGGCCTCGGCTATAGTCTCATCCGATGGAATGCTTGAGTGGAGTCTACACTGATGTAACTCCAGAGGAAAAAAATCCCCTTAAACGGAATTCGAACCTGGATTCAGCAGATTGCGAGCGCAATGTTCAACCACTAGGCTATCTTCATGTGTTGAAGTAACACTATGATAATTATAATCACAAATTTATCGCTCCGAGAAAAGGTACAAGGCTCTTAATCTCTCATACTTCAATCACAAACATCTGAAGTATATGAAGTGACACTATGCTAATTATAATCACAAATTTATCGCTCTGAAGAAAAGGTACAAGGCTCTTATATCTCTCATACTTCAATCACAAACATCGCTTTCGCTGTTTGATGATCTTGGACATGAAATATGGAGCTGTGGGTGTTTATCAAGAAAACAAACGCTGGAACAGAGGGAGAGTTGACGTGACATGACTGACAGTACAGCACTAGCGGGGATTGTCGTTTCTTCACTGAGAGAAGCCACATGCCTATGCTTGGCCATGCCAAACCCCAACAATAGGATCAGGATGTTAGGTGCACACATAACAAGCACATAATTATAGACTATACAAAAACATATCAACATACTCATGCCTACGCAACACGGCAGAATACTATCATATCCACAACAGACACATTCGCGCATGTGACGCGCGCGCTGAAATTCTCTCTCTCTCTCTCTCGCATGTCTCTCTGTCTCTGTCTCTCTGTCTCTCTCTCTGTCTGTCTCTCTCTCTCTCACACACACACATATAATATATATATTATAATATAGAGAGAGAGAGAGAGAGAGAGAGAGAGAGAGGAGAGAGAGAGAGAGAGAGTGACAGACAGACAGACAGACAGACATACAAAGACAAAGAGAGGCCCACACACCACGCACGCACACCACACACACACACACACACACACACACACACACACACACACACACACACACACACACACGCTATACGAGGCTCGATCACCTCCCTCCTCTTTCAAAGACAAAGTAGGAACTTGAACAGCTAGCGAGCTACTCTGTGTCACCGATAGACCTGTTTCCTCGTTAAGAGTGCTGCAGCATTCAATTGATGGCCTGCCTGACAGGTGAGCAGCCAATTAGAAACCCTGTGCTTTGATGCAGTGATGTCTGCCTCTGCCTCTCCACACCTTGCCTTGCACTTCTCCTCTTCCTCCTCCTCCTCTCCCCTACAAGATCGCTGAAGAGGAGGACACAAGAAGACTGCTTCATTTTTTTTCATAATAGTGTACTGCTTGACCTTACTCATTTGTACCGACATATCTTCTTAAGTTTTTCCTTTTTAATATGCATATTATGATTTTTTTTCTTAGATGGATGGCTTGGTAGAAAAAAAGCAACTGCATGCTTATTCAATGTACCATCTGGGAATGAAAAGTTTCCACTTGACTTGACTTACTCACTCAATCATTTTCTCGGACGAGTAGTCCATGGTGTGCCGTTGGGAACAGATGTCAAAATTTACAAAACTGCATACACACGGGGACTGAATGTAAAAGTGTAGAGCGTGCTTATTTTGTTCGTTATCTTGAAATAAAAGAGTAAACAAATAAAAATTATGGGAAATGGGTTCACGTTGTTTTCTTCCTCGTCTTCTTACGGGCGTTTTTGTTTGTCGTTTTTTTTTTTTTTTTTCATGTCCCTCTTTCTATCCATCTATCATGGAAAGGGCCGGATGAAAAAAGTATGTAAATGCTTATCTATAACCCTTGTAAAAAACAAAAAACATTCAGTAATTCCTTCATTCTATCTTTCTTTCTTTAGTTATTTCTATTTTTCTTATATACTTCTTGTCTTATCTCAGAGAGATAGAGACAGCCAGCCAGCCAGACAGACAAACAGACAAACAGAAATAATAACATATATTTTAAGAGAATAACTACTTACATGCTTTTTTCTTAAACCTTACTTCACGACATACGACTAGACAAATAACTCATAGCAATCTATTAAGTCCTTAAAAGATACAAAGTCTTGTCCATTTTCATAATTACTTTTCGTATTCTCTGATGATAAAGAAGATTAGGTACGTGGACAAGAATTCCCCCTGGCTTTTATGGGCGAAATCAAAGTGTTGTTAGGATGCCAGTCTGTGATGTCTCCCTACC
>CM060323.1:11339811-11342311 GCA_030674155.1 Stramonita haemastoma
TTAAAAACTTCGACTTGACAGTTAGTAAATGTCGATCTGAATTCGGTATCAGCTACTCTTTGTAATTGTTTGTAATGAAAACCGTTTCATAGATATAAACGTTCATATAGTTAATCTTCATAAACTAACCTTTCTGAAAGAGAGAGAGACAGAGACAGAGACAGAGACAGAAAAGAGACACAGAGGAGACAAGAGAGAGAGACACAGAGAGAGACACAGAGAGAGAGAGAGACAATGACAATGACAATATTTTATTGTGTTAAGCTTTTTCAAGCCCATTCACAAGGGGACAGTGGGAAGGGGACTGGGCACAAAACATACATTTTCAGAGAGAGAGAGAGAGAGAGAGAAGAGAGAGAGAGAGAGAGAGAGAGAGAGAGAGAGAGAGAGAGAGAGAGAGAGAGAGAGAGAGAGAGAGAAGTCACATGAAACAAAGCTGTATTGATTATTGTTCGTTGTCCTCCTTTCTTGACCTGGAGTCCAATGTGTACTGTTGGTAAGTTTTGTTTTGTTTTTTATATTATTATTGTACAGTCTGTCTCGGTTTTAATCCTATCATTAACTCCACCACGTCCTGTACAATCATTTCATAATTCGTGTCATCGATTCTTTGGGACCCATTTGCCCCACTATCCTTTCAAAAGGGGAATTGTATTTAACGCAAAAATGGTATGGTATTTAACGACGAATATAAAATAAACAACAACTTACTTCTATGCATAACTTTCTATCTGTCTGTCTGTCTGTCTGTCTGTGCATTGATTAGGTCCTTCTTTCACTGCCTTATCTAACAGTCAACTCAACCCGGTAGGATATAACTAGCCTACAGCCTGACCTGGTGTATCTGACATATACCCCCCCCCCCCCCCCCCCCCTCCAATGTACCAGGGTTAATTTCAAAGGGAAGAAGCGGAAAATGAGGCACCAACACTATTTCTCCTGATACAGCACGTGCTAGCCACGTGGTCAGGTCGTTAGCACTGACACGTACAGGGGGACCCCCCCCCCCTCCTAAACTAAACACAGGCTAGGATTAATCTCTCTCCCCCGCAAACCACATGCACACCAGCAGTCACGCATTCGTTGGTCCCAAACGGACGATTTGTCCCTAACGAGCTCTCTTGCAATACAAGGCCAATTGTAAGCATCCGTCGGTCACGAAAGACTATGGAGTCGCGCTCTAGGCTCTACAGCGCAAGCCTGGGTAAGTAAGTATAGAGAGCAAGCTGTTACCCATGCAGCAGACCCCCCTCCACCCCCTCTCCACGTCGCTGAAATGGTCCAATGGAAAGACAATCGCCGATACGAATGGTTCCAGTGCCGCCGCATGCGCCACCAATGAGTTGCCATATACAGCCCTGAACCGCCCTGGGGACTCCAACTCCCGATTTTTTCTCAGGAATGGTGTCTAAACGCGACACCTGTGTGCATGCTTTTTCTTTTATTTTGTCGTCATCCTGTCATACCGGCACACAATGGCCTGTACTTTGGAAAAGGCGGAACGGGTTTTAACGCGTGCGCAAGATGGTCTGGCACACGGGGCTTCGGTTTATGGTCTCATCCGAATGACTGATAATTTTTTCGTCAAACTGGGAAGAAAGGGCGAGGCTGGGGATGGAACCCAGAACCTCCCCGTTTACTTGTTGGCGGCAAACGTCTTATCCATCCTGCCACTTTCCTTCCAATGCACAGTCTATTTTCCCTGAAATGCCTTGAATAGCAATTATCAATCTAACCCCCCCCCCCCCCCCCCAAAAAAAAAAAAAAAAAAAACCAACAAAAAAACAAAAAAAAACCAGAGTAAAACCTCTGTTCTACCATTCCCACTGGTGAAGAAAGGCTGAGAAAGATACTACGTCTCCTCTTGTACCGATACAATCCAGTCTGTTTGGTTAGGACTGATACAAGGTTAGGAACATTATGGTGCATTACTGTGCTGATTAGCATGCACACTGCGGCTTCACTAACGTGGATGCTCTCTCTCTCTCTCTCTCTCTCTCTCTCTCTCCCCTCTCTCTCTCTCTCTCCTCTCTCTCTCTCTCTCTCTCTCTCTCTCTCTCTCCATGCATACTCTTACCGGGTGGGGAGCATAGTGCCTGGTCTTGTCCAATGCCTGTAACTTCGCAAGAGGCCTTTTTGGTAACCTCAGCCCACGTTATCCGACTTCAGAGCAGCTCATCACATTGTACAGGTTGCATGCTGGGTATTGTCGCGTATCCATAACCCACAAACGATGGTATAACGTGCATATTTGAATTCCTGCATGTACATATCCATAAAGGGAATCATGACACTGGCAGGTAAATCGTAATAATCGCACCTCTTTTTTCTTTTATACACCAGGCGCCGAGATTCGAACTCAGGACTTTCAAGGACCCACGGAATTGAAAAGAAACAGTGCTAACCACGCGGCCATAGCGTTCATCTCTCAACTTCCATTCTGTTTTGAAGCAGTGACCAGACCACATTCACGAAACATGCTCCAGTAAGGCGGCTGTAA
>CM060323.1:11347311-11349811 GCA_030674155.1 Stramonita haemastoma
CTTTAGATCGCAAAGCCTGGGTAAGTAAGTATGGAGGGCAAGCTGTTACCCGTGCAGCAGACTCCCCCCCCCCCTCTCCACGCCACTGGGATGATCCATTGGAAAGGCATGTGAATAGAAAACAACATGATTATAACAGTTAGGCTTTGGCAGTTTGCTTACACCAATCAATAACTTACAAATTTTATGTGGTCCCAGGCTAGGTTATGTGTTACTGATCACTGCAATATTAATGTCAGTGTGGACATCTTTTCATCAGCACAGTCATGGCGTGGCATCACTCAAACTTACTCAGACCCTTTTTTTATCTCTTCTGACGGACACTACCGTTGGCATACAAATGACTAGGAAGCACCAGCATGCTATGTGACTGAGCTCATTCATGGAAACCTCATTAGAATAACAAGAGTCAATTCTGTGAATATTTCATACCTTTTTCTTTATCAAGCCTGTTCTGTCGCAGAAACTGACTTTCCTTCGGGGTATAGTTTACAAATCAAATGTGAAATTTGAAAAACCTTCAAACTCCATTTTCTTTTTCTTTTTTATATTTTACGGCTGGTGATTGGTGGTGCATTGGCATCAGAGATGGAGACTATATCCTCACAGAGCGAGTCCTTTGTCTCAGAGCCTCTGTCTCTGCTTCTCAATGTTGTAGATGGGAAGGGGCGGCGTTGACAGAACGTGCTTTTTGGCTTCTCCCCGCTTTTTCACTATTGATTCCCACCGTGGTCAGCAGACACAAAACAACTAGGGAAGAAAGGGGAACAGCAGTCAGAGAACAAGCAGTTATTGGTTATGCACAGGGATGGGGTTTGTTTTTAGAGGGTTGCTTTCCCTGTGATATTTACTTGACTGTACATGGTAACTATGATGACATCTTTAATCCAGTCAAAGAACCAAGACTACTGTTCTGCACTGCCTTGATGGTGGTGCTTCATGCATTTCTATACTGTCTGAGAATTTTCGATGTTTGAGGCTTTAAGTTGAAGTGTATAAGCGCTGTATTATTTTATGCATTTATCAGTTTACTTATCTATTTTTATTCTTTTATCTCGAAGATGATGGAACAAGCACTCGTGTGCTTTTTTTTACATCCAGTCCCTGTGTGTATGCTGTTTAGTAAATTTTATCGTCCGTTCCCAACAACACACAATGGCTTACTCTTCCAAAAAGAGGAACGGGTTTTAACGGGTTTGCAAGATGTTCTGTGTTCATTTGCACACGGGACTCAGTTTAAAGAATTTTTCTGAGCAAATTTATGGAAGTAAAATAATGTTTGTTTGGTATTTTTACTCTGGACCACAGTAAATTTCAATTGATGATATTTATGATTTCTCTTTGCGTTCGGATTGGCGTGGTGGTAGGAGCGTTAGATAGGAGGTGTAAAGCCACGTGAGAGTGTAGATTAAGGCCACCGATGACATGTCCTTTTGTTACATTTTTTCGCTTTGAGGTAACATTAGTTGACTCCATTCCCCGGGATTTGTTTATGGGCGGTAAGGCGTGTGTGTGTGCACATGCACACATGGCAGCTTGTAAAACAATCCATATTTTAGAAAAGAAGGCTAACTGAGTTTAGATAATACAAAAGCATGCAGCACACAATCTGTGACTTTGAGATAGATGGGGCAGAGCAAGGTTTAACTCGCCCTTAAGTTTGTGTGATTCCTTACCCCACTCCCTGAGGAGTTCAGTAAGATAGATAGAGACTGACTGACTGACTGACTGACTGACTGACTGACTGACTGACTTACAGACAGACAGACGGACAGAGTGTAGACTACAGCAGATTTGAAAGCATGCAGTCTCTCATCTCTGCTTGACATTGTAGCCGTGTTCCTGCAGAGAACCCATCGTCATGTGTGGACTTGTTTATCTTTTCTCTCCATCTCCCAGTCACTGTCTCTCTGCTCCTACATTTGTTACAAGAGACTTTACAGCATCTTTATTGCGAAGACTTGAATACCTAGGTCACAGCCTGAGATGGTGTGTTGGATACAGATAACCTCATAACCCTACTCGACTTCTGCATCATTTCAGGAAACGTTTTCCTTTCCCATTTTGCTGCGGTTTCCATTTATAAGCTGCTACTGCAGCAGAAACGTCTAAATATCTTTTAAGCAGAAACATACGTTTCTTTACCGCTTCACCGCATCTTTATGTTGCGCTCCTGTTTGTCAAATGATATGGAAAACTGCGTTTTGAGAGAGTGTCAGATCTGATCATTGTCAGTAACGAAGTTTACACCAGGGTTTATTTGACTGACAATGTCACGTCTGTAAAAACATTTTTTTGCAGCAAACCTATTTTATGGCCATTTATCACCGGTAATCTGACATGAATGGTTTGGTTTGTTTTTTAATGTGAAGCAATGTTAGCGCCCCTGAAAATCCAGAAAATAGAGCATCAGCAGCAGGGAGATAAATCTGGAGATTATGGCCCAGAGGTAACATCGTAGCTTTCTGAATGAGGAAAGATTCATGGTTCCAATCCTGTC
>CM060323.1:11359811-11362311 GCA_030674155.1 Stramonita haemastoma
CCTACAGATCCTTTTTTTGCGATTTTCCACGGGAAAATTGTTTCAACTTCCTGAGAGAATCAAACATTTTATCATCTCATAAGACTTACAACAACCGAAGTTAGAATGCCTCTTCCACGCGAACTGAAGTTAGACTGGGTGGGTACCGTCGATTTTGAAAGATGACACTGTATTGTGACGTAACACAGCCTTCAGCAGGCATGCTAGAGTGGCTGGGAATCCTTCGACTGGCATGCTGCCTCAGAGACACAGTAAACAGTAAATCTTGAACTGCCGAGAAATACGTCTTGCTGTCAACCAAGCAAGGGAAGCTACTTGACAGAGAGAGGCAGAACGAGAGACAGTGACAATGACAATAGTTTATTGTGATAAGCTTTACGCCCATTCACAAGGAGACAGAAGGATGGGGACTGGGCACAAAACATAAATTGAAAAAGAATTCAGTCAATGAGAGCCCAAATGAACAACATGGCATGGAAATCCACAACATGGGGCAGAACGAGAGAGAGAGAGAGAGAGAGAGAGAGAGAGAGAGAGAGGAGAGAGAGAGAGAGAGAGAGAGAGAGTGAGAGAGAGAGAGAGAGAGAGAGAGATTATTATTATTATTATTATTATTATTATTATTATTATTATTATTATTATTATTATTATTATTATTATTATTTTATATCGAGGATAACAGAATAAGCAATCATGTGCTTTTTTTCATCCGGTCCCCGTGTGTATGCAGTTTTGTAAATATTGTCATCTGTTCCCACCGGCACACGATGGCCTACTCTTACGAAAAGCGGAACAAGATTTAACGCGTGCGCAAGATGTTCTGCGTGCGTTCGCACACGGGGCCTCGGTTTAAAGTCTCATCCGAAGGACTTTTGGGGAGAGTGGAGTCAGCACTGTCTCTGTCAGACAGAGAGACAGACAGACAGACAGACAGACAGACAGACAGACAGACAGACAGACAGACAGACAGATACAGACAGACAGACAGACACAGAGACGGCAATGAAGATAATATAGACGGATCAACAGATAGACTATCGTGGAGAAGTGTGTGCAATCCTTTATTCATGACATCATCTGATGGCAATACGATAATAAATGGGAAACGGGAAGAAAGTGGTTCAATTTGTTCATTTATTCAAGCTGTTTCTGCTGCAATAATCAGGGCAGACATCTTCTTACGTCAGAAGCAGAAGATGGAAGAGGCACGAGCATCCTAGCTATTAGCCAATCAGCGTCGCCCTTTGGCCCAGCTAGCAGCACACTTCAGAGAGGACACCGGGCGAAGAGAGCGGACCGTGAGAAGAAGGCCAGAACTTCTTCTTCTTCTCATTGGTTTAACGTCCATTCACTACAAGGTGATTTAGACAATGGTACATTCACATTAAGAATGTACCGAAAAAGGGGATGGGGGGAAAGGTGAAAGGATGAAGAATGTAATGGATGATGATAAGTTTATAAAAAAAATTCATTTACAGTTACTGTCCCACTGAGGACTGGCAAATAATCTCTGCGACTGATACTAGGACATGCGACTCGGAATCATACAGAACACTGGATATTTCCTTTTTTTTCTTAGACCTTTCCCTTTGCTTTTATACGAGGCAATGAGCACAGGGCAATCAAACAATATATGGTGGACTGATATAATAGCAGAACAAATGCAAAAAAATTTTTTTGAATATTTAGTTTTCCAAGCATTTAGACGTAGTTTATGAATTATAGTTTCTATAGTAGCAGGCACCCATCAGTCTCGGAAGACTATGGAGTTGCGCTCTAGTTTTTAGAGCGCAAAGCCTGGGTGAGTAAGTATGGAGGGCAAGCTGTTAGTCTCTATATTTCGTGGGCAACACAAACGATGTAAGTGAAGTCTAAATAACTTCGAATATATAGAGTTTGAAAGAATTGAAGTCATTTCAGAAGGCCAGAAGTGCCCCATTCCCTGCCTACTGCTGTGTGTGCCAACACCGCCTGGGTTGTGTTACATTATATTACTGACCAGCCGCCGCTGTAGTCTAATGGTTAGGGCGTTGGACTCGTAATCTAAAGGTTGCGGGTTCGATCCCAGCTTTCGGATATGGCGTTGTGCCCTTGGAAAAGGAACTTTACGGTTATTTTCTCACCCCACCCAGGTGTAAAAGGGGTACCAACCTTGCTTGAAGGATTTACAATGTGCTCCATGCGCTTTCTATGTATCCCTTTCAGGCAACAGCCAACAAGACAAAACAAAACAAATAAGCAGTGTTTAATTGTTATACTTATTTTGTATTGTGTTGTATGGTCTCAATTGTATTGTATTGTATTGTATTGTATTGTATTGTATTGTATTGTATTGTATTGTATTGTATTGTATTGTATACCACTTTTAAGTCACGGCAGATTTTTTCTTCGTGAAATTCGGGCTAGCTCCTGTCCCAGGGACAGCGCGTCATCACAAGAGCACCGCCACCTTTTTTTTCTCTTTTTCTTTTCTGCATGTGTATGTGTTACCCAATCAGAG
>CM060323.1:11379811-11396451 GCA_030674155.1 Stramonita haemastoma
TGTCTGTCTGTCTGTCTGTCTGTCTGTCTGTCTGTCTGTCTCTCTCTCTCTCTCTCTCTCTCTCTCTCTCTCTCTCTCTCTCTCTCTCTCTCTCTCTCTCTCTCATCAAAATGCATGCCTGTAAATGCACAACAAGAAAGCTGTGGACGCTGTCTCATCAGCTTACTGATGGGTGAACCCCCCTGACAGAGACAGGTCAGAGTACAGGAATTTCTTTTGTTTTGATTTTTTTTTTTATATCGAGGATAATGGGATAGGCACGCTTGTACTTTTTTTTACATCCAGTCCCCGTGTGTATGCAGTTTTGTAAATCTTGTCATCTGTTCCCACCGGCACACAATGGCCTACTCTTACGAGAGGCGGAGCAGGATTTAACGTGTGCGCAAGATGTTCTGCGTGCGTTCGCACACGGGGCCTCAGCCAGGAGTGACATAGTTAGTTAGCTCTTCACTTTAACGTCCTTCCGCCAGTTAGAGATATCAGACGAATGAGTAGCATGCTATGTCATCAGACCATCGTTGAATCCTGGCCGTGTTCTCACAGATGGCAGACAGAGCAAGTGTGGTTTCTTGATGCTCACTGTCTTCCCTTACCTGTGTGCCCAACGGTCAGTTATTCTGCAGCATTCGAAGCGGCTTCAACTCTGTGGGTCAACAGTTTTGATTGCCTTCTACAGCAAAACCACTGTTATTTTGTATTTTGTTTTTGTATTTTGTACCACTTTATGTCACAGCAGATTTCTCTGCGTGAAATTCAGGCTGCTCTCCCCGGGGAGAGCGCGTCGCCACAAGTGCAGCGCCTACCCATTTTTTTTCTTTTTCCTGCATGCAAGTGTATTTGTTTCCCAATCAGAGTGGCTTTCTTCTACAGAATTTTGCCAGGGTCAACCCCTTGTTGCCGTGGGTTCTTTTACGTACACTAAATAGTGATGTGTAACACACGGGACCTCGGTTTATCGTCTCATCCGAAAGACCAGCGCCCAGACCACTACTCAGGGTCTAATGGATGGGGGGAAAAAGTTTTGGGCCCAAATGGGGTAGGAACCACCGCACACTCTGACCCAGACTTTTTGCTTTCTAGGAAAAGCGCGTTACCACCTAGACCACCGATCCACTTAGCTATTAGCTGTTAGCTTTTAGAATGTGCTTGTGAAGTAGGGATGGTGATAAGGTAGAAGAGGAAACAGTCTGGTGTAAATCAGATGACTTTGTTTCCTGTGTTTGCCATGTCTGCATGGACCTTTCTTTAAGATTTTCCATCTTTGTTGTTTTAATGCTGATGTCGGGTTATTATACATGCTGTCATTGTTTTCTTGTTTTCTAAGGTAGCATTACGAAGAATTTATAAACAAAGTGACAGAGATCATTTCTTGTTATTCTCCTTTCCGTAGTGTGCTATTATTCAAATCTGAAATGTATATATACTTGCACATTTTGCAGTTGTCAAACTGGCTTTGAAACAAAAATTACTGTGTGTGTGTGTGTGCGTGCGTGCGTGTGTGTGTGTGTGTGTGTGTGTGTGTGTGTGTGTGTGTGTGTGTGTGTGTGTGTGTGTGTGTGTGTGTGCGTGCGTGCGTGTGTACAAGACCTACTACAGATGAGATTGTCAGGCTTTCCTAGTGTTACGGCCTGTTGCTGTGTTGCATTCAGTGTGAGCCTTTGAAGATACTGATACAGCCTGGAGGATAGATAACGTGTAGATCCCCAATGACCATCACTGCAGACGGGCTGTCTACACCGTTACAACTCTGGACTTGAAATGTGTAGGCTACTTTCCTTTTCTAAGCCTGGTACCTGTTCACTGCTTCAGATGAGGGAAATGTCAGTCTGCACACAGGTAGTGACTGATCTGACGACGGTGCTGTAAACAGATCTGCAGGGAAGGGGTGAGACAGGGAGGTAGGGGGGGGGGGGGTAGACACGAGCGGTGTTGAGCTGACTACATTGTACACTGGACAGGGCAGTGAGACATTTGCTGAGCGCCAGGCTTTGGCACTTCTACTCCATCACTGGGAAAAGAATTCTAGTGACCGCATGTTCTGTACAGTGTCACAAAGACTTCCTGTGAAGTCAAAAGAAAACAATAGGAGAAAAGGGAGGGAATTACTTTTGTTTATCAGGGCAGTCCGCACAAGTTTCTTACAGGGAGACAACTACACAAGAAAATAACTAAAATGGGTGGCGCTGCTCTGGTGGCGACAACGTGCTCTCCCCGGGGGGAGCATCCAGAATTTCACGCAGAGAAATGTACCGTGACATAACACGATGTACAAATACAAATACAGTGAATGTTTTAGCTCATCTCTTCAGCTAACCTCACGCATTTTTGTCGTGTTAGTTGGGTGTGAAGTCTACACTCACTTCTCTGCCTGGACTAGAGGGAAGGTCATCTTGGGGGATTGAGAACAGGACCAGTAAAACCCGCTGTACATGAAAAAAAGCATTTTTACATAAAAAGGGGTTACAGACATCCCAATTTCTTTTATTTTTTTAATCTTTATGTGATTGTGTGTGTGTGTGTGTGTGTGTGTTTTGTGTGTGTGTGTGTGTGTGTGTGTGTGTGTGTGTGTGTGTGTGTGTGTGTGTGTGTGTTGTTTCTTTTATATCAGGAATAGTGGAATAAGCACTTCGTGTGCTTTTTTTCATTAGTCCCCGTGTGTATGCAGTTTGTAAATAATTGTATCTGTTCCCACCGGCACACAATGCCTAGCTCTTACATAAAGCGGAACAGGATTTAACGTGTGTGCAAGATGTTCTGTGTGGCGGGGTATTGTGTGGGTGTGTGTGTGTGTGTGTTGTGTGTGTGTGTGTGGGTGGTGTGTGGTGTGGGTGGGGGGGGTGTGTGTGTGTGTGTTGTGTTTGTTGGTGTGTGTGTGTGTGTGTGTGTGTGTGTGTGTGTGTGTGTGTGTGTGTGTGTGGCGCGGGGGGCGGGGGGGGGGGGGGGGGGATTTAGAATAGGACCAGTTAAACCCGCTTTACATGAAAAAAAGCAAAAACATTTTCACATAAAACAGGGGTTACAAAAATCCCCAGTTTCTTTTCAAATATTGCATCTTTAATGTCCTACTTTTGTGGATGCAAGTGGGTGACAACACATCATGTCATCGCTAGTGACATTTTTCATTGACCTGAAGGCTCACAATGCTGGCGAGGTTTTTTTTTCCTATCTTTATTTCTTGTTTCTGTCTTGCAGAATACGGTATTTGTTTAAGTTAGAACTGTTTGAGTTCCATCTTTAAAAGCTCTGCTATTTTTGTGGATGCAAATGGATGACAGCAGCGTCTTTTTGTGTGACATGTTTTATCGACTCAGAGATCAGTATGGCTGACAAGTCTTTCCTGGAGGATTTCTTGATTTTGTTGTTTAGAATAAGATACTTGTTTTGAAAAACTTGAGTTGAAATAGGATGTGGCGTTTTTGCGTGGCGCGGAACGTAAGTAGAGTGTGTGTGTGTTGTGTGTGCTTTGTGGTGTGTGTGTGTGTGTGTGTGTGTGTGTGTGTGGTGCGTGGTGCATGGTGTGTGGTGGTGCGTGTGTGTGTGTTGTGTGTGGTGCGTGTGTGGTGTGTGTCTGTGTGTTTGCTCCTGTGTTACCTCTAGTGGGTTTAAACTATCTTGTTCTTTTTCTGATTCTGTGTCATCTTTCTTCCTTTTCTCTCTTTTTTTTCTTCATTCTTTGTTCCATTCTTTCCTTTTTCTGACTATTTTATTTCCATTTTTTCTCTGTTTGCATTTCTTCCTCCCTTTTTTCATTTTTTTTTTCTTTTCTCTTCTTCTTCTTTCTTCTCTTTTTCTTCTTCTTTCTTCTTTCATTCTCTCTTCTCTCATCTTCTTCTTCTCTCTCTTCTCTCTCTCTCTTCTCTCTCTTCTCTCTCTCTCTCTCTTTTCTCTCTCTCTCTCTCTCTCTCTCTCTCTCTCTCTTTCTCTCTCTCTTCTTCTATCTGTCTATCTGTCTATCTATCTATCTCCTTCCTTTCTATTTCCATGTTCTTGTCTGTTTCTCTCTATTCTGTTCTTCTTCTTCTTCTTTCCTTCTTTTTTCAAGGTTTTTCTCTGTGCACCTTGCACTTTCTCTGTGGAGTATATTTGTCAATGTGGAATGACATTTCTCCTGCCAGGAAAACTGGATTAGAGTTTATCGCCACATCTCCATTTCTGACGGCTTGTATGCATTTGTCATTTGTTTTGATTTGGAGGGGGGGGGGGGGGTTGTTTTTGTTTTATTTTATTTTGCTGGGAAGATATGAAGGATTAAAGAAATGCTGGGTGTTTTTTTTTTTGAGAGGCGACATATGCAAATGCTATCTGACAGGAGGCAAGCGCGTGTGGGGAGGAGGGTGTGTGTGTGTGTGTGTGTGTGTGTGTGTGTGTGTGTGTGTGGTGTGTGTGTGTGTGTGTGTGTGTTGTGTTGTGTTTTGTGTTTGTGTGTGTGTGTGTGTGGTGGTGTGTGTGTGTGTGTGTGTGTGTTGTGTGTGGTGTGTGTGGTGTGTTGTGTTGTGTGGTGTGTGTGTGTGTGCGTGTGCGCGCGGTGTGTGCTGTGTGTGTGTGTGGTGTGAGTATCTTACGTACTTGAAAATGTATGAGTGTCTTTAAGAGTACATCAAAGCACAAAACTCAAACTTTTCTCCTGTCATTCCAGTCGGCAGTTTTTTTGTTTTTTTTTTGAAGCAGCGCTTGTTGCCTTGAACCTGACCTAAATCATTCTACATACAGAGCCTTGGATTTTTTTCTCCAGCTGTTCAAGGTTTCTCTCCCTTTTATTACCAACCTCCAGGGATTTTTACAGTAGTTCATTTAGTATACAACTGTTTGTTGTCAACGTCTGCAAAGTTTATAGCATTTCTGAATTCAATAGGAAAGCCACACTGACTTTTTTTTTCCGTTCCACATCCAGAGCTCTTTGAGAAACCTCCATCAATGGTGATATTTTGTATATGCGACTGTTGACACCCATCATTAAGGTAGCCGCATTTCATCTTCGGGTATAACTTCTGTTTTTAAAGGTTTGAATTTAAGATTGTTTATGCTTGTGGTGTCTCGTGTGAGAACTGCAAACTCTCTAACTCGGGTTTATTTATGTTTTAAGATAACATTATATTTAATTCTATTTAGTACAGTTGTAAAGCTGACCACGGTTAGATCCACTTTGAAAGTAATGGTCGATTGACTAGTTTACTGACTGATTAGATTTTTGGTTTATGTTCCGAACATGTAAAGGGATCACTTACTTTGCTAAAAATTCTCAGCTTTCTGAAAAAAGCATGACTAGGCCCTAGCAAATGAACACGAAATAGCAAACACATTTTAACTGAGCTTGAACATCAGGATATTTCTCATCTGCCAGTCTCTCACACACTTAACAAATCAGTCGTGAAAATGGTTAGCAAAGAAAAACCAAATGAACAGACCAGACAGCCGACCATCTAGCCAAAATTAACCAGATGACCCAGCAAAAGGCCAAGACAAAAAATGTCGACAGAAAAAAAGCCAAGGAGTCCAGTTACGCAGATTTCGTTCACTTCCAAGATTTTCTCTCTGATATCGCGACATATCAACTCACGCAGATTACCTTGCGCACACGTTAAATCCTGTTCCGCTTTTCGTAAGAGTAGGCCATCGTGTGCCGGTGGGAACAGATGACATTTACAAAACTGCATACACACAGGGACTGGATGCGTATGAATGCTTATTCAAATATCCTCTTTATAAAAGAATAAATAAAATTAAATAAATTGATGTCGATGGGCTATTTGAATGCAGCTTAGCATTTAGCAGGTTAAATTTATCAGGGCCAGTAACTATAGTTTATTTACCTTGCACGCAGTTGTCGCTGTAAGGGAAAGAACTCAGGCTTTAAGCAAAGCAGTGAAAATGAACCATCAGCTCTTCTATAGCTTCTTTTTTTTCTGACAATGCAGAATGGAACATAGCTAGCTGCTGGCATCTTTTGCCCGACACTTTGTACATGGTGATTGTTGTTTTTAGAGATTAAATATTCCGACTTAATTGAAGCAGACTTGAAACGCCTGATCTCTATTCCCAGGCAGACATATTGACACTCGGAAAAAGATCAAGTTTATTAGCGTAATGTTGATAATATTCTCTAACGTTCTTTTTATAGCACTTTGTGTTTTGATATCATTTTATTCTTTCGAGGCAGTTTTTCTTTCAAAAGAAAAACGGTCTTTGTGAATCTGTATAGCTCTGATATCTTTTATTCAGCTTAAGCATATTTGCATAACAAATAAATTATTTCGTTCTCTTTTGTTGCGTTTTCCTTATTCCCTAATATTTTCCCTTCCTTCTTCCCATCTAATATTTCATTCATTTAAACCATGTATGCTTGTTTGTTTGTTTGTTTTTTCATTCAGTAACTTGAAAGTGTTTGTTTATTTATTCAGTAACTTGAAAGAAATAGAATGACAAAAGTATACGCCAAGATGAAAGATTCTGAAGGTTTTGCTTTTGTTTCTCGGCAAATCGGCAAAAGCATTTTACTGTCGGCTTCCTGAAGGATTCTTTTTCCACGATGTTTCTCCAGACAACATGTTCAGCTTCCAGAGACAGACAGGATTTTTATGTCCGAGATGTAGTGATATGTCACAGTACGAACTAGTATGGTTTTCAGAAATCGGGTATGGGTTTTTTTCTTTCTTAATTCTTTTTTTTTTATTCTTTTATTTCGAGGATAATGGAATAAGCTCTCATGCGCTTTTTTTTTTACATCCATTTCTTGTGTGTATGCAGTTTTTCAATTTTGTCATCCGTTCCCACTGGCACACAATGACTTCTCTTCCCAAAAGCAGAACGGGTTTTAACGTGTGCGCAAGATGTTCTGCGTGCGTTCGCACACGGGGCCTCGGTTTAAAGTCTCATCCGAAGGACTTTTGGGGAGAGTGGAGTCAGCACTGATGTTAACTGCAGGAGAAAAATCTCCTCGACTGGAATCGAACCCGGGGTCGTCAAATTGCCAGCGCACTGTTCTGACCACTAGGCTATCCGTCTCCCCCTCCCCCAGATGTTCTGCGTGCGTTCGGACACGGGGCCTGTTTATAGTCTCACCCGAAGGACTTGTTTCATTTTATGTGTCGTTTATGTGGTTCCCCCACAATGTGGTGACCATCCTGGGATGACCCTTAGAGTTGGCTGGGGAGTTGATCCAAGGAAAGACAGTAGAGTTGGTTTTGAACCCTGTTTTATCTGTGTACAGCTGCACAGATTTATTCTGAAATTTAACAATTGTACAAGGTTACAACCCCAATATGGCTTCTGTGGTTGGCGGGGCTATGAACAACAATGTTGGGTTGAAATGGCGGAAAAACTCTGTCACTCCATGAGGGGTCGCTAGTGCATTGAATCGTTGTTGTTTTTTTTTTTTAAGTAATAGGCAAAATTGAGCCTGGTAAGGCTTTTGTATTTCATGGTCAAATAGTGAACTATACAAATGTTCATGTCATCTATACCACCAACAATACCTGACCTACTCCCCAATGAAAGATGTTAATATTCCTGTGTAGACAAGATGGTCTGTGCACATTCACACACAGCACTGATCCTAACGACCTTCACGCAAACAGAGCTAGTACTACCAATGTGAAATCAAGGAGTAAAAAATCACCCCAAACAGAAACTTCATCCAAGATTTGAACCCACACTCTCAGTTACTGTGAGATCAGAGTTTGATGATCTAACCACTATCTCACACCACCCAAAGGAAAAACTACGTGTGCTTAAATTAAAAAATTGGACACGTTCCATTTTCTGATGGTTTCTTTTGTTCTGTAGCCATTGTGTGTGGAGGCTGACATATGAGAGGGAAAAGGGGGAAGCTGGCTGAATTTGCTTTTCCATTCAGCCAGGCTGTTCAGCTATTGATCCCACATTGGTTGACAGGAGACAGAACAAAAGAAAGAAAAATATGGAGAAATTGACCGAGCAGCCAATTTTGCGTTTTGCGCACTAATGATGTTTGGTTTTAAGAAAGGTGCTTACCTGTAGCGTTTACTCGTCAGATATCAGGGAACATTGATGTCCATGCTGCAAGCGTTAGGCACCACACTCACAATGCCGGAATGTGTAAATGACATTTCCGAGCAGGCAATTGTCGGTTTATGGAAAGACTCAGCAGATCTTAGTGGAAATATTTGCCATCTTGATCCTCAAAGGAGACTTTGGTAGCCAATGGCTTCAGCCATTCGTTCTTCAGATGAGACTATAAACCGAGGTCCTGTGTGCGAACGCACGCAAAACATCTTGGCAACACGTTAAATCCTGTTTCGCGTTTTGGAAGTGTAGGCCATTGTGCGCGGGTGGGAAATGGATAACAAAATTGCAAAAACTGCATACACACGGGGACTGGCTTTAAAAAACCAACATGACAGCTATCCAATATTCTCGAATAACAGAACACATTAAAAAAGATGAATAAATACCTTCAATGATGACTGTATGGTGTTACAGCAGGTTGGACCTGGTTTTCTCTTCGTATTATACTTTCTTTTTGATTGTTTTTATCTATACCTTTTTGGCAGTTAGAGTTAAATTTAGCATAATAAGATGATGCTGTATTTCGTTCTTTTTTCTCCCTGCTGTCCTCTCTTCTGCTTGTCTTCTACCCCCCCCCCCCCCCCCCCCCCCCCCCCCCCCTCACCTGTGGTGGATCGTGGTCTAGGTGGTCACGCGCCTTGCCTAGAAAGCAAAAAGTCCGGGTACGGAGTGTTGCGGGTTTCGTACCCGTTTGGCCCAAAACTTTTTTTCCATCCATTAGACCCTGAGTGTGTGGTCTGGGCGCTAGTCTTTCGGATGAGACGATAAACGAGGTCCCGTGTGTTACACATCACTATTTAGCGCAACGTAAAAGACCCACGGCAACAGGTGGTGTCCTGGCAAAATCTGTAGAAAGAGAGCACTCTGATAGGGAAACAAATACACTTGCTATAGGAAAAGAAAAAAACAAATGGGTAGGCGCTGCACATGTGGTGACGCGCTTCCCCGGGGAGAGCAGCCCGAATTTCACGCGAGAAATCTGCCGTGACATAAAGTGGTACAAAATACAAAAATACAAAATACAAAATACAAAATCTCTCTGGTATCATAATTATTTTAGAGACATCAAAATATCAATGAAGTCCAAGTAAGAGCTTTATTTATGAATAAAAAAAATAGTTAATCGGTACATTCTTGTTCATTCAAAGTATATAGCTTTGTTTTAATTTCAATAACTATCACATGTGTGTGAGAGAGAGGGGGGAGAGAGAGAGAGGATGGGAGAGAGAGAGAGAGAGAGAGAGGAGAGAGAGAGAGAGAGAGAGAGAGAGAGAGGAGAGAGAGGAGAGAGAGAGAGAGAGAGAGAGAGAGAGAGAGAGAGAGATGGGGACTATGACACCTCTTACATTTCATATTGTCTCATTTTTTCCTGGCATTGAAGAAACTCCGTAAGCAAGGTAGCAAAATCTAATGACAAAATTCGCCACCAAAGCAAGACGAGACAATGATCTCCCCATCCTTTCCCCATCTTTTGCCCTCACATCTCAGAAGACCGCTAACTGAATTCTGCCTTCAAACTCCCAGCACACACGCAACCTTCATGTATCCACTTACTCTCCCTCTAACATTTGGCGGACCATTCTATTTTTCCTTCTTTCCTATTTTTTTTTCCACTAGACTCCAGTATTGTCTTTCTTTGTCCATCTTCTCCAGCTGTTCCTACTTCACGGTCTTCTTCATTTGATCTGAACACCCATCCCTTTCAGAAAGGGTGGAAATACAATGTGCACACAAATCGTATTAAATGAGAAAACAATAATCTGAGAAGCACAGATTAAAACTGTCACATGTGGTGAAACTGTTTGATGTCACGTTTTATTAGTTGAGAAACAAAACAGCTGTCGTGATTTAGTTCAGAGAGATCAGGAGAAACGTTCTCTCTGTCTCTGTCTCTGTCTGTGTGTGCGTGTGTGTGTGTGTGTGTGTGTGTGTGTGTGTGTGTGTGTGTGTGTGTGTGTGTGTGTGTTATGTGTGTGTGTTTATGTGTGTGTGTGTATGTGTGTGTGTGTGTGTGTGTGTGTGTGTGTGTGTGTGCGCGTGCGTTGCGTGTAGGTGTGCACAAGAATAAAATGTTTCTGTTTGATGATTTACTTCAATATCTCCACTATGATTAATCAGAGAAAACGATCTTATAACCATCAGATATAGTGAGATCAGATAAAATGGAAACAGTTATTGACAAACAAGAGATGTCGATTGTAGCATTCCAAGAAAAGTTTGCAACTAGAGTACAATCTGATCAACAAACTCCTTCCTTTCATCATCTGTTTGTTTGATGAGGATACAATACAGCCTCTACGCTTATTCAGTCCTGGAAACAAACATCAGCAACATGCAAATAGTTTACTTCTTGCTCCATGCAATTTTTGGCCCCTTCCTCTGCTGTTTTCGTCAGCTGCATCTTCAGTCAATACTTCAAGGCACTGAGCCTGCACATGTGAAAATGCAAATGCAGGCAACTTCACCTTGTCCTGCTGCACTGCCGTGGCTTAGAAACAATGCCTGTCACACAGAGTAGCTGGATTCTGTTGGGGAAAGTTTCTGTGTCTGCTGTGAAATATTTGCCTACCCATCTCCTATGAACAAAATACTTTGGAGCAATTTAAAAAATCTAGTTTTAGTCAGGTAAGGATCTTATTGTCTGACTGTTAGGCACACAGCTTTTTTTTTCCAAAAAACAGTCTTGCCTGCACGTGCACACATTTGTGGCAGCTGTAATTTGCTTAAGAATGTCAAAAGTTTTTGGATTGTTAATCTGACTTGCCAATGCCGTATAAATCTTTTTAAAGTTTCTGTTTTCAAATTAAATGCTAGATATCAGTGAAGAGTTTTAATTAATGTAATTGTTTTTTCTTCCATTTGAAACTTTAACTTTTTCTGTAGTTAAAAGTCATTGCTTCTCCGTGCTACGTTTATTTCATAGTAACAACCACTTTTCTCACATAAAAACAATGGCAATAATAGTTCGGACGATTTGATTAGTGTTTGGGGGTGAGCAGATGACATTGCAATAAGTGAAAAGACAAAACCACAGTGGGAAGACCAATAGCCAGAAATACCTAATGCCAATGTGTTCTTTTTCGTCACATTGATCTTCAGTCGCCACTCACACATTACACATAAACACACATTAGCACAATAATCGAATTCGGATACACACACACACCACACACACCACACACACACACACACACACACACACACACACACACACACACACACACACACATACACACACACATACACACACACAACTCGCACACACACACACACACACACACACACAACACACAAAACAAACACACACACACACACTCGCACACACACACACACCACTCGCGCACACACACACACACACACACACACACACACACACACACACACACACACACACACACACACACACACACACACACACACACACACACACTTCTTCGTCTTCATCCCCCTCTCCTCCTTTCCTCATCCCATCCTCTCCTGCTCCTCCTCCTCTTCATCTCTTTGTTATTGTAGTTCTTTGTGTTGTCAGGGAAATCGTGTCAGGTCTGACAAGCACAGTTACGAATTGGGATTAGAGATGTTAAGAAACGAGTTCCACATTTCCATTTTTAAAGGCTGGTTTGCAAATGACAAAAAGACACCCTTTTGACACGACAAAAAGGCTAGAAACAGGGTCTGTCTCTAAAAGAACTTGACGTATGGAAATTCACGTTTTCCTATTCCTGGACGAATAAATCTACCAAGGCTCTTATTTGTTATTGTAGTTGTGTTTGTGAAACCATGTCAGTGCATTCGTTTCACACGATTTCGAAATAAGGTTTATACGGTTGGCTGTTTATGCCTCTAGAGAGGTTTGTCTGAGTTATCTGGTAGCTGCTTCACGTTTGTAGGATGTTTTATCGGCGATATTTTTGTGATTAATTTTGTTTGCTTTCGGTTACATTGGCCTCAGATGTGAGAGTAAAAGTGTTGGAGGTTTTATTTCATAAGGTTTCTATATATCTATCTGACATAAAGGTGTTATTGGGTGCCACTACATAAGCAAGGATATTATGTGGTTTACCCGAAACACAGCTTTATAGGAAACTAAAGGTAGCAGGTTTGAACGTTGTCTGAGCCAGAACGTTTAGCCCATCCATTAGATAATGTAATTTTGGCCTGGGTGCTAGCATTTTGAAGGAGAAAATAGTGTTATCATGCATGCAGCATCTATCTAGTACTTGTAAAACAATGAACAGCAACAAGGGGATTGCCCCTTGCAAAATTGTGTAGAAAATGCTACTCTTGTTGGAAAACAAATCAATACACATGCAAAGAGGATTTTGTAAGTGGCTCCTGGAGAAAGATACGTCTGCTGTCATTGAAAAAGGGTATGCAATACAATACATGATCATACAGAGCTATACGATACAACATCTGTCAAGACATTGCCAACAGTAGTTTTCTGTCTAAAGGTTATTTTGTACACTTCTGGTCAGCAGCGCTCCCACATAAAACAGAAAAAAAGAACAGAAATTAGGGCAGACATTGATAGTTTGTGCAAACACTGAAACACAGACTCTGAATTTTCTCAACTTTAGTAGAAAATACGTTGTAGTTAATCCAAGCATATCTAGCAGATTATTGATAGTCGTTACCATAGTTATACCATTTTGCAATTACAGCATTTTGAAATCTTGTCAACAGTGGAATGTTCTGCAGATCCTTTGAACTGTTGTCAAACACTTCCCCTTGGACCTCCGAGGCATGAAACCAGTCTCATGATTGCAAATGATTGTCAAACATCAGTGTTGTTGTCATTCCTCTTGAGCTCAAATGGCTGACAGCGGTGTTTCTGCCATTGTTTGCAATGTTTTTGTTTTCTGAAGCAACACACCCAGCGCATGCGGGGCATGACTTTGTGTCTGCCTCAGGAATTATTTTTGCATGTTAAACACTCCCAGCGGTTTCCTTTGTCAGGGAGCAGATGGGCCAGCAAACTGTCTGCTCCAAAGAGGGAAGTGTTTTACACAGATGGAACACCTCTGTGTGGCGGCCATTGTCTTACAGTTGACGGTGGGAGATGGGATGGGGGGGATGTGTTTGGATTGGCTGTTAACATCGTTCTGGCTGTTGTGATGACAGTTTGAATCTTGGTCAACAGGGAACTAATTGTAAGGAAGAATGGTATGGATGGTATGGTATGGTATGGTATGGTATGGTATGGTATGGTATGGTATGGTTGGTATGGTATGGTATGGTATGGTGTGGTGTGGTGTGGTGTGGTGTGGTATGGTGTGGTATGGTATGGTATGGTATGGTATGGTGTGGTGTGGTGTGGTGTGGTGTGGTTGTGTGGTGTGGTGTGGTGTGGTGTATGGTGTGGTGTGGTGTGGTGTGGTGTATGGTGTGGTGTGGTGTGGTGTGGTGTGTGGTGTGGTGTGGTGTTGGTGTGGTGTGGTGTGGTGTTTGGTGTTATGGTTGGTGTGGTGAGTGATGGGATGTGTGTAGGTGTGGTGTTGTGTGGATGTGGTGTGTGGTGGGGCTGTGTGTAGTGGTGTGGGTGAGGTGGTGTGGGGTGTGGTGTGGTGTTGGATTGGTATGGTATGGTATGGTATGGTATGGTATGGTATGGTATGGGATGGTATGGTATGGTTATGGTTGTTGGTGTGGTTGGTATGTGTATGGTGTGGTGTGTGTTGTTGGTGGTGTGGTGGTATGGTATGGTATGGTGTGTGGTGTGGTGTGGTGTGTGTGGTGGTGTGTGGGTATGGTGTGTGGTGTGGTGTGGTGTGGTGTTGTGTGGGTGGGTGGGGTGTGCTGTGTGGTGTGGTGTGGTGTGGTGTGGTGTGGTGTGGTACGGCACAGTACGGTACGGTTATGGTATGGTATTTGGCAATACTTCATTGTTCTCTCCATTGAACAAACTTTGGAAGAATTTGTCCTCAAAACTTTTTCCTTTTCATATTGAGTTTTTTTTGTTTTGTTTTTCATCATTTGACTGTGAAGGCAGACACACGTAGAATGGAAGGAGGAAGCTGGCTGAATTTGCTTTTCCAATTTTTCCAGGCTGTTCCACTATTGATCCCACATGGTTGACAGAAGACAGAACAAAAGAAAGAAAAATATGGAGAAATTGACGGAGCAGCCAATTTCACATTTCGTGTACTAATGATGTTTGGTTTTAAGAGATATGCTTAGCTGTAGGCGTTTACTCACCAGATATCATCAAGCATTTGTCCATGCCTGCAAGCTTTTGATACTACCTGATAATGCCCCAGGGCAATGTGTAAACTGACATTTTCCATGCAAAGCAATAGGTCAGGCCTATTGATTTTTGTTAACAAATCCCAATGGGAATATTTGCCCTGGGGCATCTTGATGTTAAAAAAAGGGCCTTGAATGGCCAACTGCTGCAGTAAATGTGCAGATTCATTTTGTCCCTGTGTTGGAAAGGAGCTTGTGTGCTTTGATTATTGTGTGACTGTACAGCAGCATTAGGGAGGGGGGTGTTGTTTTCTCTATTTATGTATTAATTTCACATTTATCTTTTTTTTTATTTACATATTTTTATGGTTAGAGTTATAGTTTGCTTGAGTTGTATGGAACAGTTTTTGGATGTTTTTTTCTGTCTGTCTGTGTGTCTTTCTCTGTCTTTCTGTCTCTCTGTTTCTCTGTCTGTCTGTGTCTGTGTCTCTCTCTCTTTGTCTTTCTCTTTTTCTCTCGTTTTAGATTGAATACAGTGTGTGCGTGCATGCGTGCATGTGTGTATGTGCGTGTGTGTGTTTGCCTAATGCAGACCTATACATTATTCTATTATTGGTCTTTAGTTACAGTATACACATCGCACGTTAAAAACATAAGTACAATGATCGAACCTGCACACACACACACACACACACACACACACACACACACACACACACACACACACACACACACACACACACACACACACACACACACACCACACACACACAGAATTCTTCCCCATCTTCCCCTGGCCCTTCCCCCCCCTTCTCTCTCCCCTCCTCACAATCCTCCCCTGACTAAGTCCTGCTTCTCTTTACCTCATTTCCTTTCACCTTTTCCTCCACATTGTTATCTTTTTTCGTTGTCCTAGTTTTCAGTGACATCGTGTCACATGGTTGACAATCCGTATTTGCAAATTTAAACTAAAGACGCTGAAGGAAGCGTTTCTTCGAGCTTCATTTACATGTTTAAAGGCTCTTTTGCAACTTAACAAAATAACCTCCCACCCCTTCTGACACATAAAATAGGTCAGGAAATATTTCTACATCGGAAAGAACTTGACATATGGAAATGTACGTTTCCAGTTTCTTTGTGTAGAAATTATTTCTGGCTTGTTTCGTCTAGGTACTTGTGTTTGTTCGTCTGTGTGTATGTATACAATTCACAGGACAATCAAAATCAGCTTTACCTGATTGTTTGTTTGTTTGCCTCTAGAGCCGTTTGTGTGAATGTCTGTCACAAACTAACTATACATCTGTAGGGTCTTTAAAGTCAATATCTATACTATTGAAAACATTTGATGAGCATTTGTTTACCCACAAAAACAAAGAGCATTGCCTCAGATGTGAGAAGTAAAAGGTGTGCCTTACTTTTAAGAGGTTGAGTTATTCATTGAAGTGGGAATATTGCTTGCAGGTGAGGAAGGGGAACTGGTGGTCCTAGCAGAAACACACCTATCTTAAAATATAAAGGTCTTGGGTTTAATTCCTGTGTCAGTCTGAACTTTTCCCAAATTAATCCATGGATGGAGGCCTAGGTACCAGTTGTTTCAGCACAAGATGATAAATTGAGGTACTTTGTGCAAAGAAATAGTTCACATAAAAAAACTTGCAGAAGCAAGAAAGTTTCCATTGTAGAATACTGTAGTAGGGAAAACAACATTTGTACACAGAAGAAAATACATGCAAAGAAGGCTTTACTTTTTTTTTGAATAGTCGACTTATATTGGTGGTAGTACACTCTAACCAAAGAAAGCAATTCAAACTTCAAGCAGAAAAAATTGCTGTGTTTAGAACATAGTATGCAATCAAATATGAGATCTTCCTTGATTTTACTGATTGTAGTTTTTTGAATGCTCATATCATGGGTGCATATTTCTGGTCAGCAGTCTCCACATAAAAAATGGGAAAAGATTTATCCTTTCTTGATGCATAGAGTGGATATACTTCAGTATGTGCAAGCACAAAAACAGGATCTTCTGACCTTTCAACTTTACTGCAAATGCATCGCTATTAGCCTATGTACAGCTACATGATTTTACAGCAAGCAGGCGAATGACAGTTAACACCATATTGATAGTTTTCTAAATGTCATGTCAGCAGTGAAATGCTCCACAAATCCTTTGAACTGTTGTCAAACACTCCGCCTTGGATTTCTTGGGCATGAAACCAGTCTCGTGATTGCAAATGATTGTCAAACACCAGTGTTATCATCTTTCCGCTTCAGGTCAATTGGCTGACAGCGGCGTTTCTGACCTTTTTCCAGTATTTGTTTTGTTCTGTAAAACAACAAACGCTGCACACGGTAGAACGTGACCTTGAGTCTGTTACAAGAGTTGGTTTTGCATGTTAAACTGTTATTGGCTG
>CM060323.1:11396551-11399051 GCA_030674155.1 Stramonita haemastoma
TTTTTGGGTTACATTTTTAATATTCCTATATTTTAAACGCGATTTAAAAAATTTTGGCAAATAAGTATAATAGTATACCATGCGTAGCTTTTCTTTTTTCGCAAGAAACTGTATACACAGAACTCACTGTCTTTCAACAATTGGTGCTTGGAAAGAGAGGAATGAAAGAGCTACTAAAATCTTAATTCTAAATTGGTCCGGGCAGTGCCATTATTGATCCAAATCGTTTCGTTCCAAAGACAACCGGAGTGAGAGGTAGAAACGCGATCCAGCAATTAAAGGGTGTAGGTTTTTCATGCTAACGATGTTTACTTTCCCTGGGGACGCCGGTCTGTGGAACTTGCCTGTGCCCGGAGACATTGACCTTTCTGTCAACAAACTGTTAGTCGTGTCGTCTGATGCCATCCTCTGGGCTGAAGATGGCCTGACCTCTACGTACATGATATTAATTATTATGAGAATGTGCTGGTCTACACAGGACGGACGCTACAGTCGAGTGGTTAAGAATGTTTTACTTCAATCCTGCGGGTGAGTGAAGTCATGGGTTTGAGTCTCGACGGCGGTGTCTGGTAAAAAAAAAAAGGGGGTGTCAAGTCAAGTCAAAAACGCTTTAATCATCCCTGAAGGGCAATTACAAATACTGACAAGTATATTGATACGAATCATAATCGAAATATTTCAACACGAAATAGCTACAGTTCCTATTTGTTCAGACATTATATGATAACTTCAAATAAAAATTCACAAACACTCACACTCGGTGGGTAGTTTTTTTTTTACGATCTCCCAGATTAAATTTATTTGCAGGTTTGTTAGTGTCTTAATTCCCTTCGTGCATATACCCATGCCCAGAAGATCAGATTATGCCCGTTTAAGATCCCGTTATTCATGTCAGCGTTTAGTGGGTGAAGGAAACACGAACATACCCAGCATGCAACGTGTATTCAGTTTTAAGTGATCACCTAAGTTTCAGTTCAAGGTGGAAATAAATAATTACCACTGGGAAAATGAAGTGTGTCGTTGTTCAACACAACAAACAATCGGTTTAAACAGAAACGGAACACGATACGAAAATAGTGTTCGCACAATGATGACTAAAAGAACAAGATTGGGGACATGTATGAGTAATATCCTAATTGTGGGCATATTTCTCTTTCTTTTTCTTTCTTTCGCCCTGTCTCTGTCACTGTCTGTCTATCTGTTGGCCTGTCTCTGTCCCCTCTCTCTCTGTTTCTGTCTCACTCACACACACACACACACACACACACACACACACACACAGATATATATATATATATTATATATATATATATATATATATATATATATATATATATATATATATATAATATATATACAGGACACAAGGAAACATACACATATACACACAACACACAACATACACTAACTGTATTATATCACTTTCTATGTATAATGGTACTTTCTCGTGGACAGACGTTAAAAATGAACATGCACAATATAACATATGTAAAAGTGTATAATATGATAAATATATATATGTCATATATAATATATATATATATATATATATATATATATATATATATATAATATATATATATATATATATATAAACACAAACACAACAAACACACACAGACACACACACACTTATATATATATATATATAAACATAAACACACAAACACACCACTTACACACGTCCGGACGCGCGAGCGCGCGCGCGCGCGCACACACACGCACACACAACACACACACACACAACCACACACACACGCAATGGGGGGGGGGAGAAAGGACCCAGGAACACACACACACACACACACACACACACACACACACACACACACACACACACACACACACACACACACACACACACACACACACACACACACACACACACACACACACACACACACACACACACACACGCTAAAGCAGCATGTTCTGGCCAGTTGTACATCCCATTGTCTTCCCGTTACTGCCTCCCTGTCTTCCCATTGTCTTCCCGTTACTGCCTCCCTGTCTTCCCATTGTCTTCCTGTTACTGCCTCCCTGTCTTCCCCTTGTCTTCCTGTTACTGCTACCTATCTTCCTATTGTCTTCCTGTTACTGCTCCTCTATCTTCCTATTGTCTTTCTGTTACTGCCTCCTTATCTTCCCATTGTCTTCCTGTTACTGCCTCCCTGTCTTCCTATTGTCTTCCTGTTACTGCCTCCCTACCTTCCCATTGTCTTCCTGTTACTGCCTCCCTATCTTCCCATTGTCTTCCTGTTACTGACTCCCTATCTTCCCATTGTCTTCCTGTTACTGCCTCCCTATCTTCCCACTGTCTTCCTGTTACTGACTCCCTATCTTCCGATTGTCTTCCTGTTACTGACTCCCTATCTTCCCACTGTCTCCCTGTTACTGCCTCCCTGTCTTCCCATTGTACTCCTCGGTGACCTGTCTTCCTTTGAAGTCACTACAACAGTCCGCTCTCTCTCTTTTTTTTCTCCACCGTTTGAAGTCACTA
>CM060323.1:11407003-11409503 GCA_030674155.1 Stramonita haemastoma
TTGTTTCTGCCATTGTTTGCAACCGTTTTTTGTTTTCTGAAGCAACACACCCACGCATGACTTTGTGTCTGCCTCGGGAATTATTTTTGCATGTTAAAACACTCCAGCGGTTTCCTTTGTCAGGGAGCAATGGGCCAGCAAACTGTCTGCTCCAAAGAGGGAAGTGTTTTTTACACAGATGGAACACCTCGTGTCGCGGCCATTGTCTTACAGTTAAACGGTGGGAGATGGGATGGGGTGGGATGTGTTTGGATTAGCTGTTAACATCGTTCTGGCTGCTGTGAGGACAGTTTGAATCTGGTCAACGGGGACTAATTGTAAAGGAAGAATGGTGTGGTATGGTAATGGTGTGATGTGGTGTGGTCCTGGTCTGGTCTGTCTGGTCCTGGTATGGTGTATGGTTATGGTGTGGTGTGGTGTATGGTATGATGTGGTGTGGTGTGGTGGGGTGGGTGTATGGTAATGGTAAGGTGTGTGTGTGGTGTGGTGTGTGGTGTGGTGTGGTGTGGGTTGTTGGGTGGGGTGGGGTGTGCTGTGTGGTGTGGTGTGGTGTGGTACGGCACAGTACGGTACGGTATGGTATGGTATTTGGCAATACTTCATTGTTCTCTCCCATTGAACAAACTTTGGAAGAATTTGTCCTCAAGACCTTTTTCCTTTTTCATATTGAGGTTTTTTCTGTTTTGTTTTTCATCATTTGACTGTGAAGGATGACACAAGCAGAATGGAAGGAGAAGCTGGCTGAATTTGCTTTTCCAATTTTTCCAGCTGTTCCACTATTGATCCTACATGGTTGACAGAAGACAGAACAAAAGAAAGAAAAACATGGAGAAATTGACGGAGCAGCCAATTTTACATTTCGTGTACTAATGATGTTTGGTTTTAAGAGATGTGCTTAGCTGTAGGCGTTACTCACCAGATATCATCAAACATTTGTCCATGCCTGCAAGCTTTTGATACTACCTGATAATGCCCCAGGGCAATGTGTAAACTGACATTTTCCGATGCAAAGCAATAGGTCAGGCCTATTGATTTTTGTTAACAAATCCCAATGGGAATATTTGCCCTGGGGCATCTTGATGTTAAAAAAGGGCCTTGAATGGCCAACTGCTGCAGTAAATGTGGCAGATTCATTTTGTCCCTGTGTTGGAAAGGAGCTTGTGTGCTTTGATTATTGTGTGACTGTACAGCAGCATTAGGGAGGGGGTGTTTTTTCTCTATTTATGTATTAATTTCACATTTATCTTTTTTTTATTTACATTTTTTTATGGTTAGAGTTATAGTTTGCTTGAGTTGTATGGAACAGTTTTTGGATGTTTTTTTCTGTCTGTCTGTGTGTCTTTCTCTGTCTTTCTGTCTCTCTGTTTCTCTGTCTGTCTGTGTCTGTGTCTCTCTCTCTTTGTCTGTCTCTTTTTCTCTCGTTTTAGATTGAATACAGTGTGTGCGTGTATGCGTGCATGTGTGTATGTACGTGTGTGTGTTTGCCTAATGCAGACCTATACATTATTCTATTATTGGTCTTTAGTTACAGTATACACATCGCACGTTAAAACACATAAGTACAATGATCGAACCTGCACACCACACAACCCACACACACACACACACACACACACAAAACACACACACACACACACACACACACACACATAATTCTTCCCCATCTTCCCCTGGCCCTCCCCCCCCCCCTTCTCTCCCCTCCTCACAATCCTCCCTCTGACTAAGTCCTGCTTCTCTTTACCTCATTTCCTTTCACCTTTTCCCCCATATTGTTATCTTTTTTTCGTTGTCCTAGGCTCTTTTGCAACTTAACAAAATAACCTCCCCACCCCCTTCTGACACATGAAATAGGTCAGGAAATATTTCTACATCGGAAAGAACTTGACATATGGAAATGTACGTTTCCAGTTTCTTTGTGTAGAAATTATTTCTGGCTTGTTTCGTCTAGGTACTTGTGTTTGTTCGTCTGTGTGTATGTATACAATTCACAGGACAATCAAAATCAGCTTTACGTGATCGTTTGTTTGTTTGCCTCTAGAGCCGTTTGTGTGAATGTCTGTCACAAACTAACTGTACATCTGTAGGGTCTTTAAAGTCAATATCTATACTATTGAAAACATTTGATGAGCATTTGTTTACCCACAAAAACAAAGAGCATTGCCTCAGATGTGAGAAGTAAAAGGTGTGCCTTACTTTCAAGAGGTTGAGTTATTCATTGAAGTGGGAATATTGCTTGCAGGTGAAGAAGGGAAACTGGTGGTCCTAGCAGAAACACACCTGTCTAAAATATAAAGGTCTTGGGTTTAATTCCTGTGTCAGTCTGGACTTTTCCCAAATTGTGCAAAGAAATAGTTCACATAAAAAAAACTTGCAGAAGCAAGAAAGTTTCCATTGTAGAATGCTGTAGTAGGGAAAACAACATTTGTACACAGAAGAAAATACATGCAAAGAAGGCTTTACTTTTTTTTGAATAGTCGACTTATATTGGTGGTAGTACACT
>CM060323.1:11414503-11429503 GCA_030674155.1 Stramonita haemastoma
TGTCTGTTTGTCTCGTTCTCTCTGTCTCTCTGTGTCTCTCTGTCTCTGTCTATCTCTCTCTCGTATCTATGTATCTCTCATCCCCTCTCTCTCTCTCTCTCTCTCTCTCTCTCTCTCTCTCTCTCTCTCTCCTCTCTCTCTCTCTCTCTCTCTCTCTCTCTCTCTCTCTCTCTCTCTCTCCCTCCCTCCCTCCCTCCCTTTCTCTTTCTTTCTTTCTGTCTTTCTTTCTTTCACTGATACATACCAAATGTCAACATGATTTCCCTGAAAAACACAAGGAATTCTGAACAACTGATCAAGTTGTATGGTGACCCTTCATTGCCTGTGAAGGTTAAAACGGTCGGACAAGCACACTGGACCTACACAGGGATCAATACCCAGCCATATCAGTTGTTGTTGTTTTTTAGATTGCCTTACTGTTCTATACCTTTTGGGTTACATTTTAATATTCCTATATTTTAAACGCGATTTAAAAAATTTTGGCAAATAAGTATAATAGTATACCATGCGTAGCTTTTCTTTTTTCGCAAGAAACTGTATACACAGAACTCACTGTCTTTCAACAGTTGGTGCTTGGAAAGAGAGGAATGAAAGAGCTACTAAAATCTTAATTCTAAATAGTTGGTCCGGGCAGTGCCATTATTGATCCAAATCGTTTCGTTCCAAAGACAACCGGAGTGAGAGGTAGAAACGCGATCCAGCAATTAAAGGGTGTAGGTTTTTCATGCTAACGATGTTTACTTTCCCTGGGGACGCCGGTCTGTGGAACTTGCCTGTGCCCGGAGCATTGACCTTTCTGTCAACAAACTGTTAGTCGTGTCGTCTGATGCCATCCTCTGGGCTGGAGATGGCCTGACCTCTACATTATATTAATTATTATGAGAATGTGTTGGTCAGCACAGGACGCACGCTACAGTCGAGTAGTTATTTATTTATTTTATTTATTTATCAATTTTATTCTTTTATATCGAGGATAATGGAATGAGCACTCATGTGCTTTTTTTTTTACATCCAGTCCCCGTGTGTATGCAGCTTTTGTAAATCATGTCATCTGTTCCCACCGGCATACGATGGCCTACTCTTACGAAAAGCGGAACAGGATTTAACGTGTGCGCAAGATGTTTTGCGTGCGTTCGCACACGGGCCTCGGTTTACAATCTCATCCGAAGGACTTTTGGGGGAGTGGAGTAAGCACTGAAGTTAACTCCAGAGGAAAAATCCTCTCGAATGGGAATCGAACCCGGTCGTCAAATTGCGAGCACAATGTTCGCACAATGTTCTGACCATTAGGCTATCCCGTCCCCCTGGTTAAGACTGTTTGACTTCAATCCTGCGGGTGAGTGAAGTCGTGGGTTTGAGTCTCGGCCGCGGTGTCTGGTAAATTGAGGGTGGGTAGTTAGGTTTTTTTCACGATCTCTCAGGTTAACTTTATTTGCAGATCAGTTAGTGCTTCAATTCCTTTCGTGCATACATATATACCCGTGCCCAGAAGACCAAATATGCACTTTAAGATCCCGTTATTCATGTCAGCGTTCGGTGGGTTACGGAAACACGAACATATCCAGCATGCATCGTGTATTCAGTTTTTAGTGATCATATGGTTTTCAGTTCAAAGTGGAGATAACGACCACTGGGAAAAATGAAGTGTGTCATTGTTCAACACAACAAACAATCGGGTTACACAGAAACTGAACACGATACGAAAATTGTCTTCGCACAATGATGACAAAAAGAAAAAGATTGGGGACATATATGAGTAATATCCTAATTGTGGGCACATTTCTCTTTATTTTCTTTCTTTTGCCCTGTCTCTGTCACTGTCTGTCTATCTGTTGGTCTGTCTGTCTGTCTGTCTGTCTCTCTGTCTCTGTCTCTGTCTCTCTCTCTCTCTCTCACACACACACACACACACACACACACACACACACACACACACACACACACACACACACACACACACACACACACAACTACAGCACAATTCGCCATGACATCCATTGTCTTCCGCTACTGCCATGTTTCCATTGTTTTCCTGTTACTGCCTCCTATCATTCCCATTGTCTTCCTGTACTTCCTCCCTATCTTCCCATTGTTTCCTGTTACTTCCTCCCTATCTTCCCATTGTCTTCCTGCTACTTCCTCCCTATCTTCCCATTGTCTTCCTGTTACTTCCTCCCTATCTTCCCATTGTCTTCCTGTTACTGCCTCCCTATCTTCCCATTGTCTTCCTGTTACTCCTCCCTATTTCCCATTGTCTTCCTGTACTGCCTCCCTGTCTTCCCATTGTCTTCCTGTTACTGCCTCCCTATCTTCCCATTGTCTTCCTGCTACTGCCTCCCTATCTTCCCATTGTCTTCCTGCTTACTGCCTCCCTATCTTCCCATTGTCTTCCTGTTACTACCTCCCTATCTTCCCATTGTCTTCCTGCTACTGCCTCCCTATCTTCCCATTGTCTTCCTGTTACTACCTCCCTATCTTCCCATTGTCTTCCTGCTACTGCCTCCCTATCTTCCCATTGTCTTCCTCCTACACTGCCCCCTATCTTCCCATTGTCTCCCTATCCCCTACTCTTCTGCTACTGCCTCCCTATCTTCCCATTGTCTTCCTGTTACTGCCCCCTATCTTCCCAATGTCTTCCTGCTACTGCCTCCATATGTTCCCATTGTCTTCCTGTTACTGCCTCCCTATCTTCCCATTGTCTTCCTGCTACTGCCTCCCTATCTTCCCATTGTCTTCCTGTTACTGCCCCCTATCTTCCCATTGTCTTCCTGCTACTGCCTCCATATCTTCCCATTGTCTTCCTGCTACTGCCTCCATATCTTCCCATTGTCTTCCTGCTACTGCCTCCATATCTTCCCATTGTCTTCCCGTTACTGCCTCCATATCTTCTCATTGTCTTCCTGCTACTGCCTCCATATCTTCCCATTGTCTTCCTGCTACTGCCTCCATATCTTCCCATTGTCTTCCTGTTACTGCCTCCATATCTTCCCATTGTCTTCCTGTTATTGCCTCTCTATCTTCCCATTGTCTTCCTGCTACTGCCTATCTTCCCATTGTCTTCCTGTTACTGCCTCCCTGTCTTCTCATTGTCTTCCTGTTACTGCCTCCCTATCTTCCTATTGTCTTCCTGTTACTGCCTCCCTGTCTTCTCATTGTCTTCCTGTTACTGCCTCCCTATCTTCCTGTCACTGCCTCACTATCTTCCCATTGTCTTCCTGTTACTGCCCCCTATCTTCCTATTGTCTTCCTGTTACTGCCTCCCTATCTTCCTGTTACTTCCTCCCTATCTTCCCATTGTCTTCCTGTTACTGCCTCCCTATCTTCCCATTGTCTTCCTGTTACTGCCTCCCTATTTTCCCATTGTCTTCCTGTTACTGCCTTCCTATCTTCCCATTGTCTTCCCGTTACTGCCTCCATATCTTCCCACTGTCTTCCTGTTACTGCCTCCCTGTCTTCCCATTGTACTCCTCGGTGACCTGTCTTCCTTTGAAGTCACTACAACAGTCCGCTCTCTTTTTTTTCTCTCCACCGTTTGAAGTCACTACAGTCTGTCCCTCTCTTTTCTCCATTGTTTGAAGTTTCTGGCCACACCAGGCCCCCATTCAGATAGTTTCCTTGCAGTGCTTTAAAAGGAAACTGCCTATAGATACTTTTACTTTGCAAGCAGGGGTGGGGGTGGGGGGGCCCTTGCAAGGTTTACTCCAGCCATCATGAAAATAAGGGAACATCCAGGCACCATCAAATGACTCTTCCTTTTTTTATAAAGGTTAAACGCAACTTTGGAAACTTTCTTTGTTACCAACAAAAGTTTGTTTCTTGACGTTCTCATTAGTTCTTTACTATTATCTTAAATGTCTTCCAGTCTGTGCTTAAGAAAAGAAAAAGAGAGAAAGTAAAAGTAGAAAAAATGGGACTATCCAGAACACAGTTCATTTTTTTCTTTTTTCTTTTGTATTGGGAACTGTATATAACCTTTTTTGTATTAGTTCTTTTCCCAATTTTATTGTAATGTTCTTCTTCTTTGTCGTGGAACGCTCAGACAGCAAACTATTGCTGTAGGTCTTATGAGCGAAAATGCGTCGCGCTGCCGTTACACGCCTGATAAGTCAGGCCCAGCACTTTCGACTTCGGCACAGGGGGAGAACTGTTCTCTGTTCAGTCTTTCTTGATAACAGGCAGCAGGAGAATGGACCAAGAAGGCAGAACATAGACAAGAAGGAAGTAAAAAAAACATTTTTAAAGGAAAAGGAACAAGGCTGAAACAGAGAGAGGGATAGAAAAGAGGGAATTCCTAGTGCAGAATTTCCAGAAGGTGGAGGTGCTATTTATACTGACAGGATCTCGGCATCTCCATGGGGAAGATTGTGAGGTCAGTTGTGACGTTTGTTGACCGACAATAGTTCGTGTACTGACGTCATTGTGGATTGATTGATTGATTGGTTGGTTGGTTGGTTGGTTGATTGATTGATTGATTGATTGATTGATTGATTGATTGATTGATTGATTGATTGATTGATTGATTCAATCATTCATTCATTCATTCATTCAATCATTATCAATCCATTCTACAGACTAACTAGAAGTTGGCCTGGAGGAATGCCGTTCAGAAGTGAATGGATGTATATAAGATATATAATAAAGGATCCAAGGTACTCTGACCTCAGTTTACTTAAATATGTGTGTTTGTGGATGTTTTGAAATGCTAACAATGCTGTGATGTTGTGGATCTCTCTCTCTCTCTCTCTCTCTCTCTCTCTCTCTCTCCTCTCTCTCTCTCTCTCTCTCTCTCTCTCTCTCTCTCTCTCTCTCTCTCTCTCTCTCTCTCCCCCTCTCTCTGTGAACACTTTGTGTTCTCTCCCTCTCAACATTGTTGTAATAACTCACAAAGAAACCCCAAGAATTTGCAATGGCTACTTCAAATTTCTTCCACTCAAGATCAGATCATTTGAGATCATCTGAATTTATTGACCAGGTACTGTTTTCCTTGCCCAGCTTTTCTTATTTTCTTTTTATCTTCTTTTTTTCCTATAGAATGAATAGCAAAGACTGCAGTTAATAGAGTAGCATCTTGACATTGCATTGAAGAACCAAAGAAGTAATGGCCAAATAAAGCCGGAAAGTAGCCTTTTTTTTAGGAAAAACAAACTTGAACTAATCTAGACTGACAACGCCGTGTCTGTCCATTCACGCGCGCGCGCGCGCGCACACACACACACACACACACACACACACACACACACACACACGCAAACACACACATATATATGCACACACACGCGCATACACACAGTCATGCAAACACTCATACATACACATTGCACACACATACACGCGCACACACACACACATGCACACGCACGCGCATACACACAGTCACGCAAACACTCATACATACACATGCACACACATACTTACACACACACACTTTTTTTCAACACAATTCCTTTATTATCTCTATGAACACACACCCCCACCCCCCACCCCCCACCCCCAATTAAAAAAAACAACAACTAAACCAACAAACACACGCTAAAAACAAGCATACTAAACTCCCCAAAACAGTAAAACACTTCAAAGCCCTCTCGCAGTAGAACTAACCCCCTTCCCTCCCCTGACTGTGTCCCCCCCCCCCCCCCCACACACACACACACACGCACACACACCAGACTATTCCACACCCCAGGGGGACAATGGACTTTAGCCCTGGGGCAGGGGAAAAAGCAGCAGTGCTGACGTAGCGTCAGTTAAACAGGTCAGGCTAAGGGGGCCGTCTCTTCTTCCCCCAACAGATGGACTGAGGGATCACAGGCCCCAGGGTGATGATATGAGGTCTGTGTGTTTGCAGTCAGGCCCTTTTGTCTTGTGTGAGCGCTGGTTTGAGGAGACTAATACTTGTAGAAGGGGGGGGAGTGGAGAAGAGATTTGTTCTCGGTTTGCATTGCCGTTTTCTCCCCCTCCTCCCCCCGCTTCCACTCTATACAACCACTGACTCGTAACGCCTCTGGCACAGAACAGAGCAGAGCAGAACAGAGCAGAGCAGAACAGATCGTGGCGATTTAAAATATGTGACAAAAGAGTGGGAGTGTCTGGGGGAGTTTTTTTCTGAAAGAACTGATGGTAGTGAATATTTTTGTTGTTATTTGCTGAGATCTTTATTGCTATTCTGAAGTATGTACAAAAAATTATGAAGAGTTTTTTAATAGCAAGTTTTCTGGATAAACTTGTTTGTTCGTGTGTTTGTTTTTCATTTAAAGTCTGTTCGCACTAGGTGGTAATAAAAATCTTGAATAGATTTAAACAAGAATTTAAAGTAGCTTCAACAAACCACACAATTAAAACAGTTAAAAGAAAGCCTACAACAGAACATCAATGGCAGATGGAGAAGCAACTTTAGCACTATCAACAATTTCTGGTCTATTTGTTTTTAAACTACACGAGATCAATATGTAAACTGGCGTATGCTTTGCATGCAAGAGATGCTTGCTGTCTTAAAGAAAGAACACTACTGTGCTCTGCTTTCATCCCTGCCCCCCCCCCCCCCACACACACACACTAATAACACAACACAACACCACACACACTAAACACAGCACAACACACATACACACACACACACGCACGCACACACACACACACACACACACACACACACACACACACACACACACACACACACACACACACACACACAACACGCTCGCGCGCGCGCACACACACATTCTGGAATTACCTACCTCCTTTTCTAAAATTAGTTCCTTCAAAACAAGAAACTTTTGAGGAACATCTGATGGACAAACTATAAGTCCGCGTTTATGTTCGATACTACCTCACATTTGGCTGCTTATTGTTATTCATGCCCATGTTATTTTGTATTTTTATTATTTGTATGTATGATGTGAGCTTATGTTGTACTGTCTTGGGTTTGTTTATTTGTTTTGTTTTTTCATCTTGAGAGATTTGCTGGAAAGAAGTCGTCTTTTATTTTAGTTTTTCAACAAAGGTTGATATTTGTCTTTGAATATTTTAGAAGTCAATTTACATGACTTTTTTGTGTGAGTGCAGGATGAAAAAAGTTGTGTAAACTTAATCTTTTACCCTCAATAAAGATCATTTTGACTCGACTTGACTTCACACACACACACACACACACACACACACACACACACACACACACACACACACACACACACACACACACACACCCCCCACAACACAACACAACACAACACAACACAACACACAACACAACACACACACACACACACACACACACACACACACACACAACACACACACACACACTAAAACACAATACAACACAACCCAACACACACACAACACAACACAACACAACACACACACACACACACACACACAACACACACACACAACCACACACACACACACACAGCTAACAGGCAAGCATGCAAGCCCAGTTTAAATCACTCCACACGATACAATACGTCCGTCTCCCTGACAGGCCTTGCAGGAGGGGAGCGGCCTTGTTTAATCAGAAGTGGATAATTTAAAATGCCAGTTTACGTTGCCCACACAGGCTAAGTGAAACCCTGCACTCTTGTTTGTCTGTTCGGCCCTCAAGGGCTGCGCCATTTTGGCGGGAAAACGCTTGACAGCTAGCGCCACCTATGGAAGGAAACCACAAAAGCTGTAAGGAACCAGAACTCCGCTGATAAACAGGTGGCGATTAAAAACAAACTGGGGAAGCCGTAACCATTCCCGAGTTGGACTGATGATAAAAGAGGTGATTTTGTTGTTTTTTTCGAAGGCTTGGGAAACATGTTTTGAGCGTCTTGTAGAAGTGAAGTTTTCAACACACACATACATACACGCGCATACACACGCGCGCGCGCACACACACACACACATACACACACAAACACACACAAATATACACATACATTGAAATAGATTATATATAGATATAGATATACCTACACATAATTATATAACTTTATATATATAATTATGTGTGTCTGGGTGTATATGTATACATACATACACACGCATACACACACGCTCTCGCTCGCTCTCTCTCTCTCTCTCTCTCTCTCTCTCTCTCTCTCTCTCTCTCTCTCTCTCTCTCTCTCTCTCTCTCTCTTCTCTCTCTCTCCAGGCTGTGAGCCTTGTTTCTTAGCCTCTCGTGTATTTTTCCCCAGCAAACTATGTGACATGTCATTGTCAGTGTGTCATTCTGGTCAACAAGTGAATGGAGATTGGAAAACATCACATGATTTAAGCTTTATGGCGTATTTGAAGGCTGAGTAAAAAAAATAAAAAAATAAAAATAAAAAAAATCTTTGTAACTTTAATCTGTTCACTTTGTGCGTTTGAGTTTATAGTTGTTATGCATGTTGCTGTTTCAATCACTATTTCCTACTACAACCTTTGCTCTTGCTTTGTTGTGAGTTTTTTGTTTTGTTTTGGGGGGTGTTGGGTTTTTTTTTAGTGGTTGGCTTGCATGGTTGATTAGTTGGTTGGATGGCTAAATGTATTGGGGAGAAGGAGGGGGGGGGGCGGCAAGGAGTAATTTCCATTTCAGATGACTCATGACCTCCGTGCCAAAGGTGAAATATTTTTCTTTGTGTGATTGCCATTGTCTCCTGGGCTGCCACTTGGAGACAGGAACAGGAAGAGTTGCCGTCTGAGAAAGACTGTCTCTCTATTTCTCTCTGTCTGTCTGTCTGTCCGTCCGTCCATCCGTCCGTCTGTCTGTCTGTCTGTCTGTCTGTCTGTTTGTCTCTCTCTCTCTCTCTCTCTCTCTCTCTCTCTCTCTCTCTCTCTCTCTCTCTCTCTCTCTCTCTCCTCTCTCTCTCTCTCTCTCTCTTCTCTCTCTCTCTCTCACTCACTCACTCACTCGTACTTACTCACTCACTCTCTCAATCACTCACAGTGTACCACGTCATTCGTCAGGATTGCTGTCTGAGCGTTCAACATGAAGAAATACAATGGCACACACACACACACCACACACACACACACACACACACACACACACACACACACACACACACGCACACACACATACACACACACATACACGCGCGCGCACACACACACACACACACACACACACACAAAGCACACACACACACACACACACACACACACACACACAAGCACAACACACACACGCACGCACCACGCACGCACGCACACACCACACACACACACACACACACACACACACACACACACGCACGCATGCATGCACATACGCACACACACACACGAGAGAGAGACAGAGACAGAGACAGAGACAGACAGACAGACAGACAGACAGACAGACAGATCTCCCTTTGTGCTTTTTCTCCGGGTTTTTGAAACAACACAGATTTTTAGTTAACTTTTTTTTTTCTTTCTGACTTGCTTGCAAGGTGAAGAAGAATAATTATTATTGTTCAGCGGGACGAGCCCTCTCTTCAGTGTATGCACTATTCATGACTTAGGGCCAGGGTTCTTTTTCCCCGTGCATGGCACCCTATCTCTGTTGAGTGGCATGCTCCCTTGATTGCTTTGAAGTACTTCGCACCCGCCTTCTGTGCATCTCGGGGTGAATGCAAGAGCTTTGTGGGGCTGCAAACGGCCCTCAGACAATCAGACAGGCTTGCTCTTTGGTGTTGTTGGCTTCACTGCTTTTGAAGCCCCTTTTGAGTTGACGGTGACGGTATTGTGTTCATCGATTTTCATATCGATCTCACTACTCAGAATTGTCCAGGTTTTTTTTTTTAAATTTTCATTAACAAAAGGTGTGTGAGGGTGATTTGACTTTGTAATGGATGAAAAGTTTAATTGTACATATACACATACTGTGCCTTTGTGTGCAAGTACGGATGCATGTGCGCACGTGCATACATATATGCATACATGCATACACACGCAAAGGTATGTACATACACGCGCTCACACACACACGCGCGCGCGCGCGCGCGCGCGCGCAGACACACACATGCACGCGCGCGAATAAATACGCGCACGCGTGCACGTGCGCGCACATACATACATACATGCATACATGCATACATAACATACATGCATACATGCATACATACATACATACATGCATACATGCATACATGCATACATACATACATACATACATACATACATACATACATACATACATACGTACGTACGTACGTACATACATACATACATACATACATACATACATACATACATACATACATACATACATACATACATACATACATACATACACACATACATTCATACATACATACATACATACATACATACATACATACATACATACATACACACATACACACACACACATACATACATACATACATACATACATACATACATACATACATACATACATACATACATACATACATACATACATACATACATAACATACATACACACACAAATATACTGGGAAAACGATACAGACAGAAAAGCACACACACACAGAGAAACACACACAGAAACACACACACACACATGCACGTACATACACACACATATACACACATACACACACATACACACACAGACACATACACACACACGCAAATGCACACACTGACACACACACACACACACACACGTACACACGTACCTACGTACACACACACACACACACACACACACACACACACACACACACACACACACACACACACACACACACACACACACACACACGAGTGCTGGGGAGGGTTGGAAAATCATTGAAGGAGTCATCATTAACTTTTAGTGGCCATATGAAGGGAGAGAGAGAGGGGGGGAGGAAGGGAGGGTAGGGAAGGAAGCCTACTGAAGATCAGCATACAGCGCATTCCCCCATGAATCCAACTTCACGTGGAAGAAGCTCACCGTCTGGGATATCTTCAATCCCTCCCTCCCTCCCTGATTAACCTGTCTTCTCATTGCCAGCACCCTATTCTTCCTTCTTCCTTCCCTCCCTCCCTCCTTCTATCCCTCCTTCCTTCCTTTTTTATGACAAGGAGTGATGCACAAGACTTGCATGAATAGGGTCGTCAAAGAACAGAAAAGTTTTGCAGAGAGAAGAAAGTTCTGAAATGAAAAAAAAAAAATTAGGAAGAGGAGAGAGAAAAAAAAAACTGGTATACTGCTGTCACATGCGCATTTGTGCATGTATGAAGGTGTGTGTGTGGGTGTGGACTTGCATACACACACACGCGTGCGCGCGCGTACACACACACGCACACATACGCGCACGCACACACACACATATGCGCGCACCGCACACGCACACTTTATATATAATTTATTTATTGATTTATTACCATTTCATGCCACAGCAGATTTCTCTGCGTGAAATTCGGGCTGCTCTCCCCGGGGAGAGCGCGTCGCCACAAGTGCAGCGCCACCAATTTTTTTCTTTTTCCTGTCTGCAACTGTATTTGTTTCCCTATCAGAGTGGCTTTTTCTACATAATTTTGCCAGGGACAACCCTCTTGTTGCCGTGGGTTCTTTTACGTGCGATAAATAATGATGTGTAACACACGGGACCTCAGTTTATCGTCTCTTCCGAAAGATTAGCGCCCAGACCACCACTCATGGTCTAGTGGATGGGGGAAAAGTTTCGGGTCCAAACGTGATTCAAACCACCGCACACTTCGACCTCGTGTGTATGTATAATTATATATGATCTATGATATATATATATATGATCCCCAAACTTAAGGCACAAAGATTCACTAGGTGCTTATTTTGTTGTTGTTTTTTCAACATAATATATTCTAAGCATATTTTCTTTCTCTTTTTATCATTGTCTTTTGAGGGCAGCTTCAAAAGGCCACAGGAATATCAAATATTCCTTTGAATGCAATTGACACTTTTAAATTCTGAAATGTGTCTTGCTGTAAGGTACCACAGCAGGTGGAGTTTCAATCACCGCCGGGACCTCTGATGAGGGCTCATCCAGGAGCCGAAACTCGAGTCAGGTCAGGCCAAAGGCATGGTTCTTACTCAGAAATGCCTACAATGCTGCCACTGAAAGACATTATTCCCTAGAATTTATTTTCATTTCTTTTTTTTTTTAATTTGAATCTTTGATAAGTCATTTTCAAAATGATTGAGAAGTTGGTAGCTGCATTTGTCTTTCCTCACTACTTTTTCCTCAAATATATATATATGTGTGTGTGTGTGTGTGTGTGTGTGTGTGTGTGTGGAATATGAGAGACAGAGACATAGAGAGAAGGTTGCAGAATGGTTGACGTTCACCTTCCAACAAGTAAACCGTAACGTCCTGGGTTCGATTCCCAGCCTCGCCCTTTCTTCCCAGTTTGACGGGAAAAATCGAACTGAATGTCAAACTCCTTGAGATGAAACTATAAACCGAGGCCCCGTGTGCGAACGCACGCAGAACATCTAGAGCACACGTTAAACACCCGTTCCGTCTTTCGGAAGAGCAGGCCATTATGTGCTGGTAGGAGCAGATAACAACATAATAAATATCCAACATACACACAAGTGTCGTTTTTAGACACCACCCCTGAGGAAAAATCGGGGAGTTGGATTCCCCAGGGCTGTATATGGCAACGCTCTGGCGGCTCCTGCGACGGCACTGGAACAATTCGTATCGGCGATTGCCTTTCCTACAGCGAAATAAACAGATTCGAATTTAAACAATTTACATAAAACATTGGTCAAAAAGCAACACAATAATGGTATCAGACACAAACCATGTATAGATACATGTTAAAACCTGTTCCCATTTTTGGAACAGGAGGCCATTGTGTGCCAGTAAGAACGGATGACAAAAATTGACAAAACTGCATACACACGGGGACTGGATGTAAAAAAGCACATGACTGCTTATTCTGTTATCCTCGAAATGAATGATTGAATAAATGCACATATAACAATACTACATACATACCTAATTATGCACATACACGCGCACGCGCATGTACGCATCAACACACACGCGCACACACGCCACACACGCACGCACGCATATACACACACATATGCATACACGCACGCACGCACGCACACACACACACACACACACACACACACACACACACACACACACACACACACACACACACACACACACAGCCCTATGTCGTGTTACTGACGGTCGATCTAGCAGTGAAGAAACAGCCAAGACTGGCATTGTAACAAACTTCTCACGTTATTTTGCAGCTGTCACTAAAATATAATAGATATTGTTTTAATATCTAAATTTGTAAAAGTGTATGACATAAAATTAGTGATCTGTTCTCATTGCTCAAAGATATGCACATTCGGTTCTTTAACGTCAATTGATAAAGCTCTCTTAAAACTCGTATTGCATGATACGTCTTGATCTTGACAAAATTACTAATTGCAGTGCATTTTTCCCCGTTTCATGTGGGTTTTATTTTAAAGGCCAGTCTCCTTGCGTGTTGCAAAAGAGACGGCGGAAAGTTCATTACTTAATCAGTGATCTTTCGTGCTACCGAAGATAATGTCCGTTTGTACAAGTTTGCGTTTTGGGCAGGTTTATCAAAAGAAAAGTTATTCGTGTAAGATTGCCTTCCTCCACCAAGAAATAGCGGTGGAAAGCTAGATCAAGGCATATCTGTGAGCTCCCCCCTTCAAATCTCCTTTGTATTATTAATCTTTCCCCCTGTTATGATTGTATTAAAGATCATACGCATAGTTTCACTGGAGAAAATATTACTCATGTTTCTTTTTTCGATTTTTCAGATTCATCGATAATAATGACTATCTATACACGCACGTGCGCAAGCACCTATGCACACTGACATGCACGCTCGCAAGCACATACACACGCACACACACACACGCGCACACACACACACACACACACACACACACACACCACACACACACACACACACACACACACACACACACACACACACACACAAGTAGCTGTTACTTTTCTCTCCCCTTCTTTTCCTCCTCTCTTTTATATCTTCATTCCTCTCTCTCTGTTCCTCTCCCCCTCCCACCTTCTCTCTGTCTGTATCTGTCTGTTTTCCTTTTTGTCTGTGTTTGTTTGACACTTTGTCCATCTGTCTGTGTGTCAGTCTGTCTGTCTTTCAGTCAGTCTCTCGGTCAGGCAGTCTCTATGTCTATCTCTTTGTCTGTCTCTCTCTTTGTCTCTGTCTCTCTCACTATGTCTGTCTGTCTCTCTCTGTCTCTTCTCTCTCTCCACCGCTTCTGAATTTGCCTTGTAAAGCAGGAATCAATGTCTTTATTGATGCAAATCAATTCCCCCTTAAAAAGGTAGAAAAAAAACTCCGTGACAAGCAAAGGTGGAAGTCGCTTTATTTCTGCCCCAAAACTGCATGCCCATTATTTTCCTTGTGGAGCAGCTGACAGACGGACCAATGCTGTCACATGTATGTGCTGTGTTTTTTTCTATGCATGCATGAATGCATGCGTTCGTTCGTGTGTTTGCGTTTATGTGTGTGTGTTTTGTGTGCGTGTGTGCGTGCGTGCGTGTGTCAAGCCAAGTCAAGCCAAAATGATCTTTATTGAGGGTAAAAGATTAAGTTTACACAACTATTTTTCATCCTGCCCTCACCAAAAAAAATCATGAAAATTTACTTTAAAACATTCAAAGACAAATATCAACCTTTGTTGAAAAACTGAAATAAACGAGGATTTTCTTCAAGAAATCTCTCAAGATAAAAAACCCAAACCCAAGACAGTACAACATAAGCTCACGTCATATATACAAATGATAAAAATACAAAATAACATGGGCATGAATAACAACAAGCAGCCAAATGTGAGGTAGTATCGGACATAATCGTGGACTTACAGTTTGTCCATCAGATGTTTCTTCAAAAGTTTCTTAAACATTTGTTTTGAAGGAACTGATATTAGAAATGGAGGTAGGTTTTTCCACAATGTTCTTCCTGAATATGCAAGGCTTGATTTATAGAGATTATTATAGGGCCTGGGCAGAAAGTCTATGGGTGGGCCTGTGTTTTTTGACAGCAAATTTTTCCACAATAA
>CM060323.1:11432003-11454503 GCA_030674155.1 Stramonita haemastoma
CCTCTGTCCTCTCTCTCTGTCTCTCTCTTCTCTGTCTGTCTTGTCTCTCTGTCTGTCTCTCTCTCTCTGTCTCTTCTCTCTCTCGTCTCTCTGTCTCTCTCTTCTCTTCTCTGTCTGTCTGTCTGTCTGTCTCTCTCTCTCTCTCTCTCTCTCTTCTCTGTCTCTGTCTCTCTGTCTCTCTCTCTCTGTCTGCTCTGTCTCTCTGTCTCTCTCTCTCTCTCTCTCTCTCTCTCTCTCGTCTCCTCTCTCTCTCTCTCTCTGTCTTTTCTTCTGTCTCTCTCTCTCTGTCTCTCTTCTCTTCTCTCTCTCTTCTCTGTCCCGTCTCTTCTCTCTTCTCTCTCTCTCTCTCCTCTCTCTCCTCTCTCTCTCTCTCTCTCTCCTCTCTCTCTCTCTCTCTCTCTTGTTATTGTTCGGGGTGGGATTCATGGGTGGGGGAAGGGGATGGGGGTATGTGAGGAGGGGAGTGGGGAAAGGGGGTGAAGACAGTAAGGGTAGGAAGTTTGACAGGGAAGGAGGAAGAGGAGCAGCAGCATAAGTAGAGCGTGCTTGTGACTGACTGACTGACTGACTGACTGACGGACAGTGTTTCTTTTTGGCCACAATTCACGGCAAAATCTGTGTGTATGATTGTGATATCAGGGTTTAATTGATCATATTCCCCAACTTCCCTTTTCCCGTTGACGAAAAAATCGAACTGAATGTTCAAAGTCACTTCGGATGAGACTATAAAGCAAGACCCCGGCGCGAACGCACGCAGAACGTCTTGCGCACACGTTAAAACCCCGTTCTGCCTTTCGGAAGAGCAGGCCATAGTGTGCCGGTAGAAGCGATGACAAATTTTTTTAAACACCAACATGCACACAGGTGTCGTGTTTAGACACCATCCTGATGAAAAATCAGGGAGTTGGAGTCCCAGGGCGGTTCGGGGCTGTATATGCTAACGTCTGGTGGCTCCTGCGACGGAACTGGAACCATTCGTATTGGTCATTGCCTTTACAAGTGAATCATTCCAGTGGTGTGGAGAGGGGGTGGGGTCTGCTGCATGGGTAACAGTTTGCCCTCCATACTTATTACCCAGGCTTTGCGCCTCTAAAGACTAGAGCGCAACTCCATAGTCTTCCGAACTGATGGGTGCCTACTACTACACTACTACTGCTCTACTACTACTACTACTACTACTACTACTACTACTACTATACTACTTACTACTATTACTACTACCAATTTGCCATAAATCTTGTTTTGTCTAGTCTTCTCTGGTCTTTTTGTTATTGCTTCTATTGTCTCTCTGGCTATCTGTCTGTCTCTGTCTCTGTCTGTCTGTCTGTCTGTCTCTGTCTGTCTGTCTGTCTGTCTGTCTGTCTGTCTGTCTGTCTCTCTCTCTCTCTCTCTCTCTCTCTCTCTCTCTCTCTCTCTCTCTCTCTCTCGTCTTCTCGTGCGTGTGTGTGTCTGTGTGTGTTTGTGTCGTGTGTGTGTGTGTGTCTGTGTGTCTGTGTGTCTGTGTGTGTGTGTGTGTGTGTGTGTGTGTGTGTGTGTGTGTGTGTTGTGTGTGTGTGTGTGTGTGTGTTTGTCATATTTCTATTTGAAGTTAGAATGTCTGAACCAATTCGAAATGTAGCTAGCTATCTTTGTGTCTTTTGAGATTATGATTCGTATCAATATGCCCGTCAGTATTGTAATTGCCCTTCAGGGGATGATGATTAAAGGGGTTTTGACTTGATATGACAGGGATCGATTTCTTTATTGATACAAATCAATTCTGGTCAGGGCAAAAACAACAACAACAACAAAAAGTAGGGGGAAATGATGAGGTGGAGGCTGAAAGTCAGCCTACTCCCTCCTACAACCGCTGATCTGCATTTGGATAGAGCTGATGGACAAACAGTGGTGTGCAGCCTTGTTCCTTTGTTCTTGTTGTGGTGACAAGATGTGCCAGTTAGCTGTTTTTGTGTGTTTCTCTCTTCTTGTTCTTCTTCTCTTCGTCTGTTGTCGTCGTCTGTCTGCTCTCGTCTCTCTTCTCTTCTTCTTGTGTATGTTGTATGTGTGTGGTTTTGTGTCACTGTGTGTGCATGTGTGTGTGTGTGTTTCAATGTGTGTGAGTGGAGGGGGTTGTTGGGGGAAGGGGAAAGGTTGAGAGAGAGAGAGTGCGTGTGTGTATATGTGTGTACGTGCCTGCGTGACGTGTGTGTGCGTGGTGTGTGTGTTGTGTGTGTGTGTGTGTGTGTGTGTGTGTGTGTGTGTGTGTGTGTGTGTGTGTGTGGTGTGTGTGTGTGTGTGTTTTAATCTGTAAATAGTCTGCACAGTTTTCATCTGAGATTTAAGATCTTCGCGGTGACAACCCCGATATGGCCTCTGTGGTCGGCGGGACTTAAAAAATGATTGGATGGTGTGTTGTGTGTGTGTGTGATGGGTGAGTGGTGAGGTGAGAGGGTGTGTGTGTGTGTGTGTGTGTGTGCGTGGTGCGTGCGTGGTGTGTGTGTGTGTGTGTGTGTGTGTGTGTGTGTGTGTGTTTCTTTATTCGAGGATATTTAATAGATACTCATGCACTGTGCTTTTTTACGTTCAATCCCCTGTGCATGATATTTTTCTGGTAGATGTCATCCGTTCCCGACAGCACGCAATAAGATGGAACAGGTTTTAACGTATGCGTTCATGTGATCTGAATGCATTCGCGCATGTATGCCTCGGTTTAAAGTCTCAGCCAATAATGTGTTTGTTTTTTACAAGGATAGGTTGTGAAACTAGGCTTGACCTAAAATATTCATCCTTATGTTTTAAAAAATATCCTATCCTTCATTCATTCATTCATTCTCTCTCTCTCTCTCTCTCTCTCTCTCTCTCTCTCTCTCTCTCTCTCTCTCTCTCTCTCTCTCTCTCTCTCTCTCTCTCTCTCCTCTCTCTCTCTCTCTCTCTCTCTCTCTCCCTCTCCCTCTCTCCTCTACCTCTACACACACACACACACACACAACCACACGATCGCTTGGTTTGAGTTTGATCTCATTTTTGATGTTGTTGATGTGGTTTCTCCCCCACAACGGGGCTACTGTCCTTGGTTGACCCTTAGGGCTGGTCAGTGCCTTGATCAATACAAGGAACGAGGACAGAGTTGGCTTTAAACCTGTTTTAATCTTATATATATATAATAGTGGCATGGTTTTAATCTAGGATTTAGAAGTGCTACGAGGCGACAGCCCTGGTATAGCCTATGCGGTGGGCGCGAAGCTGTAAACAGGATTAGATTAGATTAGATCTATATCTCAGTCTGTATCCTGGTAGATTAGATCTGTATCTCAAGTCTGTTTCCTGGTTTAGTGGGTGTTCTGCGCTGCTATGAGCGTGTGCTGAGTCTGGTACAGTTTGGTTGGTTGTTTGTTTTGTTTTTGCTGTTCTTTGTTTTATTGTTGTTGTCACTGTTTATTCGTTTTGGGTTTTGTTATGTTGCTGCTGCTCCTGTTTGTTTGTTTGTCTTTGCTGCCTACTCTGTTGTGTTTATTGGACCCATGCTCAAGTTTTGTGTGTACATCAAACGCCAAAATCTGCCGTAATCCCCCCCAAAAAAAAAACACATAAAAACAAAAACAATACTCCTTTCCCGATGAAAGATAAATTAAAACTAAGTACCGTTGTCTGTTGTAACCCAACGCAGAAGCCCATCTTCGCTGCACATACAGATTAAATCCTGTTCCGCCTTACGAAAGTAGTACGTGTATGCCATGGGAAGGAATGATGAAATTTACAAAGTTGCATGCACAAGGGGATTGTGTAAAAAAAAAAAAGCACACAAGTGCTTATTCCAGATCCTCGAAATAAAAGAAGAACCAGAAACAGAAATCAAAATCAATAAAAACAAAAGTCAGACAATAGGAAGCAGTGAGGTCCCCTCTTAGAGTGGGTCCAGCGTCCCCTTAATGTTGTAACTTACGCCTGTTTTGGTCTAACAAATTCAGTGCATGATACTACGAGCAATGTTGGCAATGGTGTATCGGTGGTCTAGGTGGTAACACGCCCTGCCTAGAAAGCAAAAAGTCTGGGTCGGAGTGTGCGGTGGTTCGTACCCCGTTTGGGCCCCAAACTTTTTCCCATCCATTAGACCCTGAGTGGTGGTCTGAGCGCTAGTCTTTCGGATGAGACGTTAAACCGAGGTACCGTGTGTTACACATCACTATTTAGCGCACGTAAAAGAACCCACGGCAACAAGGCGGTTGACCCTGGCAAAATCATGTAGAAAAAAGCCACTCTGATAAGGAAACAAATACAGTTGCATGCAGGAAAAAGAAAAAAAAATGGGTAGACGCTGCATTTGTGGCGAGGCGCTCTCCCCGGGGAGAGCAGCCCGAATTTCAGGCAAAGAAATATGCTGACATAAAGTGGTCTACAAAATACAAATGTCACATTTGAGGTAAGGCACCCGTTCAAAAGCGAAAAATCGGAGGTTCGATTCCCCTTTGAACCCCAACAATTAAAAACGGGTAGGAAGGAGTTTCTTTTTTTCCCATGTAAGTTTTCTACGCTGCCATGAAAGACTTTTTATTTCAAGTGATTTTTTGTTAAACCGGGGTGGTGGTGGGGGGGGGGTTACTTCATCTCCCAATATCAAGAAGAAGCAAATTAACAAGGATAACAACAGCAGCAACAACAACAAAAATTAGCAACAATAGCAGTCGCAAACCGTTGAACAAAGGTGCGACGACAAAAACATAAAAAAGAAACACGAGAAAAAAAATTATTTTAATCAGCTTAAAAAGGAGGGCGAAAGCTTAGGTCAAGATACGTAACCTTGCACATTTTTGGCCTGGTCCCAAAACCACAGGTTTTTAGTGTTATCGCCCTTCCCTTCCCCCCCCCCCCCACCCCCTTCCCCGTCATAATTATCCAATCTGTTGATTATACACTTTGACCAGCGCTCTGTGCCATTGCTAGCAAATAAATTCACAACAACTGGGGAAAATGTAGTTATAATAAACATCTTTTTTTTTATTAAAACAAAAAAACTTTGTTTTATTCAGAAATTTTAATGACAGTACACAAAACTCAAGCACGTACACTTCAAGCAGAAACAGAAACCAGCAGACGACAACAAAAAACGCACACGACATGCATCTTGGGAAGTCGACACATTCTGATGCATGGAAACTGTGACCTGGATATCTGGTGTTGAAGCGATTTGTGTGTGTTTTGTGTAATCAAACTGTTGAAAAAGCCAATGAGGATACCATGTAACCAGGGTTATGTGATAATATTGTGGATCCGTTGCAACCATCGAAAATAATGTGAGTATGAAGATTTGTCGATGATCTGTGTTGAACTGGTGAAATCACTGTTGGTGGTTGAAAATGTCCATTGTCATGAACGTAAGAGGTCATGGGGGAAATAGCTCTCTTTTTCAGTAGTGGAAGTGAAGTCTTCTCGGTGAATTTAAATTAACAGCTCGATTCGCACTGCAAACCTAAGCGATACTGAACAAAGAAAAGACGATACCATGACTGATCAGCAGATCTGATCAGTTGTTCATTTTGTTGTTGTGTGTTCCCCAGCTAGTGTGGGTCACCCAGAATATGAATATAAATTCTGACTCGCCTGGGAATCACTGTGAGATCGGAAGTGCACACTGAATGAGAGGTTTTCGTGTGTGACTGTTCATTTGGTAACTTTGGAGTTAGGTAGCTCTTGACATTATGCATGTATTTACAAGTGCATGTGCACGCGTGCAGGTGAATGAGAGTACAGGCCTACAATGGTATGTAGGTGTGGGGATCGTTTGTGCCGGTTCGTGCTGGGATATAATTATTTCTGTGTGATTCGCTTTTGTGTGCTGGTGTAAGGTGTGTGCGTTCAGGTGCAAATACGTGTGATGTGTGTGTTGGTGGGCACACATCCACATGTCATCTTTGCACTTACGTATGCGAACTTGTTTTTGCATGTCAAGTCAAAGTCAAGTCAAAATTACTTTAATCATCCCTGAAGGGCAATTACAATACAATGTGTGTCAGTGATTGCGTGTGTGCGTGCATGTGTTTGGGCGAGTGCATGTATGTGTGCATAATTTTGTAAGTGCATGTGTGTGTTCGTTTCTTAAACGTCTTTTCACCAACGGTGATATAAGATGATGGTGTGTGTGTGTGTGTGTGGGTGTGGGTGTGTGGGTGGGTGCGTGCGTGCGTGCGTGCGTGCGTGCGTGCGTGCGTGCGTGCGAGTGTGTGTGTGTGTGTGTGTGTGTGTGTGTGGTTGTGTGTGTGTGTGTGTGTGTGTGTGTGAGTGAGTGAGTGAGTGAGTGAGTGAGTGAGTGAGTTTGTTTTTGTTTTGTTCTTTTTTTTTATTTCGAGGATAATGAAACAATCGCTGAAGTGCTTTTTACGTGTAGTCCCCGTGTGTATGCGGTTTTGTATAGTTGTAGGGTTGGGGTGGGGGATTCTGAGGACTGGATTTCAGTCTGCTTCCACCTTTGTGAGAAAAGCTTTTGTGCAGAGAGTCAAGGTTGGATAACCTGTGCGGATGTTCTGATTTTTACGCGTGCAGATTAGGGCGTAACTCTTTCTACTTCACAAAATGTGCAACTGTACAATTTATTTCCTGCATCATTTATGTTGGGGAGCATTCTCTGTTAGCATTGCCTGAGCACAAAGCAAATTACCCACTTAAAGTAGTACACCACAACTTTCCTTGGGCTTTGACCCTAATCCTTTTCATGGAACACTGCAGAAGAGGGTGAATACTTTAGAGTCGCGAAATTATGTATTTTATGTTAAAAAACAAAGAAAAGGCTATTTAAATATTCATAGATATAGCTCCTGACGCAATCCACATAAAATCTCATTTAAACTGGCAAACCTCTGTCTCTCTGGTTTTTCCTCTTTCTCTCTATCCCTATTCTCTGTCTCTGTACGTCTGTCTGTCTGTCTGCCTCTCTCTCTCTCCCTCTCTCTCTCCCTCCCTCCCTCTTCCTCTCTCTGTTACTCCCTAGTCTCTATTTCTTGCGTTCTTGAACGCTCACTGAAAAAAATATTAAGGAAAACACACGTGTATCTAAAAAACAAAACACAGAAAAAGAAAAAATCCAAAGTGGATTGTCACTTTCTCGGGGACATCAGTAAACATCAACCTTTTACGCTGCTCCGTGTCCAGAATATTAACTGGATAAGTTTCTGCTCATTCGAATGACATTCCATGAAGAGAGGCTCTAACAAGGCGGAAAAAGCACGTGTAAAAGTGATAGACAGGAATAAGGTTTTCTCTTGCTATTGTGGTCAGAAATGGAACTGGATTCAGAGCTGGGTTTGGGGCTATATTGTGTGTTTTTGTTCGTTTGTTTGGGTTTGTTTGTTTTTGTTTGGTTGGTTGTTTTTTGTGGGGTTTTTTTGTTGTTGTTTTTTTTTTTGGGGGGGGTGGAGGGGAGAAACAAACCATATTCTTTTTGCCCATGATTCTGGCATGGGAATAAGGGCAACCATCATCATGGTCCTTGATCAGTCAACTCGGACGAAGCTGTAAACACTGGACTAGTTACTCTGTCCAATGCTTTGTGTGTTGTCTTGTCTGTGTATTTTGTGTTTGTCTGTCAGCGCGCGCGAGTAAGTGTGCGTGCGTATGTGTGTGCGAGCGCGAGCGCGCGCGTGCGTGTGTTTATTTATTTTTATTTATTTATTTTATTCTTGTATATCGAGGATAATGGGATAAGCACTATTCTGCTTGCTTACACCCAGTCCCCGTATGTATGCAATTTTGTAAATGTCATCTGCTCCCACCGACACACGATGGCCTACTCTTACAAAAAGCGGAACAGGATTTAACGTGTGAGCAAGATGTTCTGCGTGCGTTCGCACCCGGGGCCTCGATTTATAGACTCATCCGAAGGACTCTGGGGAGAGTGGAGTTAGCACATATGTTAACCCCAGGAGAAAAATCCCCTCAAACGGTGATCGAACCCGGGTCGTCAAATTGCGAGCGCGATGTTCTGACCACTAGGCTATCCCGTCCCCCCCCCCCCCCTGTGTGTGTGTGTGTGTGTGTGTGTGTGTGTGTGTGTGTGTGTGTGTGTGTGTGTGTGTGTTCGTTTGTGTGTGTGTGTGTGTGTGTGTGTGCGCGCGAGTGTGTCTTTGTTTGTGTGATTGTGTCTGTACGTGTGTGTGTAAGTGTACGTGTGAGTGTGTGTGTGCGCACGTGCGTGGTGTGTGTGCGCGCGCGCGCGTGTGTGTGTGTGATTATCTCATATACACACAAAACACCGATATTAATGGTAGATACTTGGTTTTGCGTGCGTGTCATCATAGTTATGTGTGCTAGCTATAGGTCATGTCTTAGCTCTAGTTCCAGTGTTGGTTATTTGGTATACTGTGAAGACACAGCTATATCATTTTTTTCAAGCTCCAGTAAAAAGTAAGATTAAAAAAAAAAACCTGCTGCTAACAGGTCTCTGCCATCGTAACAAAGTGTACTACAAAGGTGTGTTGGTGGTTCGTGTTGGCCGGGTATAACTCATATCCACTATTTCGTGACAGATGCAGTTTTTAAAGGCAATTCGAATGTACAGATGCGTACATTTTATAGAAATATCACGTTATGTCAGACAGTAAAATTTAGCTTTGAAAATGAAAAGCAAACAATTATGTTTTCTGTCTGTCTGTCTGTCTGTCTATCTGCTTGTCTCTGTCTGTCTTGTCTGTGTGTCTGTGTGTCTGTGTGTGTGTGTGTGTGTGTGTGTGTGTGTGTGTGTGTGTCTGTCTGTCTGTCTGTCTGTCTGTCTGTCTGTCTGTCTGTCTGTCTGTCTGTCTCTCTCTCTCTCTCTCTCTCTCTCTCTCTCTCTCTCTCTCTCTCTCTCTCTCTCTCTCTCTCTCTCTCTCTCTCTCTTATCCCTCTGCCTCTGTCTCCTTCTGTTTGTCTATCTCTGTCTGTATCTCTCTCTCTCTCTCTCTCTCTCTCTCTCTCTCTCTCTCTCTTCTCTCTCTCTCTCCTCTCTCTCTCTCTCTCTCTCTGGATGCAGCTGTAACGCATTGTGAATCAGTGCACCTCTTGCATTAAAGCAGTTCTTAGGCTTAGATAGACGAACGCCCAATGACCTTGTGTATGGTGAAACTAATAGATATCCTCTCTCTGTTAATGCTGCTGTAAGATGTATTAGATATTGGATTAAGATTCTACATATGGATGAGAACAAGCTACCTTTTAAATCTTACAAGATGCTTTATGATCTAGATGTGAAAGGGAAAAACAACTGGGCTACACAAATACGCACCTGTTTATGTGAACTTGGTTTTGGATTTGTTTGGCTCAATCAAGGTGTTGGAAGTTGTAGAGAATTTATAAACACTTTCAGACAAAGACTGATTGACTGCCGATGGCAGCAATGGAATGATCATATACAAACCAGTGAAAGGTATCAAATGTATAGACAATTTATAAGTGCACATGATATCAAACCTTATTTAAAGCTTGATATGGACATACATTTGAAAAGAATTATGTCAAAGTTTAGACTTGGTGTATCAGATATAAATGTTCATAAATTCAGATACAGAGGATATGATGTTGATGACCTCAGGTTACTATGCCCGTTATGTAAGCAAGCACCTGAAAATGAGGTGCATTTTGTGTTATGCTGCCCAGTGCTAGAGGATGTTAGGCAGAGTTATATCCCTGTGAAATATAGAAAGCAGCCTAATTCATTTAGACTCTGTTTACTCATGGCATCAAGTCAGCCTGAGGTTGTGCGCAGCCTCACTCTTTATTTGTGTAAAGCCTTTAGAATAAGAGATACTTTATTATCTTAAGTCATATTTTTGCTACTGATTTTGTTGCAATACAATTCTGCTGTTGTCATTGCTGTTGTCTTTTATTCCACCAAAATACTAAGCAGTTTGGCAACCCCCTTCATGTATGGGCCAATGGCCTTTCTGTGAATAAATTTTTCGAGTTCGAGTTCGAGTTCGAGTTCTCTCTCTCTCTTTTTTGTTGTTTTTTAACCTTTCGTCTTCTATTCCATCTTCCCTCCTTGCATTATTCTACTCTTTTATGGGTTCCTTTGGCTTTCTTCGGAAGAATTAGCTGTATGACCATTTCTGGACAATATCTTAATTAGGCCGCAAAGCAGCATAGTGGGCAAAAAAAAAACCTCAGAAAAAACAGTTAACTACCGTTCCACAAACATCTGAGGCAGGCTAAGCTTAATGTCTGACAAACATAAAAACGAATCCAAACTTTAGCTTCAATGAGACAAAAAATATTTAGGATGCTTATTAGGATCTTACCTTTGAAAAAACGGAGCGATGATAATTAATGACGTACAGAACAAACAAGATAACACGCTAATTACGGCTTTACCTTTGACGATCACACTGATGAATGGAGGGGGGAGGGGTGGCTTTATATGGTAGACCCATTTGTCTGGAACTTGTTCTTTGTTATTTTCGCCTGGGATTGAGTTCAGGTGCTGCATTCTCTGTTCTTGTTTCCTCTTCGCCATGTTTTTGTTTGCCCTCATTTCGCTAAGTGAAAATCTGGATTTTTGAATAAAACAGATTTCAAGATTTCGTGCTGAGTGCACTTCTTGTGCTTTTGAGTGAGAGCGTATTTTTGCACCCGTTTCCTTGATATTTGTTGGGTGTTTTTTATTATTTTTTTGGAGAACTTCCTTTCTCTTATAGTGTAATGCTGTCCATCTTTCGAGAATTTTGCAATCTGATATAGTTATATGCTATAAACAGTGGTTCTTAATCTCTTTTATTCAAAGCGAAAATGCTCATAGATAAAAATATTTCTTTAAAGTTTTTAGGTAGAGATCACACATGAGAGGTTCTAAAATAGGAGAGGGATGGGTGATTGTATTTAGAAAAGATGATAACATCAGATTGGTTGGAGATTTTGGGGGGTAACATTACGTTTTATGGTTCTCTCTTTAGCAGACTTTACGAAAGAAAATCCTAATGTTGTAAAGGGAAACAAAACAAGATGGCCTGAACTAAAACTGAAAGAACACGAAATATAGAATGGATCTGAAAATAGTTTCACCCAAAGAATGATGCAGACTGCCAGTATGCAGCACTCTGACTTCCTTTTGATCATCACGCTTTGCCCTGCAGATGGAAAACAACAAATCTACAGCAAAATTCAGATTAAAATGGTTTTAAAATGTGATTTGACTTATCCCGTCTTTTGTGTTTAATTCTTGGTGATAATCATCTGACAGCAAAGCTGGGGGGTCCTCGGCTAGAGCTCTGAGGTTCACCAATGTAACATTTTTGCGTCTACGACGCCCCCCCCCCCCCCCCTCCCCACCATTGTTAAGGTAGCCGCATTACGACTCAGTGGATACAGTTAGGAATGGAACCCACCAATTTTGCCAGGACAGTCAGGAAGTACCTTCCTACTTTTTTTTCCCGATGTTCCACTCTCATGGGTTGTTTTTTAACGCGCACATGTCCCTAAGCACACGAATCCAACTGGTTTAGAGTCTCCTTCGAAAAATTGGACATTTTTGGTTCCATTTTCCCGTCAAATTGGGAAGAAAGAGCAAGGCAGGGAATCGAACCCGGAACCTCGCGGTTTTACTTTGCTTATCAGGAGAAAGGCTAGACCGTCCTGCCACCTTCCTTCTCGATCAGTTATTCCAAAAACTAGACTTTTTGTGTTAGATGTAATTTTTATGCTAAGTCTGCACTTTCTCAACGACAGCTAGCTGATAGGGTACATTTCTGACACGTAAGTTTTCATTGCTCACGAGCTGTTTACTGGGTATAGACAGATAGTGAATGGATAGGCGTTCCGTAGAGTGATATGGAAGTCCAGTTTTTTCATTGCTCACGAGCTGTTTGCTGAGTATAGACAGATAGTGAGTGAATAGGCGTTCTGTAGAGTGATATGGAAGTCCAGTCCAGCGGTAAGCTTTGAGTGTGTTTCTTTTGAGGCTAATGAATGTCAATTTTGTCATCTGTTGTTACCGGCATACGATGGCCTACTCCTTAGTACTTAGGGCTTCTTCAGGGGAGATGTGCTGGTTTCCGCTTGATTTGTATGATGATAATGATGATCATAATTCTGTGTGGTATTTGTATAGCGCTGAATTTGGCAAAGCAACTAAATAAAATCGTTTACAGTTAAACTATTTACACCCATGCAACCGTCCACAAATAGGATTAACACATATCAAATTTACACACACACACACACACGCGCGCGCGTGCGCGCGCGCGCACGCACGCACGCACACACACACACACAGGTGAACATTCTAATACTGGGATCCCCCCCTCGCACAATAGCAGACTAGGAGAGGGAAAGGTACTGCAGGTTGACCGCTGTGGTGTGGCCTTTACTTTGGTTTGGTTAGGCTAGGGCAGTGAGACGAGTGGGGTGTCCTTAAGTGGTTCTCTTGTCGCTAACTGGTGCAAGACGTTCAGCTGTGTGAACCCAAAAGTAAGCAACCATAAAAAAAAATCCTGTTCAAACCGCTTATCACACTGTGCTTTGTATCGACACAGGTGTAAATACGGCCCAACACAACGGCAATAACAACAACTCAGCCGAGACTGCGAACATAAAACGAGTAATCCCGAACTTTACTGTAGACTTTCGCCGAATTCAAAGATATTTGCTGGTATGTAAAATTAGCAAATTGTAATATCAAGAACCAATGATATATAGAGATCGAGAGTGACGCGTTTAAGCTAAACACATTCATTTCTTGTATGTACCAAAAACGGTACACAGTATTCCTCATAAAGTTTCTAGACTGGGGTGGGGAATGGGATTGGGGAGGGACACAGTGCGCAAATCCAACATCACTCAGTCAAGAATGCTACATTTAGCGCGCCCCTGTCCTTTTACCAAGTCCATGTGTGGTCAGTTCCTGCTATAATTAGCATCAGCTGGTCCCATCAGGGCTGGGATGGGATGGGATGGATTAATTAGCAGCTGAGAGGAGCTGAAAGTGGGGGAAACGACAGCTGGTCCATGAAACGACAGCGGGGGGGGGGGGAGAGTTCTATTTCTGATTTGTTTGGAGCTTGACCACTATACGACAACCACCAGTTAGCGACATCACAAATATGGAACGCGTTATTTTTTCATCTTGGTGTTTAAACTTGCACTTTTTTAAAGCAAAATCTGAGCTTTGTTTCTTAACGATGTGACAGCCTTCATATAGCTCTTGCGCTCGGTGGGGCAAAAAACTTCATGATTGAATTGGTTTAGAGAGAGGGGGAGGAAAGCCAAAGTGAGTTGATGATGATGATTTTTACTTTCAAGTGTAACATCGGCATTGACATACTTCTTTGTGTGGTGTGTGTGTGTGTGTGTGTGTGTGTGTGTGTGTGTGTGTGTGTGTGTGTGTGTGTGTGTGTGTGTGTGTGTGTGTGTGTGTGTGTGTGTGAGAGAGAGAGAGAGAGAGAGAGAGAGAGAGAGAGAGATTTGATTTGATTTGATTTGATTTATTCTTTTATATCAAAGATAATGGAATAAGCACTATTGTGCTTTTTTACGTCCAGTCCCCGTGTGTATGCAGTTTTTGTAAATGTCATCTGTTCCCACCGGCACACGATGGCCTACTCTTACGAAAAGCGGAACAGGATTTAACGTGTGCGCAAGATGTTGTGCGTGCGTTCGCACACGGGGCCTCGGTTTAAAGTCTCATCCGAAGGACTTTTGGGGAGAGTGGAGTCAGCACTGATGTTAACTCCAGAGAAAAATCTCCTCGACCGGACTCGAACCTGGGTCGTCAAATTGCGAGCGCAAAGTTCTGACCACTAGGCTATCCGTCCCCCAGAGAGAGAGAGAGAGAGAGAGAGAGAGAGAGAGAGAGAGAGAGAGAGTGAGAGAGTGAGAGAGTGAGTGAGTGAGTGAGTGAGTGAGTGAGTGAGTGAGTGAGTGAGTGAGTGAGTGAGTGAGAGAGAGAAAGAGAATGAGGGAGATAGAGTGAGTGAGTGAGTGAGTGAGTGAGTGAGTGAGTGAGTGAGTGAGTGAGAGAGAGAGAGAGAGAGAGAGAGAGAGAGAGAGAGAGAGAGAGAGAGAGAGAGAGAGAGAGAAAGAGCAAGCATATCAAACTAGAGAAACGAAAAGAAGAAGAAAAAGACCGTCATTTGGAAGTGTTCATTAGAGGAGGAAAGAATCTTTCCACTTCGATTATTCTGGACTTCTTGACTCTCATTAACCTTGCATTATTTTCTTCCCTCCATTCCCTCCTCTCTTTTCTCCCTTCTCCTGTCTTGCTTTCTTTAAGAGGAGGAGGGGGAGGAGGGGGCTGTGGTTCCCTTCTCTTTCCCTCACTTCCATTGTTGCTCATTCTCACTTTTCACGTTTTCTCAGGGCGGTTCTCCTACTAGTTTTTTTCTAAATTCTTTTATAGTTTACCATCTTTGGAGATATTTCAATGTTTCTGTCCTTATGTAAACCCAACCAATCCCAATATTGTTGCTTGTTCCTCATCTGAACTGGCTGAAGATTGTGTGTGTGTGTGTGGGGGGGGGGGGGGGATCATCTAAAATTAATAGACACTCGACTCCTCATTCACTTGGGAATCTATTGAGAACATGAGTAAACACTAGATGAAAAATTTACGTACATGTCTGTTTTCAAGCATTTCGCCACATAGGCAACTATACTCTGACTTCGGAATATTTTTCCCCTTTAAAGGAGATAAAAGGCTGTTTGCTAAGACCTCTCGTCATGGCTCAAAGCAACCTCGACGTAACATTACATCGGAAAAAAGCATTTTACAGCATGCCTTGACTTTCCTGTCACGCATGTAACCGACAAAGCTTAAAGCCCGAGCTACAAAGAAAAAAACTGGGTAGGCACTGCACTTGTGGCTACGCGCTCTCCCGGGGAGAGCAACCCGAATTTCACGCAGAGAAATCTGCTGTGACATAAAGTGGTATGAAATAAAATAAAATTAAAATAACTGACAAAGCTTTAAAGCCCGGGCTACACTCTCCTGTCACAATAACAGTAAACTGACAAAGCTTAAAGCCGGGGATACACTCTCCTGTCTTCAGTAACTGACAAAGCTTATAAGCCCGGCTACACTCTCCTGTCACAATAACAGTAACTGACAAAGCTTAAAGCCGGGCTACACTCTCGTGTCACATCAGTAACTGACAAAGCTTGAAACCTGGGCTACAATCTCCAGTCCTAGGTCCTCTAGTGAAGAGAAGTAAACAAGCAGAACAGTGGACAGGAGCAGCTGAAGATCATGTCAAAGACTGGTGTGGCAACAAGCATGAAGTCGATGAAGATGATAATGGGTTGAGTGGGCTCTACGGACTTTGCTTTTCTAATTGCACGTAAACAAAGCTGTCGTTCGACCTCTGGCAGATTTCGTTCAAGCGATTTCATGATATAAATAGGACAGTTGTTATTAAGATTAAGATTTAGATGTTATGTTTTTACCTTCCTGAAAAGGATTAGAGATGAGAGGGAGTAGGGGAGAGAGTTAGGTCTCTTTGCTGGGAGTCTGCACAGCTCAGCTACGTTCAGAATGCTATGTAAACGCCATTCGGTTGAAGCATAATCTGTGAGTCAATATGACTCAACCAGTGGCCAAGCGAATGATAACAGCATCAAACTACCTTGAAGCACACTTGGTAGGCCTTTGGGCAATTTGGCCAGCAGATCACTGTACAGAAGCACGAAAAAGAACGTAGCGAAGGAGTAGAGAGTAACATCATACATGTTTCCCTCCTGATTTGTGTGTGTGTGTGTGTGTAAACGACAAGGTCTCCTTTGATTGTACGGCTGCGTGTGAAATGGGCGTTGGAGCTGAGTTCAAACATTGAACACAGTGTGCTTTTTTATCTTCTGCTGGCCAGTGGAGAGAGAGAGAGAGAGAGAGAGAGAGAGAGAGAGAGAGAGAGAGAGAGAGAGAAGAGGTCAAATAATTCAATGAGCAGGCATTTGCTAGTCAAGGGGAACAGTGGGAGGGGGATGATGCCATACTGACATACTTATCTCTTGAAACATCAATGCAACACGAACGAGAGAGATAGAGAGAGAGAGAAGAGAGAGATGAGAGAGAGAGAGAGAGAGAGAGAGAGAGAGAGAGAGAGAGAGAGAGAGAGAGATGAGAGATGAGCAGAGATGAGAGAGAGAGAGGAGAAGAGAGAGAGGAGAGAGAGATGAGAGATGAGAGAGATGAGAGAAGAGAGAGAAGATGAGAGAGAGAGAGAGAGAGAGAGAGAGAGAGAGAGAGAGAGAGAGAGAGAGAGAGCGACAGAGAGAGAGAGAAGAGAGAGAGAGAGAGAGAGAGAGAGAGAGGAGAGAGAGAGAGAGGAGAGAGAGGAGGGGCAAATGCTGTGGGATCAATAGCGTGTGGGGGTGATAATCTCTTCTCAAACTGGAATATCGATCTGGAACACTTTTGCAGGCCAGCAGGTCTCTCTTTACGATCCGCTCGTCTTCATTTGTCCAATTCTCGGGCTTCTTTTTTGTTTGTTTGTTTGTTTGTTTGCGACAAATTTGGAATAATGGAAGAAGTGAGGGGGAACGATGTGTTAGCCGTCACAATTATTATGTGTAGAGCTGCGTGTGTAAGTTGCCCCCCTCCCTCCCCCCCCCCAAAAAAAAAAGAAATAACGAAACAAAAACATACAAACACACACACAAAAAATCGAACAAGCAAGCAAACTAACTCTGCTAATTAGAGAAAGGCTTCTAGGTGTTAACCTCAATCTTTTTTTTTTTCATTTTCGTTGATTAAACGTTGTTTGTTAATTGCGGTTACGTCAATTCGACTTTTTTTTTTTAATGCCAAAGTGTGATCAGTGCACGTGTCCAGCCACACACTTCTCTCACACAAAAGAATGCCAGTACAGTCATACACCTAATTCCTTTTTTTTTTTTTTCTTGTATTCAAATTGCTCATTGTGGTTAATGCCAGTTTTACTTGAAAAATACGTAAGTGCATACAGTGCATAATTATGTAACACTCACAGCAAAGAACTTCACAGTAAACACGTGCTCATGCACACACCGTGAATACACACACATATACACAGCACACACGCACGCGCGCGCGCGCGCGCGCGCGCACACACACACACCCACACAAATCTGTCTTTTGTCATCTATCTGTTGTCTTGTCTGTCTCTCTTCCTGCCTGTCTGTCTGTGTCTCATCTACTCTCTTTCTGTCTCGTCTGTCTGCTCTCGTTTCTGTCTCTCTTCCTGTCTGTCTGTCTTCTGTCTGTCTGTCTGTCTGTCTGTCTGTCTGTCTGTCTGTCTGTCTCTCTCTCTCTCTCTCTCTCTCTCTCTCTCTCTCTCTCTCTCTCTCTCTCTCTCTCTCTCTCTCTCTCCTCCTCTCCTCTCCTTTATCCTTCCCACTCCATTCTTTTGTCTTTTTAAGCAGGTCAGACAACTTTTTTTGTTCTTTTAAACTCTGGAATGAACAGAGAAAGTTCATTTTGCAACATTATTTGCCCATATGGCATTTCATATGAATTTTCTTTTTTATCACCGTGAAAGAGTTTTTGTTGTTGTTTTTACTCTTTTTTAAATATGGGGATGATAAATCAAGCGGAATGGCTGGCGTCCTCGGCACGGCCTGGTTTTTATTTGCCTTAAGGGATGAAATAATGAAGGTACTTTGTCATTTCATGTAAGAAAAAATATTCAGATTGACAATGTCGGGTATTTGTGGGGAGGAGGATTAGGAGATTTTGATGGTGAGCTTGAAATGAATGCGAATGTGAGTGAGTGGCCCTGAATGAAGGGAGAGTGCCTGATTATGGTGTGTGATGTTATCAGCGACAGAGAATGAAAGGAAGTGTCTATGAATCAGTCACTTGTTGGCTCTCTCTGTCTTGTTGTGTGTGTGTGTGTGTGTGTGTGGTGTGGTGGCGTGTGTGTGTGTGTGTGTGTGTGTGGTGCATCCCTCCCTCTCCCCCCCTTCCCACTAATTTCTGTCTTATTCCTAATTGTATGACTATGCCTGTAGTTGCACTTATGCACGTTGCAACAAAAACTTCTCGTCACCCTACCGATGTGCTACCACATGCAACAACTAATAATAACAACAATGCACACGCACGCAAATTCTTTTCGCTCTTTTGATTATGTAGTATTCCATTGTAAATTCTGAAAAATGTCTCGCTATAAGGAACCACAGCGGGTGAAGCATGTGTTCAAAGTGATGAATAGGACCTTTTTATTTTTTTTACATTGTGTCATTCTGTCGCTGCTAATGATGGGCTGTATGAACGGCATTGTACTAGCCTATATTCCAAAAGCTGCGTTTTCAAGTTGTTGCAGGATTTTAAACCGGAGACGTTTATTTCTTACGTTAACTCTGGTATTACGAGACCGCTCTGAGCCTTATGATTCACATAGCCCCTTCCTCCCCCCTCCCCTCCTCCGCGTGGGTGTGTGAGAGAGAGAATGTATGTGTGTGTGTGTGTGTGTGTGTGTGTGTGGGTGTGTGTGTGTGTGTGTGTGTGTGTGTGTGTGTGTGTGTGTGTGGGGCGTGGTGTGTGCGTGTGCGTGTGGTGCGTGTGGCGTGTGTGTGTGTGTGCATCCGATTATCAAACGTTTATACACAGAAAAAAGGGGAAAGGAAATCTTCCTGTTGGAGTCACCCCTGTGTGCCCTAAAGCCCCTTGCTCCTTGGGAAAACACATTGCGATGGTATTCACTTTGGGTTTCTCGTTTTTGCTCTGTGGTAATATACAAAGTGTGATTGATTTACGTCTTTAAACGAGGTTTTTTCAACTTTTAGTTGATGTTTTTTACCAAAATTATACCGCTGACAGTGCGTGCCTTTGTTATGGAAAGCAGAGCAATGGTCTATGCTTGACATAGTGTACTACGTTGGCCAGTTGTATCAAATTTGCAATATCATTTTTGGAGCTGTGCAAGCTCATGGATATACTTCAATATTTCTCTCTCTGTGTCTTTCAGAGAAAAAATAATAACGTACTCGCAGACATTCAGCATCTTTTGTCACAAACTTTAAAAATCAATAACCAAAAATGCTTAAAGACTTTAGATCACATCGTAAGAAGACTTGTTTCATTCAACTTCGCAAGTTTGTTTAAAAGATCCAGGCCTGGAAGACGCTAAGCAGTGATTAGCTGGGACTGTAGGCAAACACGATGCAGGAGAAACCCCACACAGCGCTAAGTATGACCGTCAACAGGCCAGGTTCCCAGTACTGTTGGTTCAAGCTGTTAGCCTCCAAACACTGCACTGCTCTTGTCCAAACAAAGCCAGACGACAAGATCTACTTATCTTCCTTGCCGGGTCTGCCTTGATCCTACTGCTGCTTCTTCTCCTCCTCTACGTCCTCCTTCCTTTCTTCTTATGCTTCTCCCCCTCCCCCCCCCCCCCCCACACCCCACCCCCTGTGTTCTTAGGTTTATTGATTTGTCAGTTTTCAGTGTAATTATCTGACTTAACTTTCCGTGAGGGGGTGAAGAGTCTGGTGGTAGTAAGAGTGTCAATGACTAGAGGGTAGCTAGCTGAGGGCTGCAGGTATGATTCACCACCACCACGGAGCTTGGTGTCTCTAGCTCTATAAGAGGATCTTTTTCCCTGATATGAGTACCATTGATTTTAAGTCTATTCCTTAGGGGGTGGTAGGGGGGAGGTGACAGTGTTGCGCTCGTGATCTGTTGACCAGCGGATCGAGCCACCACCCAGGTGCCCCTTAGAGGAGATTTTTACCCCCGGAGTTTATCTATTTATTTATTTTTTTATCGAGGATAATGAATAAACACTCATATGCTTTTTTACATCCAGTCCCCGTATGTATGCAGTTTTGTAAATCTTGTCATCTGTTCCCACCGGCATCTACTCCACTCCCCCTAAAATCCTTGGGATGAGACTGTGAACCGAGGCCTCTGTGCAAACAAACACGAGAACATCTGGTGCACTGCGTTTAAAACCCTGTTCTGCGTTTCGAAAGAGTAGGCCATTGCATGCCTAGCTGTAGAAACAGATGATTAAAAAAGAGACACGCATGTATGTACTGAAGCGTCATGTGTAGACACCATCCCCGAAGTCGATATGTAGCTACCTTCGTGGTGGGTAAGAACGGTTGCATACGCAAAAGTCTCACCATTGGTGGACCTCGAAATTCTAGCCAAGTGACGAAAAACAAAAATGAAAAAAGACCCACTAAAACTCCTCGACCCTCAAATTCCTTCCGATTATATTAGACTGTTCTCGGGGGTCCTGTGTGCAAACCTATACATGCATCATACACCGTGGATACATGTTTTAAAACTCCATCCATCTTTTATAGAAGAGTAGAAAAATGTATATATGTTGATAGGATGACAGAGGTAGGTGCGCACGAACAAAAAAAGACAGGGAGAGAGAAGACAAGATAGAAAGAGACAGAAGAGAAATACAGACAGATACAGAGATAGGGAGAGAGAGAGAGAGAGAGAAAGAGAGAGAGAGAGAGAGAGAAGAGAGAGAGAGAGAGAGAGAGAGAGAGACAGACAGACAGACAGACAGACAGACAGACAGACAGACAGACAGACAGCAGACAGAGAGACAGAGAGAGACAGAGAGAGACAAGATGAGAGACCAGAGATAGAGAGATAGGAGAGACAGAGAGAGAAAATACTGAATGGTTAAATGGCACTTCGGCCTTAGGCCACAATACAAACCAATTGGAAGAACGGGTATAGTAATACGGAACATGTTGATACATTTCAAAACATACATTAATCATAACTCGTGAATAGAAAAACTGACAGGAGCATTAAAAAAGAGAGACAGAGTCATCTTCATTGATACAAAGAATGCTACAAGACACCGGCAAATGTTCCGGGTATTAACCGCAATTTGCCCCTTTGAAATACGATATTAGCAATGTGCCGCATTTACAAGACACTGACTGCTCGCGCCTCTATCTTTTGTCTATTTCTCTCTCTGTAACTCTCACTCTTTTTTCCTTTCCTTGTACTATTTGTCAGTCCGTCTGACTGTTTGTATGTCCTGTGTGTGTGTCTGTCTCTTGTCTCTCTCTGACTCTGTCTGCTGTCTCTCTGTCTATTGTCTGTCTTTCTATATTCTCTTAAACGGTGACTTAAATGCAAGAACTTATCAAGAAGTTATAGTTTTAGTGGTGATGATGCTGACTTTACAGGTACAACTGTTTCAGATGACAACAACTTCCCGCGGAAATCTGAAGATGGTGGGGTCAATCTTTTTGGTGAGCAGTTATTAGAACTATGTAATATGTTTGAACGTATTATTTTAAATGGACTCAGTGAACAAAACTTTGATGACAGTTGTACTTATATTGCAGCCTCTGGAACTGTGTCTGTCTGTCTGTCTGTCTGTCTGTTGTCTGTCTGTCTCTCTCTGTCTCTCTCTCTGTCTCTCTCTCTCGTCTGTCTGTCTGTCTGTCTGTCTCTCTCTCTCTCTCTCTCTCTCTCTCTCTCTCTCTCTCTCTCTCTCTCTCTCTCTCTCTCTCTCTCTCTCCGTACACTTCAATGCTCGTTCCCTCCCTGCCCCTCCTACTCGCATTACTACACCTACTTTCTCATGGTAACTATGTGTCCTTCTTCCCTCATGTGTGTTTTCTTGGCTTTTCTCAGAAAGAGAGGCACTGTAAGACATTTCTGATGAATTCAGACTTAAAGCAAACGACAAGCTAGCTACCCAGACAACTGACTGAATACGACAGTGAACCAGCCATCTACTAGATTACAATCCTCTGAATTAACCTGATGACTGATAGATAACGAATATTGACGTATGTACAGGGATTTCTTTCAGCCTAAAACAAAAAAGAGCAACAGTAATTATAAGCCACTACCTTGTCATGACTTGTCAACCAAATAATGAAGGAAAATATACAGAAGTGAATATCAAACGGAACGAAACTAGATACACCTGGATGAAGAACTCGCCTTTAATGATCACACTAAAAAGAGTCAAGTCAAGTCAAGTCAAGTCAAACACCTTAATCATCCCATGAAGGACCGTTACAAAGTACTGACGGGCATATTGATATGAATTATAATATCGAAAAAAAACACCAAGAAAGCTATAATTATTATATATTGGTTTAAACATTCCATGATAACTTCAAATATAAATATCACAGACAGACATACACACCCGCACACACCCGCACATACACACTTGCACCACACACATAATTATGTGACAAAATTGACAAAACTGCATACACACGGGGACTGAATGTAAAAAAGCACAAGAGTGCCTATTCCGTTAACCTCAAAATAAAAGAATAAAACACACACACGCACGCACGCACGCACGCACGCACGTACGCACGCACGCACGCACGCACGCACGCGCGCACGCCACACACACACACACACACACACACACACACACACACACGAGGGGATGAACAAAGTGGATTGATATAGTAGTCTTATATGTCTGGAGTCTAATACCTGTGCTTTGTCTAGGATTAAACTCAGCCTTCGTTTTCTGGGTTTTTCCCACCTGTTGTTGTCTTCCCATCTGTTCAGTAAATGAAGGTTGGGCTTCTAGATACAAACAGATTGCAAGACTTTGCACTTTGTAAAAACGT
>CM060323.1:11459503-11464503 GCA_030674155.1 Stramonita haemastoma
ATCGGGTAACAGGGTCTTAGACACAAAGGAAATGGGATAATTTTATGATTACTTTGGAACGTCGTTTTGGCTTTGTGGCCTGTTTATCCCGATAGAGTATGCTATTAAAACGACAACTAGAGTTAATTGTAACACCGCAGAAAGAAACAAACCAACAACATCAAAGAGATTAAACCAAAACCAACAGAAAAGCAACAATAAAACAGAACAATAAAACAGAACAATATTAAACAGGCATGTCGGTCGTTTTGGCTCCAAGCCATAATGTATTTTAAACTAGTCCATAGACGTACACGAAGACAGAATGAATAGGTGAAGTTTGGGCGAATTTCGTTGTCTTTGCCTTTACAATACAGTGCGCTACCTTAAATCACATTACATTTTCCGCAGTCTTTTCGATCGTAGACGCGCAATGGATGATTTGACAACCAGCTTTGTGCATTTGCAAAAGAAGCCGAGTTTTCGAATCACCTTTGCTACTTTTTTTTTACCTTTATCCCTTCCTCGGCTAGAGCTCTGGGGTTCACCAGTGGTGAACTTTTGTGCAGGCAACCGTTTTTGTCCATCTAAGGTAGCTGCACTACAACTTCGGGGATAGTGTCTAACACAACACCTGTGTGCATGCGGTTTGTTTTAATTTTTTTTTGTTTTTATGGTCATCCATTCCCACCGGCACAAAATTACCTGCTCATCCGAAAGGCGGAATGGGTTTTTAATTAACGTGTGCACAAGATGTGCTGTGCGCATTCGCACACGGGGTCTCGGTTCGTAGACTCCTGTGAAGGACTTTTAAGGGCAATGGAGTCAGTACTAATGTTAACCCCAGGGTAAAAACCCTGAATTAAGCGGGTTCCTTCATGCTGGCTGGATCCTGGGCCATCAGATTACGAACACACCGCTCTGACCACTAGGCTATCCCCCTTCACTGAATGTTTTAAAGTAAACAAAAGATTTTCTGTCTGTCCCGAAGTTTTCGTGGTTGGAGGGAGGGAGGGCGGGCGGCAGGGCAGGGCCGCTGAACTGTCTGTCCGTCAGTGGTGATGGATCAGGGAGGGATCCATGTGGAAAATGGAGGGGAGGGCCGGCAGGCAGCCAAAGCCCTTGTATTGTTGTTTATCACACTGTTTCCGCTTCGCACCCACTTTGGATTTCTGCAAAGCCACTTTAGCAATCGATTGTTTTCTTCTGCCTTTTCTCTTTTGGAGTGTTTTGCATTTTTTGTTTTTGTTGAACACACACACACATGGACACACACACACACGTGGATACACACACATACATACACGTACACACACACACGGATACAGGATACACACACACACACACACACACACACACACACACACACACACACACACAGCACGCACGCACGCACCGCGCGCGCGCGCGCGCGCGCGCGCGCGCGCGCGCGCCTGGAAGGAAAGAGGGAGGGAGGGAGGGAGGGAGGAGGGAGAGAGAGAGAGAGAGAGAGAGAGAGAGAGAGAGAGAGAGAGAGAGAGAGAGAGAGAGAGAGATTTATTCTTTTATATCGAAGATAATGGAATAAGCAATCATGTGCTTTTTTACATCCAGTCCCATCCACAGAGAGATAGAGAGAGAGAGATGGTGTTGTGTGTGTGTGTGTGTGTGTGTGTGTGTGTGTGTGTGTGTGTGTGTGTGTGTGTGTGTGCGCATGCGTGCAAGTGCATCTGTGTTTGACCATGTATGAGTGTGCAATATATATACATGGGGTGGTTTGTGTGCATGTTTATGATTGTGAACAAGTCCATACTTGAAGTTTAATCCTTTTATCTGGCACTCCAACTATGTTTACAAGCCCTCACAACTGTGTTCATTAAGAGAGAGAGAGAGAGAGAGAGAGAGAGAGAGAGAGAGAGAGAGAGAGAGAGAGAGAGAGAGAGAGAGAGAGAGAGAGAGAGAGAAGTTAAACAGAGAGAGGGATGTGAAACAGTCTTGGTATATGACAAGAACATGTTTGCAGGTAGGTGAGATCATCGGTTGAGAAGACATCCGAACCGGAACATCATGGAGGAGCAATCTGTCCTAGTATGACCTTTCTGCACGTGGCCACTGAGGTAACTCTCTGACAGCTGTCATCAGCAGTATACATTGCTGACACTGCACACCTTGCTCATCACAGGTAAGCAGGAATGTGTGAATAGATGGTTAACTGTATGCATTGGTCAGCTGTAATAGCTGAGTCGGATGTTCTGTTTAGCTGTTCTGTCTGGATGTTAAAATATCTGCCCATCTGTCTTTATGTAGATTAGTGTGTTTTGGGAAACTGCATACATTGTCATTATGTGATCACTCAGAATGATTCGGCATTCCTTTTCAAAATGTTTCAGATATGTGACAGCAAATTTATTGTTATTTTGCTGTTTTACCATAGTTGGACGAATCTTGGATGATTAGGTGAATGTCTTCTTACATATTTACATAACAATTTCATCTTGGTGATAAGATAAAAATTGTCAGATGGTCTGTAAAGTGACATTTTATTTCAGAATACACTTGGAGTTTGCGAATTATTGGAGTAGTTTTGAAAAATTTACCATATTTTCTTGTACGCAGTATTCACTTATTTAAGGTTCTAAAACTTTCGAATCTTATTGCTAGGTAAATGTTTTTCACTCACTCACTCACTCAGTCCCATGTCCCAAAGACGTAGGGGGGACATGAGAGAAGACGCAACGGAGATCTTTTTCCATGCTTCACGATCCTGTGTGGCTAGTAGGAGGCGTTGCAGGGGTTGGGCAGTCCAGTCTTTGATGTTGTCAACCATGATTTCTTTTGGCGGGCTCTTCATCTCTTGCCCTCGACTGTTCCTTGCAAGATGGTTTTTGCTAGGGTGTTGTGTCTTGTGGTGTGACCAAACCACATCAGCTTTATGGTGGAGAGCAAAGGCTCTTGGGGGCCCACACGCTTTTTGATTTCTTCTTTCACATAGTTATTGGTCTTGTGTTCTTTGTATGATATTTTGAGGAGTCTTCTGTGGCACTTGTTCTCGAATGCTTGGATTCTTCTCTCTAACTCTGCTGTCAGAGTCCATGATTCACAGCCATATAGGAGGATAGATATCACGAGGGATTTGTAGAGGTGGTATTTGGTGCAGAAGCTGTTTTTAATACTTTAAAAAAAACGTGTTAGATTTGATTTTTTAGACTCTAGGAGACAAAGAACAAAAGGAGTGGTTTGTAAACATGTAGATTGTACAAAGCCTCGGCATTACATTACTTAATGTATTAGGCTAATGCATAAATATTGCAAAGGCTAATGCTTGGGACTCGCACGAAACTCATGCTTTGATGCACATTTGGTTTATTACTCACAACCCCTAAATACGATCGTTTATATGCAGCTGCCTTTATAGAAGGTTTCATCACATGAATACACTGTCGTCACACGGTGGGGGCAAAATTAATAATCTGTTGAAATAAAGGATGAAGAAGAGAAGAAAAGATTAAAGATGATGCTAGTAAAGTTTTAACAAATGGATGACAGGGAACAAATGAATTTTTTTGTTGCACGTCAAGTCCTCATCACGATTTCGTATTTCTGAGAGAAGAGAGAGAGAGAGAGAGAGAGAGAGAGAGAGAGAGAGAGAGAGAGAGAGAGAGAGAGAGAGAGAGAGAGAGAGAGAGACAGAGACAGAGAAAGAGAGAGACAGAGACAGAGAGACAGACAGAGACACAGAGACAGAGAGAGGTAGAGAGAGAGACAGAGACAGAGAGAGGGGGGGGAGACACAGAGACAGAGAAGGAAGAAGAGAAGGAGGGAGGGACCGAAAGAAAAAGAAAGGGGCTTGAAAGAGAGGAGGGAAAGAAAAGGGGGAGAGGGAGAGAGAGGGGTGGATCGAGAGCAGAGACAGTTTTCACTCTTCTTCTCCTCCTCCTCCTCTCTGCTCTTTCCTCCATCTCCAAAAAGAACAAAAAAAAGTCGCACAAACACAATAAAAGACAACTACTCTAGTTCAAACAACAACAGAGTATAAGGTAAACAAATGAATCACACAACATGAAAGTATAACTATAATGAGTAAAGGGTCAAAACAACCTATTGAAAAATGTCCATGAAGAAAAAAAACAAAAACCAAGAAGGAAGGAAAGAACAAACACAGAGAGAAAAAATCTTTATGAAAAAAACTTACTAAAACAGTTGTTAAAGCATCGTGTGTAGTGAAGCAGCCACGGAATGAATGCTAATAATAATAATGCTATTCATGATTGCCACTGACGGGATGTGTATTGCAGCTAGCCACGTTATCACCAGCTGTGGCAGAATCTCCAGGCGGAATTCTGTTCCACACACAATCCATGTTAGCAGGGGATAATAATAGAGATAGTAGAGAGAGAGAGTAATAGAGATAATAAAGTATTTTGAATTTTGAAGGGGAAAGTTTCCTGATGCTGACCCCTTTGGAAAGATTTTAGAAGAACAATGAGAGAGACAGACAGACAGACAGACAGACAGATAGACAGACATACAAAGGAAGAGACAGACAGATAGAGACAAACAGACATAGACAGACAGAAATAGACATACAGACAGAGACAGACAGACAGACAGACAGACAGACAGACAGGGAGAGAGAGAGAGAAGAGAGAGAGAGAGAGAGAGAGAGAGAGAGAGAGAGAGGAGAGGAGAGAGAGAGAGAGAGAGAGAGAGAGAGAGAGAGAGAAACAAACAGACACGCAGAGAGAAGCACACATAAAGGGAGACAGACAGACAGACAGACAGAAAGACACAGAGACAGACAGAGAGAGAAAGAAAGGAAAAAGACAGAAGAGGGGGAGGTCACAGAAAAGCTAGCTGAGCTGAAAGACAGAAAGAAAGAGAGGGTTAGGGAAAGACTGCATGAAAAGATCAGGACCAGACAATGCTGCCTTAGGCAAGCCTGGAGAGAGACAAGGGCGTATGCAGATCCTCAGGGAATCCACTTAGTCCTCCTGGCTGAGGCGTGTGCAGTGGAGTGGCACAAGAGGCTGTGTGCACTGCAT
>CM060323.1:11472003-11474503 GCA_030674155.1 Stramonita haemastoma
GGTGAGAATATCACTAATACTCATATACTGTTTGACTGCAAGAGTGTAAAGTCTTTCATGCCCCATTTTTCTGAAAACTCCCTTACCAGTATTTTCAATAATTTAAGATTGGCATTTGAAATTGTGAAAGGTCTCTGTTACAGTCCCTTAGGACATTTGTTATAGTTGCATTAATGTTAGTGAGTTGTTGTTTTTTCATGTTTTTATTATTCCTGTTCCATTATCAAGTTTCTTTGTGTGGTGGGTGGGGGGTGAGGTTTTTTTTTGTTGTTGTTTTTTTTCCCGTCTAATATCACTAAAAGTGAACAGACGTAAAATTGAAGACAACAAACAAACACACAAACAACACAAACACACACACACAAAAACAAAACACCACAAAACACAACACAAACACACAACACAAACAACAAAACACACACAAAACACACACAACAACACACACAAACAAACAAACAACACAACAGACAAACACACACACACACAAACACACACACACACAACACACACAACACACACACACACACACACACACACAACACACACACACACACAAAACACAAACACACAACACACAAACACACACAACACACACACACACACAAACACACACACACACACAAACATACACACACACACAAACACACAAACACATACACACACACACACAAACACACACACACACATACACACAAACACACACAAACACAGACAAACACACACAAACACACACACACACAAACACACACACACAACACACACACAAACACACACACAAACACACACACAAACACACACACTGACACACACACACAAACACACACACACACAAACACACAAACACACACACACACACACACACACACACACACACACACAAACACACAAACACACAAACACACATTCCCCACATGTGCCCCAACCAGGCAGGAGGGTGATGTGGCTGCTGCTGTGTAGGATTGCATGTGAGGGGATCATGGAGAGATGGCGCTTGTCTCCTCGTTATTAGGATGCACATCAGACATGTTGCTTCTTTTTGTTTGTGTGTGGGTGTGGGTGAACTCCAATTTGTCTGGAGTTTTTTTTTTTTTTTCTTTATTTTCTTTTTTATGTTGTCACTTAATCAGGAGGATGACTCATAATGTTGAGCCAGTCCAAGGATGTGAGGATGCATGAGTTGAGCACAGCGTGTGTGTGTGTGTGTGAGTGTGAGTGTGTGTTTATGTGTGTGTGTGTGTGTGTGTGTGTGTGTGTGTGTGTGTGTGTGTGTGTGTGTGTGTGTGTGTGTGTGTGTGTGTGTGTGTGTGTGTGTGTGTGTGTGTGAGTGAGTGATGTGTGTGAGTGAGTGAGTGTGTGTGTGTGTGTGTATGTGTGTGTGTGTGTGTGGTCACTGTGTGTGTGTGTGTGTAGTGTGGTGTGTGTTCGTTCGTTCGTTTCTGTGCATACAGTTTTGTCGGAGACATAGGGGGAAAGAAGAAAGGGAAGGAAGAAAGAGGATGGGAAAAGAGAATGAGTGAAAGAACGAGGAGAGAGAGGGGGGGAGTTCTGCTAATTGCATAAAAAGGCAAAACTTTGAAAAGAGGAAATAATCAACTCGTTACCAATGTTCACTTGAGGAATAAAAATGCTCTTCGCATCAGTAGATTTCGATTTTGTGACTATTCTCATCATCCAGTATATTTTATTTTTTCTACTTCAATCATCTCTGGGTCATCTATTCTGCCTGTAGGTCAGTGTTTTGTGCTGTTTCCGAGGGTGTGGCAGTGACTCATTTTATTTCTTTTTTATTTCGAATTATCTGTTTGACATGTATTGTTGATCTTTTTGTTTATATCAACACATTTACCTTCTCTGTTTTCATGTGTTTCAGTGTTGTCTAAAAAAAGAAATGAAAAAATAAAAACCAGCAACAACAACAACCCCTCTGGTTTCTAAAATGTGTTTTTTCGTTTCCAGTGATGGCTTTTTCATTGAAACCACTAACAACTTTGGTATCACAGAAACCTTTTTCTTCTTCATTTCTTCATCATGACAGTGGCTGAACTGTCAAACAGAGGTGATGAATTTCTGTCTTTAATCTTTTATTTCGAGGATAATGGAACAAGCACTCGTGTGCTTTTTTTTACATCCAGTCCCCGTGTGTATGCAATTTTGTCAGCTTTGTCATCCAATCCCACCGGCACACAATGGCCTACTCTACCGAAAACCGGAACAGGTTTCAACGTGTGCTCAAGATGTTTCTGCGTGCGATCGCACACGGGACCTCTGTTTATAGTCTCATCCGAAGGATTTCGGGAGAGGCAGAAGTGGAGTCAGTACTGATGTTAACTCCAGAGGGAAAAATCCTCTTGACCGAGATTCGAACCCAGGTCAGCAGATCACGAGCGCATCATTCTGACCACACTGGATCAGTGACGTGAGGCCTCTGTGTGGAAAATACAGGGAAGGGCTGAAGGCCAATCAAAGCGCTTGAAGAATGCATTGTGTATCCAAGTGTGTC
>CM060323.1:11507003-11512003 GCA_030674155.1 Stramonita haemastoma
CGAATTCTTTTATCTTTCTTCTCTTTTTTTTGCTGGTTTTTGTTGTTGTTTTTTTGTTTTGTTTTCATTTTCTTCTCTTTTTCTGTCTTCTTTAGTAACATAATCTGTTTGTTCCTAATATTTAGATTGTTTTAAAATTGACTTTTATGTTTTGTTTTTGCCTTTCTATCTTTTTCTTACATACACGCACGCGCGCACGCAAACACAAAAAAAAAAACACGCACACACATACACACACACACACACACACACACACACACACACACACACACACACACACACACACACACACACACACACACACACACATTCACTCACTTATTCTTCCACGTCTCTTTTTTTATTTTCATTTTTCTCATCGCTAATTTGCTTTCAGTTTCTTCAAAATTAATGGTTTTTCATGTCAGCTATCGAAGTAAGTACTAGAGAATAGACAGTAGAATATAAATGAAATCAAAGGCTCCTCTCCTCTCCCCCTCTCTCCTCTCCCTTCTGCCTGCTCCTTTCTCTTCCAAGTCTGTCAGATCCCCATGAAGGGCATGATTAGTGGAGAAGTGACAGACATGACTGTAGAACAGCCTAGGTGGAATGCAGTGATGCAGTGGCGTGTGTCTGTCTGATTTTTGGTGGGTTGGCAGACTGTGTGAGAAAATTTAGCGTTAGAACACAACTGAAATAGAATTATATTTACGAGAAGAGGGAGGGGGGAGATTAAGAGAGCGAGAGAGACTTCAGACTTCAAACTTTTACTGTGCATCGGCCTTAGGCCACAATACAAAAGCAAATTGGGCATAGGGGATGGGCACATGATCATTTTGTTAACATACTACTACCAACATATAATGAAAGTTGGAGTGTTGCATTCATTATGAAAACAAGCATTTTACTTCAACCGTGACATGGATATTCACTGTTGAAAGAAATACACATCAAGAGAGAGAGAGGGGGGGAGAGAGAGGGGGGGGGGAGAGAGAGAGGGGGGGTAGAGAGGGGGAGAAGAGAGACAGACAGACAGACAGACAGAGACACAGAGACAGAGAGAGAGAGAGCAACTTCATTTATAGAAAAATAGACTTTTTAAAAATATACCAACTACGAAAGAGAGAAAGCGGAGCCAGTTTTCTGTGTAACAGAAGGATGAACTTTGAAAACAAGTAGAGTTGGGAGAGGAGGGGGAGGGTCTATGATGACAGTAAAATAAAGAACTGAATGAAAAAAGCATTAATCAATTTACGTATCTTTTCCAAGAAATATCCTTGAGTTATTAATTAATGTGTTGCAGTTTGGGATTTTATCTTAGGGGAAAAACTATGGTGATGAAAATATTTAAGCTTTACCGTTCCAATGTTTAATCGTAGCCAGAAATTTCCATGAGTGAATAATACTTCTCTTGGTCTGTCACTCTTTTGTTTCCTCGCAAAAAGGGTTGATATACATGCTTATTACTACAAAACGACACACACCATTTGCCTTATTCTTAGTTTCCTATGCTACAGAAAAAAACGAGTATACCAGTTTGTAGTTCAATTTTTTTTCGTTCCTCGGCTAGAGAGCTCCAAGGTTCACCAGTTATGAAGATTGTGCGTATGCGACCGTTTTTTACCCATCATGAAGGTAGCCGCATTCCGACTTCGGGGATCAATCAAATTCGATTCGTATTAGTTGCTTCAGATGGTGATGATGACGATGATGATGATCGACGACGACGAACGACGACGACGACGACGATGATGATGATGATGATGATGATGATGATGATGATGATGATGATGATGATGATGATGATGATGATAACCTGAAAACAAAACGAAAAATAGTGGGTAACGATGACGCTTCAACCTTGCTCTGAAATCTTTTTTCAGGGATTTAACCAGCACACTTTGTTTTACGTCAAGTATTAACTCTCCCATCATTTACCAAGCATTTATAATCACTTTTTTTTCTCTCTCTCTCCTGTCTATTTTTCCAAGCAGCTCTCATACCTCTTCTCCTCCTCCCTTTCTTCTGCTTCTTCCCTTAACCATTTCTTTTTTTTTTCTTGGGAGAGTGTGCTCACAAAAAATCGATAAGTATTTCACATGTCAGACGTACGTAGGTAATAATATATAGATGTGTCCGTCCTAAAGGCCACGTTCTGCTGACCCGGTTCTGCCTTGTAATCATGCGTACCTTACGTCAATAGCCTGATGACAGGGTACATGGCATAAGGAAGCCCGAGATAGGCAATCAGACGTGTAGTGCTGCGCTTTCATCGCTTTTGGATTTCCAACCGTATTGCATTGCATTGCTTTGCATTGCACATCGGCGTTTTTGTTTTGTCCAGTAAAAAAAGGAAAATGATGATGTATTGCTGCTGGATCAGAGAGAGAGGGGGAGGGAGGGGGAGAGAGAGAGAGAGAGGAGAGAGAGAGAGAGAGAGAAGAGAGAGAGAGAGAGAGAGAGAGAGAGAAGACAGACAGACAGACAGACAGACAGACAGACAGACAGACAGAGACAGACAGAGCGAGACAGACAGACAGACAGACAGACAGACAGAGAGCAAGAAAAGACGACTAGCAAAGAAACCTAGATATTATAGGAAAGGCTTACAGTATAAAGTGAATCGGTGGTCTAGAGACAACGTACCTGCCTAAAAAGCAAAAATTCGGGTTCGAAGTGTATGGCGGTTTGATCCACGTTTGGGCCTGAAACTTGTTCTCGATCATTAGACCGTGAGTCGTGGTCTGGGTGCTAGTCTTTCGGGTGAGACGATAAACCGAGGTCCCGTATGTTACACATAATTAATTTAGCTCACGTTAAAGAACCAACAGCAACAAAGGAGTTGTCCTGACAAATATCTGTATTTAAAAAAGACACTTTGATATGGACAAAAATGTAGTTGCAAACAGGAAAACCAAAAATGGGTGGCGCTCCTCTTGTGGCGACGCGCTCTCCCCGTGGAGAGCAACCTGAATTTCACGCAGAGAAAACTGCCGTGATTTAAAGTTGGTATACAATACAATACAATTACAATACAATTCAATACAATACAATACAATACAATACAATACAATACAATACAATACAATACAATAACCGTGCCTGCAGGATTGTAGTTCAGGGCCTCTCTGTCATTCTGGACAGGGTACAGGAACAGGATCTGCTGCTACCGATTCCTGATTTGGGCATAAAAAAGTTTTGGAATTAACGGACATGCACTACATGTTAAAAGACAAACACAAGCGCATACACACGTATGCATGCATATTTATTTTTATTTATTTATTATCTATTTATCATTTATTTATTCTTTTATATCGAGGATAATACACACATACATACCTATATAACACACCGCGGGGGCCGGGAGGGTGACGCATGTATACAGCGTGTGCAAGCACAAACATGCAATAAAGACAAACACACGTACACAACACACACACAACCACACACACAACAACACAACACACACACACCACCACACCACACCACACAACACAACACACACACACACACACACACACACACACACACACACACACACACACACACACACACACACACACACTCTCTCTCTCTCTCTCTCTCTCTCTCTCTCTCTCTCTCTCTCTCTCATCTCTCTCTCTCTCTCTATCCGGGGGCGGATAGCCTAGTGGTCAGAACATTGCGCTGGCAATTTGAAGACCTGGGTTCGAGTCCGGTCGAGGAAATTTTCTTCCTGGAGTTAACATCAGTGCTGACTCCACTCTCCCCAAAAGTCCTTCGAATGAGACTGTGCGAACGCACGCAGAACATCTTGCGCACACGTTAAATCCTGTTCCGCTTTTCGTAAGAGTAGGCCATCGTGTGCCGGTGGGAACAGATGACAATATTTACAAAACTGCATACACACGGGACCGGATGAAAAAAAGCACATGATTGCTTATTCTGTTATCCTCGATATAAAAAAATAAATTAAAATAAATCTCTCTCTCTCTCTCGTTCTCTCTCTCTCTCTCCTCCTCTCTCTCCTCTCTCTCTCCTCTCTCTCTTCTCCTCTCTCTCTCTCTCTCTCTCTCTCTCTCTCTCTCTCTCTCTCTCTCCTGTAATCGTTCAGCTGTTTTGAACCTTTATTTTTTTGGCCACTGTTGAAGATTCTAGCGTCTTTAATCGACTTTTTATCACCCTCCTTTTATTCATTTTTTGTGTGGCATTTCTCCCCTCGAATAGTTTGAGTCTTGTAACCATCTCTTTTTTATATATAAATATAGTTTCTATTTGGTCACAGTACACTTGTCCCTTCTCCATCGTTTCCCCTAAGGCTCTTCCCATCTCTCAAAGCTGTTTTTAATGCTTGGTGTCTTTAATCAGTAGCTTTTTGTTTTTACCTAGTCGTCCTTTTTTCTTAGTCCTTGTTCTCGATCTTCCTCTTTTTCTATTGTTATTTTTTCTTTCGGTTTCTTCCTTAATTCTTAACCTCCATTTGTTCAACATTTTTTTTTGGGGTGCTTTTTTTATGTGTGGGGTTTTAGTGAGGGGTTTTGGGGGGTTGCCAAATTAATTACTATAGTTTTGTGGGTGTTTTTTTTTTTTTTAACCTTTTTGAATGCTAGAAAAAGGGATTGCTTTTCTTACATCCTCGCTAAAAATGCTTTTTCTGCAGTATAGATTTTGGTTGCTCAGTTTTCCTTACTGTTGTGAAATCAGTTGGGTTTTTTCTCTGCCACCAAGAGTTGCTATTTCTATGCTGCATTGTTCTCCACCGCAACTAGTTACATCTTATTTTCTTCTTTCTTCTTTCTTTCACACACAACCCGTGCCTGCAGCTCATAAGAGCATAGTACTAGTGTTAGCTTGCCTTGAGGAAGCCAGTTATAAAGTGACCCGGCACTGCTGTCAGCAGTATGGCAGCAGCACAGAAAGCAGGCAGTAGTAGTAGTAGTAGTAAGTAGTAGTATAGTAGTAGTAGTAGTAGTAGTAGTATAGTAGTAGACAGTAGTAGTAGTTGTTGTTGTTGTTGATGATCTTGTTATAGTAGTCAG
>CM060323.1:11527003-11532003 GCA_030674155.1 Stramonita haemastoma
AAGGGAAAGGGGGGAGGAAGGGGGGTAAAAAGCTGAGTGAATGAATCCAAGATCAAAGAGAGTGGCTGCGAAAGTTCACAAAAGTATCATTACTATAAGAATCAAACTGCTAAAAAAGTTGCTACGAAGGCAGAGATGCCAAAGACCACAGCCTATTCTTTTTCTGGGGTAAAATCAAATACAAGAGTGCTTCTTAAACTTAACTCGTGAACTTCATTGAAGGGAAAATTGTTCATTGATAAGTGATGGGCGTGTAGTCCTAGAAACTAGAAAATTTTGATTGCTTCTGCTGCTGATGGCTTGATGAAAAAAGTAACTCATTGCTTATTCAATGTACCATCTGAGAATACATATTTGACTTGACTTAACTGAAAGAGTTCTCTATTGCTAAAAATGCGTTCCCTAACCTCAGGAGCACATTTCCATTGAAATCAAGTTGTACACGTTCGTATGAGCATGCACACAGCAGCAGGTAGCAACACATACAAATGCTGACAAAAAACTCACCCATAGACACACATGCAGGTACGTACACCTGCACACACACACACACACACACACACACACACACACACACACACACACACACACACACACACACACACACTCGCGCATGCACACATACACACAAATGTTAATACACGCATGCGTGCACATACACATACATACACACAGACAAACACTCACATTTTGAGAGAATGAGATTGATTGATTGATTGGTTGGTTAATTAATTGATTGATTGATTGATTGATTGATTGATTGATTGATTGATTGATTGATTGGTTGATTTAATTTTATTTTCAGACGGTGAAAGAATAAGCATGACAATTGCTTTTTCACATGCAGCCCAGAGAGAGAGAGAGTGAGACAAACAGACAGACAGAATTCTACAAATCATATGCAGTACTTAGCATATAGAAGGTAAGGATTGTCATTTAAACTTAAAACTATACCTCAGTCTTCTGTCTGTCTGTCTGTCTGACTGTCCTGTCTGTCTGTCTGTGTCCTTCTGTCTGCTCTGCCTCTCTCTCTCTCTCTCTCTCTCTCTCTCTCCCCTCTCTCTCTCTCTCTCTCTCTCCTCTCTCTCTCTCTCTCTCATCCTCTCTCTCTCCTCTCTCCCTCTCTCTCTCCTCCTCTCTCCCCTCTCTTCTCCTCCTTCGTCTCTCTCTATCTCTCTCTCTCTCTCTCTCTCCCTCTCTCCCTCTCTCTCCCTCTCTCCTTTCCTCTCTCTTCTATCTCTTCTCTCTCTCGTCTCTTCTCTCTCTCCACTCTCCTCTCCTCTCCTCTCCTCCTCTCTCTCTCTCTCTCTCTCTCTCTCTCCTCCTCGTCTCGTCCTCTCTTCTCGTCTCTCTCTCTCTCTCTCTCTCTCTCTCTCTCTCCTCTCTCTCTCTCTCTCTCTCTCTCTCTCTGTCTGTCTGTCTGTCTGTCTGTCTGTCTGTTTGTCTGTTCTCTCTTTCTCTCTCCTTCTCACTCTCTCTCTCCACTCCTCTCTTCTCTCTCTTCTCTCTCTCTCTCTCTCTCTCTCTCTCCTCCTCTCTCTTCTCCTCTCTCTCTCTCCCTCTCTCTCTCTCTCTCTCTCTCTCTTCTCTGTCTCTGTCTGTCTTCTTCTGTCTGTCTGTCTTTCTCTCTCTACCTTTCTCTCTCTCTCTCTCTCTCTCTCTCTCCTCTCCTTTCTCTCTCTCTCTTCTCTTCATCTCTCTCTCTCTCATCTCTTCTCTCTTCTCCTTCATCCTCTATCTTCTCCTTCATCCATCCCTTTTATTTGTACTTCTTCTATTATCTTTTTCAACCAAACTTTTATCCTGTATGGTTTTTTCTAAATTATCTTTTCTGTCTTATAGTCTTTTCCTTGACTGTTCTTCTCAACATACTATAAGTTTAACAACCCCGTCTCGCAAACTCAATATCAAAAATGCGTCTACACACACACACACACACACACACACACACACACACACACACACACACACACACACACACACACACACACACACACACACACACACAACACACAGAGAGAGAGAGAGAGAACGTATGAACAGAAGAAAAGGTCAACAAGTAAGACTTACAACTAGAAGAAACAAAACTCTTTCCCTCATTTTCAGCTGATATAAACCTATCCTGCTCAAAAAAAAATACTTTTTATAATCTCAAGTCTACTTAATAGAAAAACAAAAATGATAACACGGTAGGCCAAGAGGTAAAAAGGACACTGAATGTAACCTCTCCCTCCTCCCTCCTACCTCACTCCCCCCTACCACCTCCCCGTTTTCCATTTTCACCCGTCAGCTCCATCCCATAATATTCTCCTAATTCGAATCCCTGTTTTTTGCCTCAATATCAGTCGATAGGCCTTTGTCCAAAACTCATTACTGACTCTTCAAGTCGCCACAAGATCAGTCGATGGAGAGTTCTTTGAAGCAGGGAGGGATTCTGGCAGGTGAGGGAATGAGATGGAGATGGAGATGCAGAAATGGATAAGGGGGGCGGGGGGAAAGAGAGAGGGTGGAGGAGAAAGAGAGAGAAAAAAGGGAAAGAGAGAGAGGGAGAGAGAGAGGGGGAGGGAGACAGACAGACAGACAGACAGACAGACAGACAGACAGACAGACAGACAGACAGACAAACAACAGATTGATTGATTGATTGATTGATTGATTGATTGATTGATTGATTGATTGATTGATTGACTGACTGACTGACTGACTGATTTAATTTATTTTCAAAAGATGAAGAAATAAGCATGACAAGTGCCTTTATTTAACATCCAGTTATCTATAACATTACAAACTAGTACAACCAAACTAATAACAAAGAAATGGAAAAATCCACAAGCATGATTCTGTTTGTAATAATCAGTTATGAAACCTGATACTTCATAACTGTGAGGATAGAAAGAGTGTGTGTGAGAGATAGAGTGAGAGAGGGCTAGAGAGACACAGAGACACAGAGAGAGAGAGAGGAGAGAGAGGGGGACGAGACAGAGAGAGAGGGGAAGAGAGAGAGAGAGACAGAGAGAGACAGAGACAGAGAGAGAGACAGAGAGAGAGAGTGGGGGAAGAGAGAAAGAGAGGGTGAGGGATATAAGGGTGTGTTGTTTGATATGGCTCAAGTTAGCTGTAGAATATTCCCCCCCCCCCCCCCTGCTCTATAACTTGTTTTTATTCTGTGTCCAGGGGGCTTCCTTGTCGTGGGTTGTTACAGAAGTTGCTTGCACATCATAATTATGTCTGTCTTGTGATTTTTAGAAATTACTTCGTTTCCATCAATTTTGGTAGAGATCCGTGTATGATCATCTGGCTCATCTATCTACACAGTGTGTGTGTGTTGTTTTTGTGTGTTTGTGTGTGTTTGTGTCTGTGTGTGTGTGTGTGTGAGTGAGTGTCTGTGTCTGTGTGTCTGTGTCTGTGTGTCTGTGTCTGTGTTTGTTCGTGCGCACGCGCGCACGTGCGTGTGTGTGTGTGTGTGGTGTGTGTGTGTGTGTGTGTGTCTGTCTGTCTGTCTGTCTGTCTGTGTGTCTGTGTCTGTGTGCTTGTCTGTGTGTGTGTGTGTGTGTGTGTCTGCAACTGTGTTTGTTTCCCTATCAGAGTGCCTTTTTCTACACAATTTTGCCAAGGACAACTTTCTTGTTGCCGTAGGTTCTTTTGCGTGCGCTAAATAATTTGTGTAACACACGGGACCTCGGTTTATTGTCTCATCCGAAAGACTAGCACCCAAACCACCATTCATGGTCTATGGATGGGTGGATAATTTTGGGCTCAAACGGGATTCGAACCACTGCACACATCGACCCGGACTTTTCGCTTTCTTGACAGGTGCGTTACCTCTAGACCACCGATCCACCGAGCATAAAGTATGTCAACTTTCGAGAAGTGGGTCAGGGTATGTTTACCTACTTGTTTATATTGCTGTCCTAGGGTTTTATACCGTAGATCTTAATGTGCGGTACAGAAGTTAATATCGGTAGTAAGTACAGTTTTTTTTTAAAAAAGACCCAGGTAAAAGTATTGCAGTAAAGGAACAAAGCATCCCATCTATCAAACTGGCTCAACTGACGATGAACATTATCCAGCATCTGGTGGAAAGATGACCTACTTACTTTATGTCTCTTTTATTACCCTGCACCTCATCCCATCTCATTCCAAAAGTCTCGGCCGTTTCTATGAAGTATGATCAGATATCTATCTTTGTTTATGGTCGGCAATTTCAGAATATGAAGGCTGCTATTGACCCTCAGACAAGTACTTATGGTAGCGAACAAAAGAGAAACCGGTTAGATGAGTAATGGAAACCTTTTGTGCAGGTAAGCAAAGCGTAGAGAGGGCAGCAACAATGTAGATAGATTGCACTGTACTTTGCTTATGTTCCCCATATTTCTTTTGTACCCTAGTCTCCTCAGCCGGATGTCTCTCCTGTTAAAATATAGAATGAAAATATAATTCAAACTTCTGCCTTAAACTGCACGTCTAGTGCCTGCTGCACCTTTCACACAGCTATCCCCCTTCTGTTTGGCCATCATGGATGTCAGTACCTCAGTGGTCAGAGCACTCGCTTCCCTAAAGCTAAGATTAAGCAGCATTGAGTGTGGTTACCAAGTGGATAGGTGATCGTTTGCGCGCCTTGGCTTCAGTACAGTCTCCCAGTTCACCCAGCTGTAAATGGGCACCTGCCTCTTTAGGGTCAGGGAAGGTAAAGCAGCGAGGGAGAAGAGATGGGCGCCGCCCTCAATACGCTGGCCCCTAGAGAAGCTGAGGTCTGTGACGCCTTGCTCCCCAACGAACGCTTAGGTTATAGGACACCTTTTCCTCCCCAGGTGTATCCAAGAGGCCATCCAGTACCCAAAAAAGATAGCTTGGATGTGTGTGTGTGTGTGTGTGTGTGTGTGGTGTGTGTGTGTGTGTGTGTGTGTGTGTGTGTGTGTGTGTGTGTGTGTGTGTGTGTGTGTGTGTGTGTGTGTAAGAAGCACATCAGTTTTTGGTTATTTGTTTTTTGAGGAGGTTGT
>CM060323.1:11541632-11549132 GCA_030674155.1 Stramonita haemastoma
ACAAATGGGCTTTTGGTAGGAAATGAAAGCTCTAAAGAAATTAAAAGATTTATGTGGGGGGTGGTACGAGATGTTGTGGATACTGCATATTAATTTATTTTCAAAACAAAAGCATAAATCACGGCCAAAACTGAATGCAGGATTAAACCTAAACGGTTATTTTTAGTTGTATGAGCTACCTACAACGACAACATCATCAAACACAACAGGAAGTAACAAATAAAAAAAACCGCCCTCAAGTAATAAATAAGAAAAGAAAAGAAACCAACAAAAACAAACAAAACCAGAATGCAGAAATTCGATAGATAAAATGGTATTCAGTGACTCAGTCAACCAATGAAACTGATACAAAGCCAAAGGTTCAGGTCCGTTAGCACGCTAAAGAGCAAACAGAACTCTGAAAAACAGAATGTGCTGCATTGCCCTCAGCTTCACCTTCAAAAAAGATTTCATCTTTCAAAGATTTATTTTAAAAATTGTAACTCTTTCAGCAACTCTTTACTAAAACTTTCAAATTACACCGTTAATTTCCATCATCTCGTCTCCTTTAAATCGTTGCCCCTTTGGTGAATCTATTTCTATGTGGTTTTATTTCTTTATATCTGGCTGCTGGCACTTCAAACCGGATCTTAATTTATTTGAAATTTAATCTGAAAAATGTATTAGGTGCAAGTCCACCAATGCCATCTACAAATCGATGGCTTATGATGGTCCTCCCTTTAATACTGAATGACCGTGATTGTTCTGAAGGGAACTACTCATGATACACTCCAAAAAGAGGATGAAGAGTCGACATGTCTGAGGGAAGCCTTGGTGGTCAAAGTAGGATAGCCCATCTCTTCAGAACTTTGGACAAAAACTGAAAAGTTTAAGACACAACAAAATAATAAGGATATAGTGCCTGTTTGATGGAAATAGAAGCGGCAGTAACATCAATGAAAAATAAAAACAGCCGCTTCCACTGACAACATTACAGAAGAACAAATGAAGAACAGAGGTGACCGGCTATTGACCCACTCCACTGCCTCTGCAGCAAGGTCAGGCAGGGATGGAAATGGCCGACGTCGTGCACTCAAGTCCCTCAGCGTCACATCCCCAAAGAATATCATCTTCACCTTTATCAGAACTACTCAGCAACCCGCCTCATCAACCACACCGGGAAAACGATGCTAAAGATCATTTTAAACAAGTTCAAGTCACCACAGAACAGGCTGGATTCTGCAGTGTAAGAAGCACCACTAACCCAGCTGTCAGCTTCCCCCCACTTTCAGCTCCTCTTAGCTGCTAATTAATCCATCCCATCCCAGCCTAGGTGGGGGCTAGCTGGTGCTAATTATAGCAGGAACTGACCACACTTGGACTAAGTAAATGGAAAGGACGCGCTAAATTTTGCACTCTTGACTGAGTGATGTTGGATTTGTGCGCTGTGCTAAGCAGATTTTTAACTAAGCTATCCCTGCGAGAGATACCCACAGCCTAGGAGAAAGCCTGTCAAGCTCTTCACTGACTTTAAGAAAGCATTTGATGGACTGCGGCTTGATGCGCTTTGAGCAGCTGTGAAGAAGTACAACATGGACCAGAATCTCATCCAAACCATGCATAAAACCTGCACACCAGGAATGGCGGTGAAGTTCTCTGAGGATCTTTGATAATCATAATTTGTTCAATGCTAAAAATCCTGGCTTTGAACTGGTTAAATGTTTCATAAGGCTGTGCGTGATCCCCACACAGTCTCTATATTTATGGACATGAAAGACATATCTCGCGAGAAGCCCGATCGAAATTAGATAGCACGCAACCTGAAGTGGGCTCCTAAACCATGGCGTGTCAGACTTGCATATCATCATCAAAGACACGTTATGCAAAGGGAAAGGGGGGAGGAAGGGGGGTAAAAAGCTGAGTGAATGAATCCGAGATCAAAGAGAGTGGCTGCGAAAGTTCACAAAAGTATCATTACTATAAGAATCAAACTGCTAAAAAGTTGCTACGAAGGCAGAGATGCCCAAGACCACAGCCTATTCTTTTTCTGGGGTAAAATCAAATACAAGAGTGCTTTTTAACTTAACTCGTGAACTTCATTGAAGGGAAAATTGTTCATTAATAAGTGACGGGCGTGTAGTCCTAGAAACTAGAAAATTTGATTGCTTCTGCTGCTGATGGCTTGGTGAAAAATGCAAGTCTTTGCTTATTCAATGTACCATCTGAGAATACAAATTTGACTTGACTTAAATGAGAGAGTTCTCTATTGCTAAAAATGCGTTCCCTAACCTCAGGAGCACATTTCCATTGAAATCAAGTTGGACACGTTCGTATGAGCATGCACACAGCAGCAGATAGCAACACATGCAAATGCTAACAAAAAACTCACCCATATACACACATGCAGGTACGTACACATGCAGACACACACACACACACACACACACACACTCGTGCATGCACACATACACACAAATATTAACACACGCATGCGTGCACATACACAATCATACACACAGACACACACTCACACACATTTTGAGAGAATGAGATTGATTGATTGGTTGGTTGGTTGAATAATTGATTGATTGATTGATTCAATTTTATTTTCAGACGGTGAAAGAATAAGCATGACGATTGCTTTTTCACATGCAGCCTAGAGAGAGAGAGGGTGAGATAGAGTAAGACAGACAGACAGACAGAAGAATTCTGCTAATCATATGCAGTACTTCAGCATATAGAAGGTAAGGATTGTCATCTAACTATACTCAGTCTTCTGTCTGTCTGTCTGTCTGTCTGTCTGTCTGTCTGTCTGTCTGTGTCTCTGTCTGTCTGTCTGTGTCTCCCTCTCTGTCTCCCTCTCTGTCTGTCTGTCTGTTTGTCTCTCTCTCTCTCTCTCTCTCTCTCTCTCTCTCTCTCTCTCTCTCTCTCTCTCACTTTCATCTCTCTCTCACTTTCCTCTCTCTCTCTTCCTCTCTCTCTCTCTCTTCTCTCTCTCTCTCTCTCTCTCTCTCTCTCTCTCTCTCCTCCCTCTCTCCCTCCTTCTTCCCACTCCTCTCATTCTTCTCTCTCCACCCTCCTCTCTCTCTCTCATCTCTCCTCTCTCACTCCTCTCCTCCTTCTCTCTCTCTCTCTCTCTCTCATTCTCTCTCTCTCTCTCTTCTCTCTCTCTCTCTCTCTCTCTCTCTCTCCCTCTCTTCTCTCTCTCTCTCTCTCTCTCTCTCTCTCTCTTTCTCTCTCTCTCTCATCTCCTCTCTTCTCTCCTCTCTTCTCTCTCTCTCTCTCCATCTTCTCTCTCTCTCTCATCCTCTCTTCTTCTTACTCCTCTACTTCTCTCTCTCTTTTTTCTCTCTCTCTTCATCCTTCTTTCTTTTCTTCATCTTCTTTCTTTTTTCGTCTTCTTCTCTTCTTTCTTCTCAACATCTAAAACTTTTACTCCCCGATCTTCTCTTCATAATTCACTTTAATTTACTGCATTCTCTTATCTTTCATTCACCAACATCACTAAACATCTTAACACCTTCTCAACTCAACATACAAAATTCATCTACTACCAACACACATCACACACACACACACACACACACACACACACACACACACACACACACACTAACACACAACACATCAACAAGTAAACACACTAGAACGAACACACAAACCTCACACACACGACATACACACGAACGTATGACACAGAAGAAAAGGTCAACAATGTAAGACTTACAACTAGAAGAAACAAAATCTTTCCATTTTCACTGATATAAACCTATCCTGCTCAAAAAAAAAACTTTTTATAATCTCAAGTCTCCTTAATAGAAAACAAAAATGATCCACCGTAGCCCAAGAGGAAAAAGACACTGGATGTAACCTCTCCCTCCTCTCTCCTACCCCCCCCCCCCCCCCCCCCTGTTTTCCATTTTCACCCGTCAGCTCCATCCCATAATATTCTCCTAATTCGAATCCCTGTTTTTTGCCTCAATATCAGTCGATAGGCCTTTGTCCAAAACTCATTACTGACTCTTCAAGTCGCCACAAGATCAGTCGATGGAGAGTTCTTTGAAGCAGGGAGGGATTCTGGCAGGTGAGGGAATGAGATGGAGATGGAGATGCAGAAATGGATAGTGGGGGGTGAGAAGATGAGAGAGGGGGGGGAGAGAAGAGAGAGGGGGGAGGGAGGGAGGGAGGGAGGGAGGGAGAGAGAGAGAGAGAGGAGAGAGAGAGAGAGAGAGAGAGAGAGAGAGAGAGAGAGAGAGAGAGTTGGAGAAAGAAAGAAAGATAGATAGGCAGACAGACAGACAGATTGATTGATTGATTGATTGATTGATTGATTGATTGATTGATTGATTGATTGATTGATTGATTGGTTCAGTTTTATTTTCAGAAGGTGAAGAAATAAGCATGACGATTGCCTTTTTTTTAACATCCAGCCTTCTATAACAGTACAAACTAGTAAAACCAAACTAATAATAAAGAAAATGGAAAAATCCTCAATTACAAGCATAATTCTTGTTTGTAATAATCAGTTATGAAACCTGATACTTCATAACTTTGAGGATAGAGAGATTGTGTGTGAGAGATAGACAGACAGAGTGAGAGAGGGCTAAAGAGCGGGAGAAAGAGACAGAGAGAGAGAGAGGAGAGAGGGGGGGTCGAGACAGAGAGAGTGGGGGGTGATGGAGAGAGTGAGAGAGAAGGAGAGACAGAGAGAGAGAAGGTGGGGGGGATCGAGACAGAGAGAAAGAAGGGAGGAGAGAGAGAGGGAGAGACAGAGACAGAGAGAGAGAGAGTGGGGGAAGAGAGAAAGAGAGGGTGGGGGATACAAGGGTGTGTTGTTTGATATGGCCCAAGTTAGGTGTTAAATATTTCCCTCCCTGCTCTATAACTTGTTTTTATTCTGTGTCCAGGGTGCTTCCTTGTCTTGGGTTGTTACAGAAGTTGCTTGCACATCATTATTATGTCTGTCTTGTGATTTTTAGAAATCACTTCGTTTCCATCAATTTTGGTAGGGGTCCATGTATGGTCATCTGGCCCATCTATCTACACAGTATGTGTGTGTGTGTGTGTGTGTGTGTGTGTGTGTGTGTGTGTGTGTGTGTGTGTGTGTGTGTGTATGTGTGTGTGTGTGTGAGTGTGTGTGTGTGTGTGTTTGTGTATGTGTTTGTTCGTGCGCACGCGCGCATGTGTGTGTGTGTCTGTCTGTGTGTGTGTCTGTGTGCTTGTCTGTGTGTGTGTGTGTGCCTCTGCTCGTGCGTGTATGTGTGTGTGTGCGTGCGCGCGTGCGTTCGTGCGTTCGTGTGTGTGTGTGTGTGTGTGTGCGTGTGTCTGTGTGTCTGTGTGTGTGAAAGATTGAGAGAAAGATAAAAAAACAAAAGTGTGTATATGTGAGCTCGTGTACACAGACGTGCATGTATATGTGCGCGTACATTTGTGTGGCATTTCAGAAGTTTATTTTCAAAACCTTTTACCACTTTTATTTCCACACATGTAAGCATTCTACACCACTTTAAGTTACAACAGATTTCCCTGCGTGAAATTCGGGCTGCTGTCGCCAGGAAGAAAGCGTCACCACAAGAGCAGCACCATACTTTTTTTTTCTTTTCCTGTCTGAAACTGTATTTGTTTCCCTATCAGAGTGCCCTTTTCTACGCAATTTTGCCAAGGAGAACTTTCTTGTTGCCGTGGATTCTTTTACGTGCGCTAAATAATCATGCGTAACATACGGGACCTCGGTTTATTGTCTCATCCGAAAGACTAGCACCCAAACCACCATTCACGGTCTAATAGATGAGTGGAAAACTCTGGGCTCAAACGGTATTCGAACCACTGCACACATCGACCCGGACTTTTCGCTTTCTTGACAGGTACGTTACCTCTAGACCACCGATCCACCGCGCATAAAGTATGTCAACTTTCGAGAAGTGGGTCAGGGTATGTTTACGTACGTGTTTATATTGCTATCTTAGGGTTTTACTCCGTAGATCTTAATGTGCGGTACAGAAGTTAATATCGGTAGTAAGTACAGTTTTTTTTTTAAAAAAAGACCCAGGTAAAAGTATTGCAGTAAAGAAACAAAGCATCCCCTCTATCAAACTGGCTCAACTGACGATGAACATTATCCAGCATCTGGTGGAAAGATGACCTACTTACTTTATCTCTCTTTTATTACTCTGCACCTCATCCCATCTCGTTCCATAAGTCTCGGCCGTTTCTATGAAGTATGATCAGATATCTATCTTTGTTTATGGTCGGCAATTTCAGAATATGAAGGCTGCTATTGACCCTCAGACAAGTACTTATGGTAGCGAACAAAAGAGAAACCGTTTAGATGAGTAATGGAAACCTTTTGTGCAGGTAAGCAGAGCGTAAAGAGACAGCAACAATGTAGATAGATTGCACTGTACTTTTCTTATGTTCCCCATATTTCTTTTGTACCCTAGTCTCCTCAGCCGTATGTCTCTCCTGTTAAAATATATAATGTAAATATTATTCAAACTTCTGCCTTAAACTACACGTCTAGTGCCTGCTGCACCTTTCACACAGCTAGCCCCCTTCTGTTTGGCCATCATGGATGTCAGTACCACGAAAAACAGGTAAAGGTTTTGTCACAGTCCCAGAGGGCTCTTTGTAGTCATGATATATGTTATTGCGGTCAGACAACTCACCAGGGATGGATCGGTGGTCTAGAGGTAACGCGCCTGCCTAAAAAGGAAAAAGTCCGGGTCGGAAATATGCGGTGGTTCGAACCCCGTCTGGGCCCAAAATCCCCCCCCCCCCATCCTTTAGACCATGAGAGGTGGTATGTGTGCTAGTCTTTCGGATGAGACGATAAACCGGGGTCCTGTGTGTTACTCATAAATTTTATTTTTCGCACGTAAAAATACCTACGGCAACAAGAGAGTTGACCCTGGCAAAATTCTGTAGAAAAAAGGCACTTTGATAGGGAAACAAGTACAGTTGCAGACAGAAAAAAAATGGGTGGCGCTGCTCTTGTGGCCTGTAAATTACTGAATGGCGCTGCTCTTGTGGCCTCTAAATTACTGAATGGCGCTGCTCTTGTGGCCTCTAAATTACTAAATGGCGCTGCTCTTGTGGCCTCTAAATTACTGAATGGCGCTGCTCTTGTGGCCTCTAAATTACTAAATGGCGCTGCTCTTGGGCTACTCTCTCCAGAAAAGAGAACATCCCAAATTTCACGCAGAGAAATCTGCCGTGACTTAATGTGGTATGAAATATAAAAATGAAACTAGGCCCAGCGATACAGCTGAACCTCTTGGTAGTGATTTAGTGTTCAGGTTTTCTTTGATAAGAGGATGCGATAGCTCAGTGGTCAGAGCACTCGCTTCCCTGAAGCTAAGATAAAGCAGAATTGAGCGTGTATACCAAGTGGATGGTGACCATTAGCACGTCTTGGCTTCAGTACAGTCCCCCAGTCCACCCAGCTGTAAATGGGTACCTGCCTTCTTTAGGGTCAGGGAAGGTAAGGTGTCGAGGCAGAGGAGATGGGCGCTGCCCTGAATA
>CM060323.1:11554360-11564360 GCA_030674155.1 Stramonita haemastoma
AGACAGACAGACAGACAGACGGGACAGACAGAAGAGACAAAGACAGAAAGAGACAGACAGAAGACAGACAGAGAGAGAGAAAGAAAGAAAGAAAGAGAAGAGAGAGCATAACTATGCATGAGTAAGAGAAACTCTGAAGAAAAAAAAAAATAAAAAAGAGACAAAAACAAAAAAGGAAGAATCTGGAGCTATCGGCAATAATCAGCTCAGTTGATTTGGAGCGAGTGACGTGGGCGAGTGAGCGCCTTGGAAAAAAGGGGGTAGGTCTAGCTGCTGCTTCAGTTAGCCAGTCTTTTGGAGCCTTTCATCTGGTCATTGTGACAGGCAATCCATCAACCTTACATTACGCCATTGGCAGACCCAACCAGATTAGCTTCAATGGTACATGATTTATGAGTTATTGAGAGTGGAATGGAGAAGAGAAGAGAGAGAGAGAGAGAGAGAGAGAGAGATGAGAGAGAGAGAGGAGAGAGAAGAGAGGAGAGGAGAGAGAGGGTAGAGAGGAGGAGAGAGGATGAGAGAGAGGAGAGAGAGAGAGAGAGGAGAGAGAGAGAGAGAGAGAGAGAGAGGAGAGAGAGAGGAGAGAGAGAAGAGAGAGAGAGAGGAGAGAGGAGAGAGAGACAGAAGACAGACAGAGAGAGAGAGAGACAGAGAGGAGAGAGGAGAGAGGAGAGAGAGAGAGAGAGAGGAGAGAGAGAGAGATCTTCACTGGAAAAAGGAGAGTGTGATCAAGATTCGAAGCTCTGTCCTCAAACTGGGTCCAGCGTGAAGGGGTACAAACGGTACTGGCGCAGTTTGTTGACTGTCGTCTTCCTCTCTGCTTTATATCACGCCTTTAAGATCAGCAGTTATATGTTTTTGCCGGGCTGAACTTTTAGAACATTTTCTTCTCGTCGCGTTATCTTCATTTGCTTTTTCCAGTTTTATCCTGATTGTTTCTTTAAAATTTTCTTAGAAGTAAAATTTTAAAAATCTGCGCTTGATTTCTCATAAAAAGTAACAGGTGTGGGACAAAGATATAGTAAAACACATGTATGCGAGTTGTTTTGTATTTCAGCTGCGTTTTATATTCTCAGTCTGTCTTTTTTTCATAAAAAAGAAAGCAAATGGAAATGTCAGTGTTTTTCTTTATATCAATAATTATGTCAGAACACAACCAACTTAAAGTGTGAATGCGACCAAAATTCCCTCCGTTATCCTATTGTTTAATAAAGAAAAAAGCTACGTTGCCACAAAAACGGTTATTGCGTATACATTTTCTTGTGCATGTACACAGGGACATGTATCTTCGTTTTTCTTTCTTCTTTTTTCTTTTTTTATTCACGAGACTTTTTTCGATTTGCTGTAAAAAACTGAGCTATGAATACTTCAACAATCTGCCTAGGTATTTTATCAAGGGAGAAAGGAGACTACGCTTACTGATGCAAAATAGCCTAATGTTGCACCTTTAAATACGACTCTAAAATTTCTCGATGCTGTTATCTTATTTATCTTAACTTTGATCTTTTTTTTAATTATTTAACTATGGAGTTACTTGAGGCATTGTGTCATTTAATCTTCTTTACAGACTGACCGTGTTATCAATTCAAAGGGATTTTATGGTGTTAATTTGGAAATGTTAGGTGAATAGTATCGAGTTGCTAAGATTTTACATATCATGTAAGGTGACAGCAGCCTCATATCGCCTTTGTGGTCGGTGGGCTGTCACAACATGAAATGAAGTAGTAAAATACCGCTTCCCTTGACATCTATCAGTCTCTCGGGCAAAGTTTGCTACACCACACATGATACTGTTTCTTTTATGTCTAATGCATTATACTGCAAATTTTTATTTGGGTGAAGGTACAGACATCAGCCACTTTGGAAAAATTATGCGAACTACTTGATATGTATTCGCACTATGGCCATTTTGATTCATGCTAGAATATCGTTTGGGCATTCCGCCTACCATGTATAGTGAGTGTACTGTGAGGTTAAAATGAAGACCATGCATTGCTACTCTTTTGCTGCTGATATGAAGCCATACATTATGAGGAAGGGAGTAGCTGGATACGTTACAGTTACGTTTAACGCAGTTGGGAATAATGGTTGGTGTAGAACAACAGATGGGGAACGGGATAGCCTAGTGGTCAGAACACTGCGCTGGCAATTTGACGACACGGGTTGAGATTCCCAGTCGAGGAGATTTTTCTCCTGGAGTTAACATCAGTGCTGACTCCACTCTCCCCAAAAGTCTTTCGGATGAGACTTTAAACCGAGGCCCCGTGTGTGAACGCACGCAGAACATCTTGCACACACGTTAAATCCTGTTCCGCTTTTCGTAAGAGTAGGCCATCGTGTGCCGGTGAGAACAGATGACATTTACTAACTGCATACACACGGGGACTGGATGTAAAAAAGCACAAAAGTGGTTATCCCATTATCCTTGATATAAAAGAATAAAATATAAATAAATAAATAAATAAACAAAACAGACAGTATGGTAGCAGTGGAGTAGTCATTATCCATAGGGTTACAAGCCCCCCTACCCCCCCCCACCCCCCACCCCCTGTGCTGGTTTGGGGAGGAGGGGGGGTGTTGTTGTTTTTATTGTTGTGTTTTGGGTAGGGGGGGGGAGCGGTGGTTGGAATGATGGTCTGCTGATTAATTGGGGAAGATTTTGTTGGTTGTGATCTCTTTTTGTTTGTTTGTTTGTTTGTTTTTGTTGTTTGAGGGGGGGGGGGTGTTGTTTGGTAGGGAGTTCCTTGGTTTTCTGTTGTTTTCGGGGGGCTGTTGGTGGGTTTGTTTGGGAGGTTGTTGTTCTTTTCTTTTTTTTTTTTTTTTGGGGGGGGGGTGTCGCTCTTGTTTTAATTTGTTTGTGGTTGTGTAACAAAAGTGAGTCTGTGGTCTTACCTTGTTTGTGTGTGTGTGTTGTGTGTGTGTGTCTCCTTCTCTCTCTCTTCTTCTCTCTTCTCTCTCTCTCTCTCTTTCTCTCTCTCTCTCTCTCTCTCTCTCTCCTCTCTCTCTCTCTCTCTCTCTCTCTCTCTCTCTCTCTCTCTCTCTCTCTCTCTCTCTCTCTCTCTCTGTGAAAAGACGTTAAATGATAAATGATCACTCAAAGGGGTATGGGCACAAATTTTCAGGCACACACACGTGCGCACACTCTCTCTGTCTCTCTCTCTCTGTCTCTCTCTCTCTCTCTCTCTCTCTCTCCCTCTCCCTCCTCTCCCTCTCTCTCTCTCTCTCTCTCTCTCTCTCTCTCTCCCTCACACACACACACACATGCATACATACAACACATAGACACACAGAGAGATATAGAGAGTGTGTGTGTGTGTGTGCTGTTTGTGTCTGTGTGTCTATGTCTGTGTGTGAGAGAGAGAGAAAGAGAGTGGGGTGGGGGGTGGGGGTTGGGTGTGGTGTGTGTGTGTGTGTTTGCATGTGTTGTGTTTGTTCTGTGTGTGTGTGTGTGTGTGTGGTGTGTGTGTGTGTGTGTGTGTGTGTGTGTGTGTGTGTGTGTGTGTGTGTGTGTGGTGTGGTGTGTGTGTGTGTGTGTGTGTGTGTGTGTGTGTGTGTTGTTTTTTTTTTGTGTGTTGTGTGTGTGTGTGTGTGTGTGTGTGTGTTTACACCTAATTTCCCATTATTTCGGAGAAGACATCAAAATCACAACCCTGCAAAAAGCGGAGGGTGCATGACTTCTGAAAGATGATAAATCTCTCTTTTGACAAGCTTCTCTCTCCATAGTCTTCTTCATCTGCTGTTTTCTGTTTTCTTCTTCTTCTTCTTTTCTTCTACTTCTTGTTTTTCTTCTTCTTCTTCTTCTTCTTCTTCTTCTTCTTCTTCTTCTTCTTCTTCTTCTTCTTCTTCTTCTTCTGCATGTTGTTGTTGTTGTTGTTGTTGTTTCTTCTTCTTCTTCTTCTTCTTCTTCTTCTTTTCTTCTTCTTCTTCTTCTTCTTCTTCTTCCTCCTCCTCCTCCTCCTTCTCTCCTCCTTCTCTCTCCTCCTCCTCCTCCTCCTCCTCCTCCTCTCTTCTTCTTCTTCTTCTTCTTCTTCTTCTTCTTCTTCTCTTCTTCTTCTTCTTCTTCTTCTTCTTTTTCTTCTTCAGCAAGATCCTGGAGTTGCCCTATCAGTCTGTCTTTTAATTGAGAGTTTTACTACCATTTAGACCGCCATGTTTCGTCTGCAGCAACGTTTGAACGTTAAACCAGTTTGTGTGTGTTTGTGTTGTGTGTGTGCGTGCGTGCGTGCGCGCGTGAGTGTGTGTGTGTGTGTGTGTGTGTGTGTGTGTGTGTGTGTGTGTGTGTGTGTGTGTGTGAAAGCGTGTGTGTGTGTGTGTGCGCGTGCGTGCGTGTGTGTGTATGCGTGCATGCGTACGTGCGTGTGTTTTTGTCATCCACTTTTCGCCAGCACACGATGGTCATTGAAAAGGGAATAGGAATTTTATGTGCCAGCAAGACTATGGATGAAGGAGTTGAGATACAGGTTAAGGGTTTGTAGTTGTTGTTGGACGTTCCCCAGCTTAACACTCACCCAGACTATGCCCTCTGTCTCACTCATAGCCCTAGGTTTAAAGTCTCAGCTGTACTAGAAACTTGAATCTAGACAAGTGTTCGCTCCAGTGAAAGAGTACCCTTCATCTTTTTTTCATTCATTCTTTTATTTCCGAGGATAAGGAAATAATTACACTTGTGTGTTTTTACACTCAGTTCCCTTGTGTACACTGTTTTGTAAATTTTGTCATCCGTTCCCACCGGCATACAATGGCCTACTCTTCCCATAGAGGAGCAGGTTTTAACGTGTGGGCAAGATGTTCTACGTGTGTTCGCACACAGGACCTCGGTTAGTACTTTAATCCGATGGACTTTGGGGCGGATAGGGGGGGGGGGGAGTGGAGTCGACACTGATGTCAACTCCAAGGGAAAAAAATCATCTTGAATGGGATTCGAACCCGAGTCAGCAGTTCACGAGCGCAATGCGCAACGCTCTAACCAGCAAGGCTATCCCGTCCCCCTTTGGCAATACTAAGTGAGATTCAAGCCTAGGCTTCTCAGATCAAGGTTCAAACGTCCTACCACCTGCCTAACCAGCCTTGTAAAGTTCTCAAACGCCATAGTCTTTTTCTTTTTCTTTTTTTAAAATTCTTTTATATTGAGGATAATGGGATCAGCACTCTTGTACTTTTTTTTTTTTACATCCAGTCCCCATGTGTATGTCGTTTTGTAAATGTCATCTGTTCCCACGGCACACGATGGCCTACACTTACGAAAAGCGGAACAGGATTTAACGTGTGCGCAAGATGTTCTGTGTGCGTTCGCACACGGGGCCTCGGTTTGTAGTCTCATCCAAAGGACTTTTGGGAGAGTGGAGTCAGACCCACGAGACGTCAGAGCTGGCGGCCAGTGGTCAGGGCGGTCAAGGCATCCCCAACCCCTGCCTGGCAAGGTCAGCCTGGCCAAAGAGACATAACCCAACGTCACTTACTACACAGACAGGGTGACGGGCCTTGATTGGCCGGCTGAGGGAAGTGATTTGGCTGGCTGTGGGGATGAGAGGATGGCCGCTTGTGGAGGCTGGGAAGGTTTGGGGGATGGATGAGGGTGGATGGGTGGGTGTCATCCCTTGTGTCATGTTTCTCTTCCAAATACCACACCACAGGAAAAGTCTTGTTGTGTTGCTGTGGGCCTGTTAGTATGATTTTTAATTGTATCCCCACCTTTTGGAATTTCTACTCTACGAATTTTTGTTTTTCTGTCCCGCTCTTTGTTTCTGCCTTGTTCCTTTTTTTTATTTTGCTTGTCACTTCCTTCTGGTCTATTTTCTACCCTTCTTGGTCCATTCTCCTGCCCTTTTTCCCAGAAAGACTTAAAAGACGACAATTCTTTCCCGCGTTGAAGTCGTATGTGCTGGGCCTGACTTATCAGGCGCTTGTTGGCAGCACTACGTGTATTGCTCATCTGACAGACAACAATAGTTGCTGTCTGAGCGTTCAATGAAGAAATAGTGTTATTTTCATTGCTGTCGTTTATTTTGCTGTTTTAGCCCTGGTGACCAATTTTGGCCCTTGGCATACCATAAGCAATCGGGAATGATAAAATTCTATCACTGAGGCACCAATACAATCCAGTTAATTCATCTAATTTGTATTCTGAAGGTTTGACTTTGACATCTCTGGCACCTAACATAAAAACCTGGTAGTATCTGACTGCATTACTGTGGTGGCCAAGTGGTAATGTATGGTAGAAGCAAAAAAAGCCACATAATAGAACGTAAGAAACGGAAAATAAACGGAAGGATGTGATGTGTGTAAAAGGAAGGAAGACAAAATTACTATTTGCTGGCTAATTATCAAGCTGTTTTCTGTGAATGCCACTAAGTGTGGACAAGGTCCTTTCCAGAGCTGATTTAATAAGGGTTCCTGTTTTTGTCAGTTAGAAAACCATTTTAAACAAAATGAACCTTGAGCTAGTAAGTCTTAATAAAAAGACGATGAGGATTTATGTGGCTGTCAGGTCATCTTCCTCCTTGCACTTTATGATTGTGTATGTAATTCTCTCAGAAGTGTTTCTGAGATCCATGTTGAACTACGCTGTTTGCTAAGAAATCAGTGTTTGTGTGAAGGTAGGTGCACTGGCAGTTCACTTCAGCTCTTGCTATCCACAGCCCTTCTTCTATCTCTCCTCTAGCAGCCCATTGATGGAGTAAAAGCCTTTAAGGAAATGTGAGGAATCTGAAACTGTTGAACCATTGAACATGATACAGTCTTAGAAACGTGCTACTTTGGGAGAAACTAGTCCCATCCATGTCCTGAGTTTTCACTGTTTTGTCTGTCCTGATTGAGGAATCCGAAAGTGTAAGAGGATTGAATATCGTACATCTTGGAACTTGCTGCTTTGGGAGAAACTAGCTCCATCCTGTCTTGGTTTTTTTTCTCATTGTTTTTCTGTCCTAATTGTAAACCAATGAACTATTCCAAACGTGAACTTCATTGATGCTTGCCTGCAAACAAATTCTTGCTGCGCTATTCAGATTCTAAATCCAGCCATCACATTCTTGTCAAGTGCAAAGCATTACTGCTAATTTGTCAAGCATCTACACCACAAAAATCTGCAAAAAAAAAAAAGCTGTGTAGCACACGAGGAAGATTATAAGGTAGATGTGGTGTACCGTGCTAGCAATGTTCCGCTTCCAGTGACACTTCATAGAAAATTTGAAAGCTCAAAAAATAAACCAAAAAAAACACACCACCACAAAGCTCTCCATTATTCTTAAAATTTCCCAACTTCGTCCAAAATAGAACTTTTTGAATCAGAACGCTGCTCCTGTTTACATTCTTCATTCAAAAGCGTTGTGCTTGCTGGTTTACATTTTTTTTTTAAAGTCTTAGTCTGTTTTTTCTTCCCTCTCCACAAACAAGTTATCATACAGGGCCAAGGAAAGGTTTGGCTTGCGGGGTTGAACTGTGTGCGTTGACTTGCACATAGACGTCCAAATTGGCGTGCAGACGGTAATGAAAGCGGTTCAGGCAGATTGTCCGGGGAAACTTTTCAAGCAAAGGCCGGGGTGATTGGGTTAACAATAACGTTGTAGGCTCAGGCCAGACAAATCTATTTTGGAGGTCTTTCAGGTCGCTCCGGCTTTCTCCCCCTATCTCCGGTTGTGTTTTGTGGCTGGCCCCTTTGCTTCCCTGGGAGCCCGTTTCCTGAAAACCTGCTGTGATGTCTTTCAAATGGAATCCAGTGTTCTGCTGCTGCTGCTTGCTGAGGGGGGTGATGGTGGTGGTGGGGGTCGGTGATGGTGGTGGGGGTGATTAGAGCGTGAGATCGTGCGTATCTGTGTGTCTGTCTGTCTGTGTGTTTTTTTCGTTGCTATGTTTTCAACAACAACAACACAACTTCTCACAATCTCTGCCTATCATTCGATTTCTGTCACTGCTTTTCTGTCTCTGTCTGTCTGTCTGTCTGTCTGTCTGTCTGTCTGTCTGTCGTATGTATGTATGTATGTATGTATGTATGTATGTATGTATTTGTATGTATGTATGTATGTATGTATGTATGTATGATGTTGTATGTGTATGTATGTATGTATGTATGTCTCATCTGTCTCTCTGTCTGTCTGTCTGTCTGTTCCCGTCTGTCTTCTCTCTCTCTTCTGTCTCTCTCTCTCTCTCTCTCTCTCTCTCTCTCTCTCTCTCTCTCTCTCCCCCTCCCCTCTCTCTCTCCCCTCTCTCTCTGTGGGGCTAGACAAAAACAAAGTGGGCTGCAGAAGCACTTGTCTCTTTATTTAACAGTTGATTTCCAGGGGACGCGGTGCAATCAGCGCTTGCCTCCCTCACTCCAGCAAGCTAGACACGGGGGGAGGTGGGAGGGGGTGGAGGGCTGATGTTTTTCTCCTCTGCCTTGGAATTACATTAACACATCCAGAATTTTAAAACATGCGCTCCCTTACGAGCTGGTCTAGAGAAAAACATGCGTGCATATGTACATGCGTGCGCACATACGCTTCATGTACAACTCCCCCCCTTAAAAAAAAAGTTGGTATACGAAAAGGTATCTCTACATTTTTTGTTAGTGGATGGAGCGTAATATATAACTGTGCAATACACTCCATGTAAATAAAAACAAACAACAAACGCTATTGAATAAAGTAAGCTGACACAGTGTCCATCCAGGTGCTATCTTTAACAGAAGATGACTGCTGCTGCCTAACATTTGTAAAAGTCAGGAAGCAAACAAACAAACAAATAGAAACTTGTGAACGAATCAGAATCGATCCTTTTCCCCTGTACTTTGTGGATTTTGTGAACATTTTGTGTGTTTTTAAATCATGTGGTAAATATTCAGCTCCGATTTTAGCTTCGAATCTTTTTTCATATATTTACGTGATTGAAGTTGTCCCTCTCCAAAAACAAAACGACTTCTTTCCTCATGGGTTATCGTAGAATGATAGTTTTACATCGATTAATAATATGACTGATAGTTTTACATTGATTGGTAATATGACTCACGGTGGTGCAGCATGTTTGCTGTTGTTGTTGTTGTTGTTGTTGTTGTTGTGTGCTGTCTGTTCCAGCTTAGTTAACAAACATGTGTGTCTCAGTCTCCTTCTTACCTTCTAGGAATCACTGGGAGATCATGAGTACCTACTTCGTGAGAAGTTTGCGTGTGTGGCTGTTTTTATGTACCTCGCTGTATGATTGACTCTGTGTGTGCGTTTGTGCGCGCGTGCGTTTGTGCGTGCGTGCGCGCGCGCGCTCGCGATGTGTGTGTGTGTGTTTGTGTCTGTGTCTGTGATTGTGTGTGTAGGTGTGTTTTTATTCTTTTATGTTCTTTTTATTCTTTATATCTGACGCTGATCTGCAACCTTTCTTCTCATTCTCTCTGCCTCGTGCTGCTGACCAAGTGTCTCTTCTTCGAACTTGGAGAGACCTTTCTGCCCAGTCTTTCTCCAGGCTGACTGTTCGAGGGCAGTTGTTTTCTGGTCGATGTTCAGGGCTTTTAAGTCCCTCTTGCATACATCTTTGAGTCACAGCTGTGGTCTGCCTATGGGACGTGTTCCCTGCATAGGTTCTCCATAAAGTCGGTCTTTAGGGATCCATCTACATGCGCAAAAGCCCATCCCACAATGCTATGCTACCGTCTATAAGTCAAAGACACCTCCTTGGTCGAGAGCTTGGAAGCCATGCTCTAAGATCCTGAATTTGACGCTCTAACCACCAAGCTATTCCGCCCCTGAAGAGTCTGACTGCCAGCCTAGGAAGCCCCTGCCAGTTGAAATGAAAACCCCAACACCACTTGGATAGCACTGCCTACCTTTAATTAACACTGTTCACAATGCTGCTGGGTTACGCCCCCACCCCCACCCCCCACCCACCCCCGGCCCCCCGCCCCCCTCTTTTTAGGGCGAAGTCGTTGAAATCACAAATATATTTTTTGGGAGAAAGCAAGATTTAAAAAAAAAAAAAAAAGATAGACACACGCATACACGCATGCTTGCACGCACGCGCGAGTCATTGAAGACTCGGA
>CM060323.1:11569360-11574809 GCA_030674155.1 Stramonita haemastoma
ACGGTGAAATAATTCATTGACATAGTCTTTCCTGGTGTGTGTGTGTGTGTGTGTGTGCGTGCGTGCGTTGCTGTTGCGTGTCTGTGGGTGTCTGCGTGTATAACTGTTATTAGTTGTTTTTTAAGTCAAGGGCTAGAATAGCATTGGTATTATCCGTACAATATAACTTTATAGTGTTTTAGTATGGCTATGGCTGATTCGATAGTATGGTGCGTGCGTGCGTGCGTGCGTGATGGTGCGAGCGATGCGTGCGCGCATCGCGTTCGTGTGTGTGCGTGCGTGTGTGTGGTGCGTGTTTGTGTGATATTTTTATTTGAAATTATCTTGAAATGTTTAAACCATATGTACTTACTTGTGTTTTTCGAGATTATGATTCATATCAATATACCTGTCAGTCTTATAATTGTAACTGCTTTTCATGGGATGATTAGAGTGTTTTTTTATGCCTGTCAGTATTGTAATTGTAACTGCTTTTCATGGGATGATTAAAGTGAATTTGACTTGACTAGACTTGACTTTCCTATCCAGCGTTTCCAACAGTCGGCTGTCAGCCTTCTTTCTCCCTCCGCAGCCAGGAAAAAGCAGTGTGTGAAAACGCCTGTCTCCTGATTTAACAGCTGAATTAACCCCACACTGTTTAATCACAAACAGCTGAATGAACCAGAGGGTCCGAGTGATCAAGTGCGTGCACTTCACACGCAGTGCAAAACTGCTTTGTGTTTATAGTTTTCTCCTTCAATTTGGAAGAAAACGCGACCCAGCTGGCAAAAACTCTTGTGTACATAGTCTTGCATCTGTATTATGTCTTGTGGTACTTCGCCTTAAAACCATGTGTGTAAAAGCATTAAACTCGAGCTATGTTGCCAGAAAGGAATTAGGAGAGAGAGGGAGGGAGGGGGTAAAGAGACGGTGTGAGGGAATGAAGAGAATCAGTCACTCATGCACACACACACACACACACACACACACACACACACACACACACACACACACACACACACACACACACACACCCTCCTCTCTCTCCTCCTCTCTCTCTCTCTCTCTCTCTCTCTCTCTCTCTCTCTTTTCTCTCTCTCTCTCTCTCTCTCTCTCTCTCCAAAAGTCCTTCGGATGAGACTTTAAAACCGAGAACCCGTGTGCGAACGCACGCAGAACATATTGCGCACACGTTCAATCCTGTTCTGCTTTTCGTAAGAGTAGGCCATCGTGAGCCGGGGGAACAGATGACATTTACAAAAGCTGCATACATACGGGGACTGGATGTAAAAAAGCACAAGACTGCTTATCCCATTATCCTCGATATAAAAGAATAAATAAAATCAAATCTCTCTCTCTTGCGCACTGTCGCTTGCTCGCTTACTCGTTGGTTCTACTCACACTCTCTCTCTCTCTCGTCTCTCTCTCTCTCTGTCTCTCTCTTCTCTCTCTGCCTCCTCTCTCTCTCTCTCTCTCTCTCTCTCTCTCTCTCTCTCTCTCTCTCTCTCTCTCTGTCTCTCTCTCTCGATCCCCACTTCCCTCCCTCTCCATCTTCCACCCCCCCACCCCCTCCCTCCCTCCCTCCCCCTCTCTGGATTTTGGCTCTTTCTCGAATGCAGGTTTTAACTACGCTCCTTTTGATCTGGTTTTTAACATTCTTTTCCCGTGGATACTTTACTTTGAAGAAAGAATGAGATTGTTTTGGTTTCGACTAGTTTTATGTTTCATTGTGTGTTTCGTCTGCCTGTCTGTCTGTCTCTGTGTCTGTCTGTCCGTCTGTCTGTAATGCTTGTGTCTGTGTCTGTCACCCCACCTTCCTGTTTCTTCTCTCATTCACTACTTCTCTCTTTGTCTCTCTGTCCTCCTTTTCTCTCCCCCCCCTCCTCTTCCCCCCCCCCCCCTCTTCCTCCCCCCTATCTCACACACACACACACACACACAAGAAACACACACACACTCACACACATGCATACACATTCTCTCTCTCTGTCTCTGTCTCTCTGTCTCTGTCTCTCTGTCTCTCTGTCTCTGTCTCTGTCTCTCTCTCTCTCTCTCTCTCTCTCTCTCTCCTCTCTCTCTCTCTCTCTCTCTCACACACACACACACACATCACACATACATACATACATACATACATACATACATACATACATACATACATACATACATACATACATACATACATACATACATACATACACCCACATGCGCGCGCACTAATATATATGAAACACACACACACACACACACACACACACACACACACACACACACACACACACACACACACACACACACACACAGATGCACGAACCCAACCTGCATAAGAAGCAGAAGCTGAGATCTCGTGTGCGAACGCACGCATAATTATCATATTGCGCACAAGTTATAACCCGTCCCGCTTTTGGGAAGAGTGAGCCATTGTGTGCCGGTGGCCACGGAAAGAACTTCATACACATGGGGACTGAATGTAAAAAAACACACCGTGCTTATTCCATTATCCTCAAAATGAAAGATTTTAAAAGATATTTTTTACTCGTTATTTTGTCTGGAGTTTAGATTACACTTTGCCACCGGGAGTTTTTTGAGGATGCCAAAGACGTAGAGAGGAGTAAGCTTACATATAGATAGATCAACGTGATAATATCGGCCCCAGGGGGGGGGGGGGGGACGGGGAGGGGGGTCCCTCTAACGACGGAAAATAAGTCAGTATTGGGGAGAAAAGATTGGAGAGTTGGAGGATGGGTGCATTGCCAATGATGCAGGAAAGTGTGGGCTGCATACTGGATTAGTGAATAAACAGGTCTGAGAGAGAAAGAGAGAGAGGGAGAGAGAGAACAAAATGATTCGTATAGGAGGTAGAAAAACACTAAACCTATGTTATTGGAACAACCTTCCCTGTCTGTCTCTGTTTCTCTGTCTCTGTCTGTCTGTCTGTCTGTCTGTCAGTCTGTCTAATGTCTCCTCTCTCTCTCTCATCTCTCTCTCCTCTCTCTCTCCCTCTCATCTCTCCTCTCTCCTCTCTCTCTCCTCTCTCTCTCTCTCTCTCCTCTCTCTCTCTCTCTCTCACTCTCTCTCTCTCTCTCCTCTCTCTCTCTCATCTCCCTCTCCTCTCCTCTCTCTCTCTCACTCTCTCTCTCCTCTCTCCTCTCCTCTCTCTCTCTCTCTCCTCTCTCCTCCTCTCCTCTCTCTCTCTTCTCTCTCTCATCTCTCTCCCTCCCCCCCCTCTCTCTCTCCTCTCTCTCTCTATATTATATATATATAGAGAGAGAGAGAGAGAGAGAGATCCCCGCCTCTCTGTGCTCCTCCTCCTCCTCCTTCCCTTCTTCTTCTCTATTTTTCTTGTCTTTCCATCATATCACTTTGATCCTCTCATGATACTGAGTTGCTGCCTTGCTCGTCACTAATGCAGCACTGTGCATACCACACACACACACACACACACACACACACACACACACACACACACACACACACACACACACACACACACACACACAATATATATATATATATATGTATGTATGTATGTATGTATGTATGTATGTATGTATGTATGTATGTATGTATGTATGTACATATAATGGAATAACATGAGTGCTTATTCCATTATCCTCGATATAAAAGAATAAATGAATAAATAAACACACAGACACAAACACGCAAAAGCGCGCATACACGCACGCACAGACGCACACACACACATACGTGCGTGCGCGTGCGCACTCATACATACATGCACGCACTCACATGCACACACAGAGATAGCTTGATGGAAAGAACCAAATGCTTTGCTTATTCAATGAACCATTTGGAAATAAAATTTTGACTTTGGTTTACACACACACGCGCGCGCGCGCACACACAAACACACACACACTCATACACACACACACTCACACACACTCACACACACGCACGCACGTGCGCGCGCGCCGCGCGCGCACACACACACACACACACACACACAGGGCTGAGAGGTTTGCTAGTTGTTTGTTTTTTGTGGTTTTTTTGTAATACATTGGTGTTGTTTAGGGGCTTCATACAAGCACCTTTCACACCATGAGCTTCAGACTACTGCTCTTCTTCCGCGATCTTATTATTATTATTATTATTATTATTATTATTATTATTAATCATCATCATTATTATCATTATTATTGGTGATGGTGGTGGTGGTGGTGATGGTGTTATTAATATCATTATTATTATTATTATTATTATTATTATTATTATTATTATTATTATTATTATTATTATTATTATTATTATTATTGGTGGTGGTGGTGGTGGTGTTATTATTATATTTTTTATTATCTTAAATTATCTGTTATCATGAAATCACCCCAGGAGTTGTGCCCCTTAAATTGGAAGTCAGTGTACAGGAGGTAGAGATAGCACGAACAGGTGTATTTTGTATTTTGTACCACTTTATGTCACAGCAGATTTCTCTGCGTGAAATTCGGGCTGCTCTCCCCGGGGAGAGCGCGTCACGTTGCCACAAGTACAGCGCCTACCCATTTTTTTCCCTGTATGCAATTGTGTTTGTTTCCCTATCAGAGTGGGGGGGGTTTTCTACAGAATATTTTGCCAGGGTCAACTCCCTTGTTGCCGTGGTGGGTTCTTTTACGTGCGCTAAATAGTGATGTGTAACACACGGACCTCGGTTTTAAAGTCTCATCCGAAAGACTAGCGCCCAGACCATCACTCAGGGTCTAATGGAGGGGGGGGGGGGTTTTGGGCCCCCCAAGGGGGGAGAAAACCCCGCACACTTGCCCAGACTTTTTTCTTTTTGGGGCCCAAAGGGCGTTACCACCTAACCCCGCTTTAAACCCTTTTAGTGTGTTTTCAGTCACTGGGAAAAAAAAATGGACCTTTGGGCTGTAGGGGGGAAAACTGGTTTTTTATAACGGGGTTTTTTTTAAATTTAAAAAAAACCCAAAATTTTTTGCACACAGACTTTTTTTTTTTTTTGTCTGTTTATTTTTTTTGTCTCTTTCTCTCGATTTTTTTCAATCTGTGTCCTTCTATATTTTACCCCGCTTTATTGTTTTTTTTCCCCCCTTTTGTGTGTGGTGTGTGGGGTGTGTTTGTGGTGGTTGTGTGTGGTGGGTGTGGTGTGTGTTTTTTGGGTTTTTGTGTGTGGGGGGTGCCCTGTGTTTTGTGTGTTTTGTTGTGTGTTATTTGTGTGTTTGGGTTTTTTTGTGTGCGGGGGAAAATTGCTTCATGGGGTATGTTTTTGTTTTGGGGCAGTGTTGTGGTGTGGTTTTGTGGTGCTTCGGGGTGTTTTTTGTGTGCGCTTTCGTGTTGTTTTGGGGGGGTGTGTGCGGGGGGGATTATAATGGGCAAAAATTTTTAGTTAGCAAAAAAGAGGGGTTTTTTCCCCCAAGTATATCTCATTATAAAAAAAAAAAACCCGATTTCTTTAAAAAAAGCGAAAAAAGGGACCATGGAAAGAAGTCAGGTTGTA
>CM060323.1:11579909-11582409 GCA_030674155.1 Stramonita haemastoma
GTGTAAATATTGTCATCTGTTCCCACCGGCACACGATGGCCTACTCTTACGAAAAGCGGAACAGGATTTAACGTGTGGGCAAGATGTTCTGCGTACGTTCGCACACGGGGCCTCGGTTTACAGTCTCATCCGAAAGACTTTTGGGGAGAGTGGAGTCAGCACTGATGTTAACTCCAGGGGAAAATTCCCCTCCAACAGGAATCGAACTCGGGTCGTCAAATTGCCAGCGCAATGTTCTGACCACTAGGCTATCCCGTCCCTCAAAGCCGAAGTGGGATTGCGGCTACCATAATGGTGGGGGTAAAAATGGCAGCATACTAAAAAAAATCCCACCATGGGTGAACCTCGGAGCTCTAGTCTCGGAATAAGAAAAAAACCCAACTTCAGCAGAACCAGCTTTTTATGGGGGAAATGGATCAGCGAACAAGTAAGTTCGACAGAACTTGTCTGCTATCAAGAGTGGCATCATGATAAAACAAACAAAAAAATGAATCGGCGGTCTAGAGGTAATGCGCCTGCCAAGAAAGCGAAAAGTCCAAGTCGAAAGTGTGCGGTGGTTCGAACCCCCATTTGGGCCCAAAACTTCCCCCCCCCCCATCCATTAGACCATGAGTGGTAGTCTGGGTGCTAGTCTTTCGGATGAGACGATAAACGACGAGGTCTCGTGTTTTACACAAAATTATTTAGCGCACGTTAAAAAGAACCTACGGCAACAAGAGAGTAGTCCTTGGGCAAAATTCAGTAGAAAAAAGCCACTCTGATAGGGAAACAAATACAGTTGCAGATGGGAAAAAAAGGGTGGCGCTGGTCTTGTGGCGATGCGCTCTCCCCGGAGGGAGTGGCCCTAATTTCACGCGGAGAAATCTGCAGTGACTTGTGTACAATGTAACAAATGTAAATGTAAAACAAAGTGGCTGCTGTTTATGTGACTGATAAATGGCAACACGCAGGGAGCCGTCAGTTTGACACTGGTTCCATTTGTCAGTCTGCTGGCAGCAGCAATGTGTACACATTGTTCAACAAAACAAGTAGTAGTTTTTTTAAACTGCATTTGCCACCAAAACTTTTCCTTTTTTCTCAAATGACTAAGAGTCACTGTCAGAGAGAGAGAGAGAGAGAGGAGAGAGGAGAGAGAGAGGAGAGAGAGAGAGAGAGAGAGGAGAGAGAGAGAGAGAGAGAGAGAGAGAGAGAGAGAGAGAGAGAGAGAGAAAGAGAGAGAGAGAGGAGAGAGAGAGAGAGAGAGAGACAGAGAGAGAGAGAGAGAGAGAGAGACAGACAGACAGACAGACAGACAGACAGACAGACAGAGACAGAGAGAGAGAGAGACAGACAGACAGACAGAGAGAGACAGAGACAGACAGACAGACAGACAGACAGAGACAGACAGAGCAAGACAGAGAAGGGTGGAAGAGCAGCAAACAAACACATAAGTAAGCAGGCAGGCAGGCAGGCAGGCAGGCAGAGGGAGAGAAGTAACAGAAGGGTCCAGAGACACGGGGACTACAGACAAATATACAGACACACGCAGTATCCACAGTCTGTGTTCCCTGTAAATCAGTCATTTTTAGGATAGCAAGCAGCAAGCCGTTATCTCACAAAACAGCATGCTTTCCTTTACTCTGCTCCACGGCCCAGTTTTTTGTTTTTTGTTTTTGCCCAGTGACTGACAACACACCTGTTCAGGCTTATCTCCCCCTCCTCACAACACCTCTTCCTGACTTCCAATTGAAGGGGCATAACCCCTGGGGGTGATTTCTTGATACCAGGTAAGTTGAGACCTCAGAAGAGGACTGTTCTGAACCTCATGGTGTGCAACGGCTTGTAGGAAGCCCTAAACTACCCTGTTATAACCCCCCCCAAATAAACCAAGATGTGTTGGCACGTGCACGTGTTCGTGTGTTGTGTGTGTGTGTGTAGTGTGTGTGTGTAGTGTGTGTGTGTAGTGTGTGTGTGTGTGTGTGTGTGTGTGTGTGTGTGTGTGTGTGTGTGTGTGTGTTGTGTGTGTGTGTGTGTGTGTGTGTGTGTGTGTGTGTGTGTGTAGTGTGTGTGTGTGCGTGTGTGTGTGTGTGTATGAGTGTCTGTGTTTATCTATTTGTTTATTTAGCTCTTTGATTTCGAGGATAATGGAATAAGCACTCGTGTTTTTTCTACACCCAGCCCCCGTGTGTGTATACGGTTTTGTAAATTTTGTCGTCCGTTCCTATTGGCACATAATGGCCTACAGTTTCGAAAAGTGGAACGGGTTTTAACGTGTGCACAAGGTGTGCACGGCCTCCTCGCTAACATTGTTTTCTTCCTCTTTCTATGTCTGACAGTTTTTGTACAAAACAATTCTAAACACAAAATTATCTTCAGTAACAACTTCAATGGGAACGGGGTAGCTCAGTGGTCAGAGCACTCGTTTCCCCCAAGCTAAGGTTAAGCAGCATCGAGTGTGATTACCAAGTGGATGGGTGATCTTTTGCACGCCTTGGCTTCAGTACAGTCCCCCAGTTCACCC
>CM060323.1:11586327-11611327 GCA_030674155.1 Stramonita haemastoma
TAATATTCACCAGTTTAACACGCTCGTGCACTCAGAGCGAGAGAGAGAGAGAGAGAGAGAGAGAGAGAGAGAGAGAGAGGTGTGTGTGTGTGTGTGTGTGTGTGTGTGTGTGTGTGTGTGTGTGTGTGTGTGTGTGTGTGTGTCTTGTAGAGGTGATAAAATGCGAGAGAGAGGGGGGGACAGAGACAGTGACTGAGACAGAGACAGATTTGGATAATTTATTCAATAAAGGTCATAGCCCTTTTTTTAGGGAAGGGTGAGGTGGAGGGAACATGCAATTCAGTTGCTGAGCATAGACAGTGAAACATCAGCTAAAAATTAACACAATAGAAAGCAATTAAATGCTGCTGTAAACTGCTACTAAGTACATATGAGGGGTCCAGTGTTAAATTTATGGTACAAATATAATTATTTCAATTTATGGTACAAATATAATTATTTCAAAGTGTTTTCATGAAAGAGAGACAGACAGACAGACAGACAGACAGACAGAGGGAGAGACAGAGGGAGAGACAGAGACATATTCATTTCGAGGATACTGAATAAGCACTCATGTGCGAGAGAGAGAGGGAGGGAGAGAGAGAGAGAGAGACAGACAGACAGACAGACAGACAGACAGACAGACAGACAGACAGACAGACAGACAGACAGACAGACAGAGACAGAGAGAGACAGAGACAGAGAGAGTGTGTGTGTGTGTGTGTTACTTGGTATCATCATCCGGAATTGAGCTTGTCTGGAGTGCGTTTCTTTATTTAAAATATGAAAAGAAAAAACAATTTCTTTTCCCTTTCAGGAATTCTGACGACTGTTTTCCCTGTGCTGTTCTTTATTCTTTTATTCTTTTATATCGAGGACAATGGAATAAACACCCGTGTGCTTTTTTTCATCCAGGTCCCGTGTGTGTGCAGTTTTGTAAATCTTGTCATCTGTTCCCACCGGCACACCATGGCCTACTCTTACGAAAAGCGGGACAGGATGTGCGTTCGCACACGAGGCCTCGGTTTACAGTCTCATCCGAAAGACTTTTGGGGAGAGTGGAGTCAGCACTGATGTTAACCCCAGGGGGAAAATCCCCTCGAACAGGAATCGAACTCGGGTCGTCAAATTGCCAGCGCAATGTTCTGACCACCAGGCCATTCCGTCCCTGCTGTGCTGTGCTGCGCTGTCCCCAGTAAGGGTTTTGCCAGTAGGGGCCCCTCCTCACAGGTCTTGTCTTAACCATGGTGCCTGCCTGCCTTAGGGGATGTTTCCTTACTGATGCTGACATCGTACATCTATACAGAAAAACTGAAGTTTTTTTTTGAAAAAACGATGTGGAGAAGAAGGATAGGATGGAGTTGGGATGGAGAGGGAGGCACGTCAAGCTGTGAGCATGACTTGTTAGGTCTGTACACGCACGCAGAACATCTTGCGCACGCACACGTTAAATCCTGTTCCGCTTTTCGTAAGAGTAGGCCATGGTGTGCCGGTGGGAACGGATGACAAAAATTTACCAAAAATTGCATACACACGGGGGCAGGATGTAAAAAAGCACATTGGTGTTCTCTCTCTCTCTCTCTCTCTCTCTCTCTCTCTCTCTCTCTCTCTCTCTCTCTCTCTCTCTCTCTCTCTCTCTCTCTCTCTTTCTCTCCCTCTCTCTCTCTCCCTCTCTCTCTCTCTCTCTCTCTCTCCTCTCTCTCTCTCTCTCTCTCTCTCTCTCTCTCTCTCTCTCTCTCCCCCCCCCCTCTCTCTCTCTCTCTTTCTCGATCCTGTTGCTTCCTAGAGATGGAAAAAAAGACAAAGACACTGAAGAGGTGACTGTGTAAAATGGATCAACAATACAGGGACGTCCTCTGCTTCACAAAGTACAAGAGGAAGAACAAAAAGGAGTCAACAAAAAGGGGGAAATGGATGAGAGAAGGAGATCGAGAGAGGAGAGAGAGAGAGAGAGAGAGAGAGAGAGAGAGAGAGAGAGAGGAGAGGGGTGGGGGGGGGGGGGGGGGGGGGAGAGACAGAAAGAGAAATTCAGGGGCGAAAAAATAATAGGATGGAAAACATACACACACACGCGCGCACGTACACACACACGCACGCACGCGCGCGCACGCGCACACACACACACACACACACACACACACACACACACACACACACATTTCCAGAAATCTGGGATTTCATTCTTTGTATTGAGGATGATCATCTGTGTAAATTTTCGTCCTATAGATTTATTGCACGTTTTTTTTCTTTTCCATAATGTTTTGTTTCTTGTTGTTGTGGCTATTTTTTTATCAAGATGTTTTGCCATTGCTATTATCGTGTCTCTTTGAGTTTTATAGCTAGCGTTTGTTTTTCTGTTTATCTAGCTCATTTTAACTCTTTCGTAGGCATTTCTGAACTTATCGGTTTCCACTTGCCCGATATTTTCTTTAATTTCTTTCTTTCTTTCTTCTCTTTCTTTGCGTTTTTCTCCATGCTATCGTTCCTCTTTTCTTTCTTTCTTTTCTCTCTTCTTGTCATTGTCGTCTTTTGTTGCTAGGTAATTTTAGACACTGTATTGTTTATCTGACATAAATTTGGTTTTGTTTCGTTCCTCAGTAAAAGTTCCGAGGTTCGCCAGTGATCAGTTGGTTTTGTTTGGGGGGGGGGGGTAGCGAGAAGGGGGGGGGGGCTTATGGGACCGTTTTTCCCTCACCGTTAAGCCACCCGTATTCTGACTTCGGAGATAAATGTACGGTAAAATATCTTCTCTGCATCTTTTGATTGCTTAAAAAAAATCTTTTTTAGGCCTGATTTCCTTTTTTTTTTTTTTTTTGCTGTTGTTGTTGTTGTTCCTTCCTTGTTCACGTTTTGGGGATCCTTTTTTTTTAGGTAATAAACATTATAATGTGACTCTTTTGCTGAAGGTTGTTTGGGGAAGAAAATATTTTATTATTATTAATTTTTATGTATGTGGTTACTCATTATTTGTCATGTGTTAGGGTTTAGGGGGGTTAGGGATTGTTTGTTTGTTTGTTTGTTTGTAAGGTATACAGCGTGTGGATTAGCGTAGTGGTTGGATTATAAAACGCGTGATCTGATTGTAATTGTAGAGCGTAGGTTCGAGTTGCCATTGAGAGGGTTCTTTCCGGCAGTGAACATTGGTCTGACACACACGATCATATGACGGACAATCCTTTTGCATGTCATACACAAGTCCTCTCAGAGTTTTAATACAACCATGCATAAAACTACTGCAAAACTGGAATTTAGGTAAAACGGTAAAAGTGTCCCATGAACTATGTGGTCGAAAGGGAGCGAGGCGTCAGAGACCTCAGCTTCTCCAGGGGCCAGCATATTGAGGGCGGCGCCCATCTCCTCTCCCTCGCTGCTTTACCTTCCCTGTCTCTCAAGAGGGCAGGTGCACATTTACATCTGGGTGAACTGGGGGACTGTACTGAAGCCAAGGCGTGCAAAAGATCACCCATCCACTTGGTAATCACACTCGATGCTGCTTAACCTTTGCTTGAGGGGAGCGAGTGCTCTGACCACTGAGCTATCCCGTTCCCATTAAAGTTGTTACTGAAGATAATTTTGTGTGTATAATTGTTTTGTACAAAAACTGTCAGACATAGAAAGAGGAAGAAAACAATGTTAGCGAGGAGGCCATGCACACCTTGTGCACACGTTAAAATCCGTTCCATTTTTCGAAAGAGTAGGCCATAATGTGCCAGCAGGAACGGACGACAAAATTTACAAAGCCGTAAACACATGGGCCTGGGTGTAGAAAAACACATGAGTGCTTATTCCATTATCCTCGAAATCAAAGAGTTAAATAGACAAATAGATAAACACACACACACACACACACACACACACACACACACACACACACACACACACACACTACACATACACTACACACACGCACGCACGCACGCGCGCACACACACACACACACACACACACACACACACTACACACACACACTACACACACACACACTACACACGAGCACGTGCACGTGCCAACACATCTTGGTTTATTTGGGGGGGTTTATAACAGGGTAGTTTAGGGCTTCCTACAAGCCATTGCACACCATGAGGTTCAGAACAGTCCTCTTCTGGGGTCTCAGCTTACCTGATATCAAGAAATCACCCCCAGGGGTTATGCTCCTTCAATTGGAAGTCAGGGAAGAGGTGTTGTGAGGAGGGGGAGATAAGCCTGAACAGGTGTGTTGTCAGTCACTGGGCAAAAAAAAACAAAAACTGGGCCGTGGAGCAGGGGTAAAGGAAAGCAGCATGCTGTTTTGTGAGATAACGGCTTGTTGCTTGCCATCCTAAAAATGACTGATTTACATAGAGGAGCACAGACTGTGGATGCTGCGTGTGTCTGTATGTTTGTCTGTAGTCCCCGTGTCTCTGGACCCATCTGTTACTCTCTCCCTCTGCCTGCCTGCCTGCCTGTTTACTTATGTGTTTGTTTGCTGCTCTTCCACCCTTCTCTGTCTTGCTCTGTCTCTCTGTCTGTCTGTCTGTCTGTCTGTCTGTCTGTCTGTCTGTCTGTCTGTCTGTCTGTCTGTCTCTCTCTCTCTCTCTCTCTCTCTCTCTCTCTCTCTCTCTCTCTCTCTCTCTCTCTCTCTCTCTCTCTCTCTCCTGGGACTGGATGTAAAAAAGCACACGAGTGCTTATCTATTATCCTCGAATAAAAGGATTTGCCTTGCCTTGCCCCCTCTCTCTCTCTCTCTCTCTCTCTCTCTCTCTCTCTCTTCTGTCTGTCTGTCTGTCTGTCTGTCTGTCTGTCTGTCTGTCTGTCTCTCTCTCTCTCTCTCTCTCTCTCTCTCTCTCTCTCTCTCTCTCTCTCTCTCTCTCTCTTCTCTCTCTTCTCTCTCTCTCTCTCTCTCTCTCTCTCTCTCTCTCTCTCTCTCTCTCTCTTCTCTCTCTGACAGTGACTCTCAGTCATTTTTAAAAAAAAAAGGAAAAGTTTTGGTGGCAAATACAGTTCATCAAAAAACTACTTGTTTTGTTGAACAATGTGTACACACTGCTGGTAGCTGCCAGCAGACTGACAAATGGAACCTGCGTCAAACTGACGGCTCCCTACGTGTTGCCATTTATCAGTCACAGCAACAGTAGCCAGTTTGTTTTACATTTACATCTGTCACATTGTACACCACTTAAAGTCACTGCAGATTTCTTCGCGTGAAATTAGGGCTACTCCTCCGGAGAGAGCGCATCGCCACAAAACCAGCGCCACCCATTATTTTTTCTTTCTTTTCCCATCTGTATTTGTTTCCCTTATCAGAGTGGCTTTTTTTCTATAGAATTTCTCTTGTTGCCGTAGGTTCTTTTAACGTGCGCTAAATAATTTTGTGTAACACACGGGACCTCGGTTTATAGTCTCATCCGAAAGACTAGCACCCAGACTACCACTCATGGTCTAATGGATGGGGGGGGGGGGAAGTTTTGGGCCCAAATGGGGGTTCGAACCACCGCACACTTTCGACTTGGACTTTTCGCTTTCTTGGCAGGCGCGTTACCTCTAGACCGCCGATTCATTTTTTGTTTGTTTTATCATGGTGCCACTCTCGATAGTAGACAAGTTCTGTCGAACTTACTTGTTCGCTGATCCATTTCCCCTATAAAAAGGGAAGCTGGTTCTGCTGAAGTTGGGTTTTTTTCTTGTTCCGAGACTAGAGCTCCGAGGTTCACCCCTGATGGGATTTTTTTCAGTATGCTGCCATTTTTACCCCCACCATTATGGTAGCCGCAATCCCACTTCGGCTTTGAGGGACGGGATAGCCTAGTGGTCAGAACATTGCGCTGGCAATATGACGACCCGAGTTCGATTCCCGTTGGAGGGGAATTTTCCCCAGGAGTTAACATCAGTGCTGACTCCACTCTCCCCAAAAGTCTTTCGGATGAGACTGTAAACCGAGGCCCCGTGTGCGAACGTACGCAGAACATCTTGCCCACACGTTAAATCCTGTTCCGCTTTTCGTAAGAGTAGGCCATCGTGTGCCGGTGGGAACAGATGACAATATTTACACACCTGCATACACACGGGGACTGGATGAAAAAAAGTACATGAGTGCTTATTCCATTATCCTCGATATAAAGAAATAAATAAGCATGACATCTGTGTGCATGCATTTTTGTTTTGGTTTGGTTTTGGGGAGGGGGGGGGGGGGGTGTCATCCGTTCCCACCGACACAAAGTGTCCTACTCTTCCAAAAGGCGGAAGGTGTTGTTTTAAACGTGTGCGCAAGATGTTTTGCGTGCGTTTGCACGCACGGCTTTAGTTTGTAGTCTCTTTCAAAGGACTTGGGGGGGGGGGGGGGGTGGAGTCAGTACTAATGTTAACTCCGAGGTACAGTTTCCGTGGTGGCTTGATCCTGGGCCGTCAGACCACGAGCACAGTGTTCTAACCACTAGGCTTCCCTTTTCTTTTTCTTTCCTTTCTTTCTTTTATTCTTTTATATCGAGGATAATGGAATAAGCACTCGTGTGCTTTTTTACATCCTGTCCCTGTGTGGATGCAGTTTTTGTAAATCGTGTTATCTGTTCCCACCGGCACACGATGGCCTACTCTTACGAAAAGCGGAACAGGATTTAACGTGTGCGCAAGATGTTCTGCGTGCGTTCGCACACGGGGCCTTGGCTTATAGTCTCATCTTAAAGACTTTTGGGGAGAGTGGAGTCAGCACTGACTAGTTGCGAAAAAGAAAATAAATGAGCTCACCAACTGCTTACCGTTTTTTCTCTCGGAATATGTATCTCTTTTTTAATTTTTAATGATAGAGGTGGCAATTTTAGTCTGGTACCCTTCTTCTTCCTTTTTTTCCATCTCCACTCGGAAACATTCACCCGATGTGTGAAAATGCAGCGGCCTGCTAAAGCGCTTTGTTTCTGTATGGGTTTTAACGGGTTAGTTTAGAAGAGAGAGGGAGTGGGTGCAATAGGTGCGTGTTTTTCTCTGGGACAGCGCAGAGCAGCGTTTTGGGGGTTTAGGGGGGGGGGGTTGTTTGTTTGTTTTCGGAGAAGGGTTTATTCTTTAGCCTTGCAGTTTGCTTTAATTCGTATATTCACTAGTTCAACAGGCTTGTGCGCTCCCTCAGAGAGAGAGAGAGAGAGAGAGAGAGAGAGAGAGAGAGAGAGAGAGAGAGAGAGAGAGAGAGAGAGAGAGAGAGAGAGAGAGAGAGAGAGACACACACACACACACACACATACATACACAGAGAAAGAGATAAAGAGAGAGTGATTAGGCATACCCAGAGGAGGATGAGGGAGAGAGAGAGAAGGGGGGGACGGACAGACAAACAGAGATAAAGAGTGAGAGACAGTCGGACAGGCAGGCAGGCAGACAGACAGACAGACAGGCAGGCAGGCCGGCAGGCAGGCAGGCAGGCACACAGACAGACAGACATACAGTGAGACACAGAGGAGAGAGAGAGAGAGAGAGAGAGAGAGAGAGAGAGAGAGAGAGAGAGAGAGAGAGAGAGAGAGAGAGAGAAGTCTATGTTAAGTTAGTGCCATCTTCTAGAATTGAGCATGTTTCATGATTTTGTTTATTGTTTTTTTTATTTTAAACGTTTAATCAGTTTCGTGATTGCTGACTGGCGTGATGTACCCAACCAGGGTGTTTTTTTTTGCCAGTAGCAGAAGCCTATCATTCCTTCGAGGTCTTGTCTTGTCTTACCTCTTATCCTGGTGCCATCCTGAAGGTTCGGGGTTAGAGGGGGGGGAGGGGGGGGGGGGGGGCGCAGGGGGATCAGGGGATACCATACCGATGCAGAGATCATAGATAGATAAAACATGAAGTTTTGTTACTTGTAGAGGGTAGGAAAGAGTGGGGCTGAACCGGGGAAATGGGGAGAATGGACAGTTCGCAAGTCATGGTCTGTTACAGCCACTGAGGGAAGATGAGATAAGAAATTATAAGGTGTTTCTTTATCGAAGAGGGGTTTTTTGTTTGGTAGATAATTAAAATGAAAGCAAGTGAAAGAACTCTGTCTGTCTATCTGTCTGTCTGTCTCTGTCTGTCTCTCTGTCTGTCTCTCTTTCTGTGTCTGTCTGTCACTGTATCTGTCTCTCTGCCTGTCTCTGTCTTTCTATCTGTCTCTCTGTGTCTCTGTCTGTGTGTGTGTGTGTGTCTCTCTCCCTCTCTCCTCTCTCTCTCTCTCCAGCTTAACCTCATTCGATCCTGTAGCTCCTCATACGAAGGGAGGGGGGGGGAGAGATGCAAAGGAATAGACCAAAAAATGATATAGAGGCGACTGTGTCAAGATGATAACCAATACCACAGACCTTCACTGCATCGCCAGTTCAAGAGAAAGAGAGAGCAAGAAAGGAAACGAAATGAAAGAAACGAATAGAGAGGGGGGACCAAGACAGGCAGGCAGACAGACAGACAGACAGGCAGGCATATAGACACGCAGGCATACAGAAAAACAGACAGGTATGCAGAAAAGACAGAGATAGGGACAGAAAAATTGAAACATAAGCGGGCCCACGAAATTCTCTCTCTCTCTCTCTCTCTCTCTCTCTCTCTCTCTCTCTCTCTCTCTCTCTCTCTCTCTCTCTCTCTCTCTCCTCTCTCTTCTCTCTCTCTCTCTCTCTCGTAAGAGTAAGCCATCGTGTGCCGGTGGGAACAGATGACATCTACAAAACTGCATACATACGGGGACTGGACTCGTTAAACAACCATACACTCACACACACGCGTATGCCTGTGTGTGCGCGCGCGTGCGCGCGCGTGCACAACACACACACACACACACACACACACACACACACACACACACACACACACACACACACATTACCTAGGGTTCCTTATCTTTCACATCGAGAACGGACATTTGTGTAGTCTGTCGCATTGTGGTTTTATTGCCACGTTCTTTTTTTGTTGTTTATTCTGTTTGTTTATTTATTTGTTTTGTTTGGGTGATGTGTGTGTTTGTTTCTTTTTATCTAAAATCTACATCAGAGTTTTACCATGGCCATAAATCTGTCAGCTTCAATTTTGTAACTTTTTGTTGTTGTTTTTTTAAATTTTGATATAAAATTTGGATGGGCTTTTCTAAACTTATCGGTTTCTAGTTGCACAATGCTACTTTCTTTCCTTTCCTCTTTTCTCTTGTTATTTCTTGTTTGTTTGTTTTTTCTTATTTCTCTGTTTCTTTTTGTCTCTCTTTCTTTTTTTTTTTTTATATAACTTCTTCTTGTTATTGTCCGCTGTGGCGGGGTATTTCTAGACGGTGTATTGCCGCTCTGAAATAAATTTACAATAAAATATGTCTTCTTTGCATCGTTTTATTGCTTTTATTTCTGCCTCGTATCCTTTTATTGTTATTTATTTCCTTTTGTTTGTTTGTTGTTGTTGTTGGGGTTGGGTTTTTTTTTTCATTGTTTGCTGTTTTGATTTCCAGTATTTTTTGCTTTTTTTTTTGTTTGTTTGTTTTTTTTATTAGAAAGGCATTATAGAATTTCATTGCCAGATTGTTTGCGTTGTCCTTTGAGGGGAAAGTTTCTATTATTGTTTTTTTTTTTTTTTGGTTATGTATCCACGTATTTATTTGTTTACTTACCTATTTATCTCAATTTTTTTTTAATATTTGTAAGGTATAGAATAAGTAGAATGGCTCAGTGGTTAAAACACCGGGTTTGTAATCTGTCAGTAATGAAGAGTGCGAGTTCGAATCCTTGGTGAAAATTCTGCTTGTGAAGGATTTTCCCCCTACATTTATCACAAGGGGATACTATTACTCGAGGTCCCATGGGCAAAAGGCAGGCAGGGCATCTTGTGTACACGTTAAAATGTCATTCATGTCTGCCTGTGGTCCCTTCTGGGGCATATAGTCCAGGCGAAATTCGGATAACCTTGTTCTGAGAGATATATTTAGTTTTTTTGGTGATTCTAAAGGATTTTGGGGTGCTGAATCCAAATCCGTTGGAGGCCAAGTCGTAAATGTTGGGCATCTTGAGTTATTGCGTAATATCCAAGATGGCCGCCACGGATACAGAGAATTTTAAAAGTAGAGGGTATTTGACATCTAATTTCAAATCAAATACTTTTTCATGCAAAATTATTAATCAGTTAACTGAAAGGGGTTCATATCATCACAATTGTACACTTTTTATAAAGAGATTACGTAATTTTGCATAATTTTACGTATTTTTTGTATTTTTTCAAGGTAGGCAAGAAATACTTCAATGGATATACTTGGGCATGCTATTGAATAAAATAAATAATGTAAAGCAAACAGAAACAAACAAACAGGCAATCTAAAACAAGCAAGCAAACAAATAATAAAGCTTATTCCAGTATTGAATGATTAATGGATGCATGTGTTGGAAAATATGGTTTAAAGAATCAGGTACATAAATTCAAATCCAATCAGCTCTCCACACAGGTCTTGTCCACATCATCATTTTCTGGGTCTCTGGTGACGTCTGTCCTGGGGGGTTTGCACAGAAAAAAATCTTTTGCAATTGCAGAATTCCCTGCAGGTCAGTGCTAACTTGGTGCAGGTGAAAATGGTTGAACTGCATTCAGTCTTGCAGGTGCAGCTGTTGAGATTCAAGACCTCGTCTGGTGCTGGTCATTGTCCTTGCAACCCATGCTGTGGAATGAGTGTGGACCCACACAGTTCCCAGCCACAGTTCAGAGGACTGATGTCTGGAGTTGTTGGGTGTTCTGCTGCTTCCTTTCCACAGGGCCACCTGATAAATGGCTATAAGCAGTGTGCTTCAAAGCTGGTCTTGGTTGGTGGCAGACAATTCAATTTGTGAGCGATGTGTCGTTTCTCTTTAATCTTTGGTCTGAAGATGTCAGCACGCGTAGTTTCCAGGTGTGTTCTTTGCTCATGGTTGTATAGCATGGAAACACAATCCCAGCATGGATATAATTATGACGTCCTTCTTCTCTGCTGTCAGATTCCCAAGTCTCAGGAATCCATCAAATGACGAAAGCTTCTTCAGCACAGTTAGCTTGCCAACACCAGAAAAGGACACAGTGTAAGATCCAGTGAGTGCATGAGCACAGAGAAGGTGTGGCATGATGTTTGTGTGTCTTCTGATGACTTCATTTACTTTGATGATGGATTTGCCCAAACTGCATGACTCCATGGTCAGAAGGTCTTTAGAAAACCCATCAGTCCTGTAATGTAAGTGGTGGGTCCAAATCAAGACATAGTGTCATCAGAAATCACGCATGGATTTGCGTCCATTTCTTGCATCTTGAAGCACAGTCTGCGCCATCAACACATCAGCCTCCTCATGGTGGACAGCTGTCTGCAATGGACCAACACCTAGCACAATGGCTGCAGATCTGGCCCAGTCGTAATCATCTGCTTTCCCTTCACTGGTTCCATGACCCTCAGTTCATCTGCAATCATTTTGATGACTGGCTGCTTGTTGGCTGTTCCATTCAAGACCAATGATTGCTTTAAAGAGATGTGCTCTCACTGAGGGTGTACAACTGGCTGAATCCTTCCTGTCACCCAGCAGGACAACATGACTTGGAACTCACTTCAAGGTATGGGTCAAACACCACATGCAGAACTTGTGAAGTAGTTTCAGCATAACGAAGAATGATAGCAACAGCTGCATTCAGCAAAATCCGACATTTTGCAAGCTGGCCAGGCCATGACACCGTGCACAGTACAGCACAGGCATCCAGGATGACAACATCTGCAGGGTCCAGACGACGTGTTCCATGAACAGCCAGCAGCTTGTTCTTCAATGCAGACTTAGCTGTTGTGTGCATAGCGCTATTGACATCAAAAAATGGTGCCAACTCATGAGAAAAGAGAGTTTCTAGTAAGATATTGTCCTTCATTTAGGCCATGATTCCAAGACAACGCACAAAAATGAACTCAGTGTCTATGCATGAATGTCCAGCCTGGTCGTTGTGGGCTCTCTTTGTTACAGAAGCCATTGTTCTGATGCATCTTATCCATTTTATGTGGAAACCAGTGGGCCGGTGGCTTTCAAAAATCAAATCTTCACATTGCTGGGATTTAATTTCAACAGCTTCATGAACGTTCAGCGAGGGCTCATCTACATCATTGCTTGATTAAGATAGATATTGATGATGTGCCATTTTCTGGGTGTTTACTGATGTCAAACACATCAACGCATGTTGACAGGGCCTCTCTTATCTTCTCTCTGTCTGTAGCATCTTCTTTCAGGCAAGTATTGTGTTCTTCTTTTGGAGACTCAACAGTTGTGTGGGATTCTTTCCCTCTCTTCATCTCTTGAAGATCGTGCAGGATTGGCGTCATTGTACTGTGAGAGTATGCCCAAATAACCAATGTGGACTCACTTAATGTGGATCCAATAACCCCAGATGGTCCATGGCTATAGCACATGTATGTTGTCTCCATGAAGAGGTCAGACCATCTGTCATTCCAGAGACCTGCTTCATGGCGCATGACGTGTCCTCCACCAATGAACTTTTTGGACAGATCAAGATGTAGACTAGCTTGGAATGCAGACAGTAGAGCCCATAGCGTGCGTAGTTGAAGTAACCAGCAGGAAAAAAAGTATGCATTATTTTCTCAACTGCAAACAAATAAAGTGGCCAGTCTCTCTCTCTCTCTCTCTCTCTCTCTCTCTCTCTCTCTCCTCTCTCTCTCTCCTCTCTCTCTCTCTCTCTCTCTCTCTCTCTCTCTCTCTCTCTCTCTCTCGTCTTGAGTCCTACTTTGTTTGGAATGTTTATTAATCAACTAGCAACTCATATGTCTGAGAAGGGAAAACATGGTGTACAACTGATACCAGGTGCTGTAGAGTTGTTCATTTTGCTTTTTGCAGATGATGTTGTTTTGTTGTCTTCTACTCCTGTAGGCCTGCAAAATCAGTTGAATATTCTCCAAAAGTGTTGTGTGGATATGAAATTAAACATTAATACAGATAAAACCAAAGTTATGGTCTTTAGGAAAGGAGGGATTTTGGGTAAGGATGAGGAATGGTTTTTAGGAGATAAAAAGTTAGAAGTTGTAAATAAATATTGTTATTTGGGGTATGTTTTTACGACAAAACTTTGTCATAGGCTGGGTACAGAACATTTGTGTGTAAAAGGGAAAAAAGCACTAATAAGTTTAATTAGAGCATTTAAAAAAAACAAAGATATTTCTTACCAGGTTTATTTTAAAGTTTTTGATGTAAAAATTAAGCCAATATTGCTATATGCATCTGAAGTATGGGGAGTAAATCGCTTAGAACATGTAGAAAAAATACATTTGATGGCTTGTAAACGTTTTCTGGGAGTTCCTGTTAAAACACCAAATAAAATGGTTTATGGGGAAGTTGCCAGATATCCTTTATTCATAAACTCATATATTTGTGCAGTTAGATATTGGTTAAAATTACTACAAATGAGTAATCAGAGGTTGCCAAGACAGGCCTACGAAATGCAATTAATTCTAGATGAGAAAGGTAAAAAATGTTGGGTAGCAAGTGTAAGGGAATTGTTGTGCAATTCAGGGTTTAATATTGTTTGGCTACAACAGGGTGTTGGTGATATTCAGGGATTCCTTAGTGCATTCAAGCAAAGATTAATTGATATGTTTATTCAGGAGTGGTCAGGTGTCATGAGAGAGAGTAATAGGTATGCAACATATAGATCTTTTAAAACTGTTTTTGAAAAAGTATTGTATCTTCATAGTATTGATATTTATTGTTTCAGAGTTGCACTGTCACAGGCCAGAATGAATGTTCTTCCTTTAAATAATAATCTCAACAGATACAGCAACAACAATCAAGATAAAAACTGTTCTTTGTGCAAAAACGTTATTGAAGATGAATACCATCTAATATATATTTGTCCATTATATACAGATTTACGAACCAGTTACCTGAAAGATCTTCTTCATGTGCCTATGCCTTTTCTTCTTCAGGCACGTAGTAGATGTGGTTTAGTGCAGCTAGCAACATTTTTATTCCGTGCTATTCGAAGAAGGCAGACAGTGGCAGAACTTATGTAAAGTAAGTAGATCTAGATCTAATAGTGAAAAAGATGCGTTGTATCAAGTGTGTACCGTTGCTTTATGATGAGACTTTGAACAAATTCGTTATATGCACATACATCCACTCCCCCATCTCCCACTTCGTTTTGAATTGTGGCCCAAGGCTGATGTTCAATAAAAACATTTTCATTTCATTTCATTTCTCTCTCTCTCTCTCTCTCTCTCTCTCTCTCTCTCCTCTCTCTCCTCTCCTCTCTCTCTCTCTCTCTCTCTCTCTCTCTCTCTCTCTCATCCCACACCACACACACACACACACACACACACACACACACACACACACACTAATTCCATCTTTTCTGGCTTACATTCTAAAATAAGGTACACGAAAGATTCTGGGTCGAAAACATTGCTCTTTCTGATCAAGCATAACAGCTTCTCAAGACGCATCCGCTCACACAGTCGATCTGCCAAGAATGTTTGATAAAATGGTGTGCATATTTTTAATAATCGAGGATTGTACTTCACAAAAGAAACACAACGAGAAGTGTCAATGGTACAATATAGTCAACACAAAACGTGTAAAAGCCAAACGCCGGCACGACTCGCTGTGAGCGAGCCCATTCCGTTTCACGGGGGTGAAAACAAGGCCGCAGGGCGCCTGGCATGCAGCTGGCCCACTGTTTATAGAAGCCGCTTCCCCTGCGCGCTGTTGGGATGGTCTTCTAAAATCCCGGTCAGCTAAATTTAGAACGCCGCAGTGATGCCAGAAAAGTGTTTAGGGTAGGGATAAATAATGCTTTATATCAAGAGTTGCCCAACATTCCCAACTTGGCCTCCAACGGATTTCAAATAAAGACATATTAAAGTTTCAAAATCCGTTGAAAAACCTAATATATCTCACAAAACAAGGTTTAGTCGATTTTACAATACCTCACGCTCGGACTAATAGGCCGCCAACCAGCTGTCTCCAGGCATCTCGGCTCTGGGCTAGGCGTTCCAGTTGTCCCCACGTCTTGCCCATCTTTTTCGCATTCTTCCCTGTCTCGTACATGGTCCTGACGTTCCTCGTACCGATGGATGTGGTGGTCCTGGTGGAGATGATGGTCTTCGGTCTGACGGCTTCCAGATGACTCTGGCTTTCACCGCCCGACTTCATACACCTTCCAGCTGGAGGTCCATCCCTCCCCAGGTCCGCGATGTCTGTTAAATTTCTGTTTGGTGTATCTGTAGCTAGATTTTTTTTCACAGGGTGGGGTAGCTAACCCTACGCCTAACCCTCCTTTTTCAGCCGGGCTTGGGACCGTCCTAGGCAGAGTTGTACACGTTAAAGCCCCATCCGTAATTCCTAGAATGGGTCACTTTTTGCCGTTGGTATGGTTGGTGCAAACCAATCCTGCGTGGAATTGGTTACTGAGAGAGGGGTGGGATTTGCAAGTTTCGTTCTGGTTGAAATAATAAAAAAAAAGCTCACATAACATAACTGTTAGTGCTGTGTCCTTTGGATTTATGTTTAAAAGGGGGTTAAGAACCGTTGCGCGCAAGCGTGCGTATTTATTTATTTATTTATTTATTTATTTATTTATTTTATATTTATTTATTCTTTTATATCGAGGATAACAGAATAAGCAACCATGTGCTTTTTTTCATCCGGTCCCCGTGTGCGCAAGATGTTCTGCGTGCGTTCGCACACGGGGCCTCGGTTTAAAGTCTCATCCGAAGGACTTGTGGGGAGAGTGGAATCAGCACTGATGTTAACTCGAGGAGAAAAATTTCCTTGACCGGACTCGAACCCGGGTCGTCAGATTGCCAGCGCAATGTTCTGACCACTAGGCTATCCGTCCACTAGGCGTGCGTGCATGTGTATGTGTGTGTCTGTTTGTCTGTCTGTCTGTCTGTCTGTCTGTCTGACTGTCTGTGTCTGTATGTATGTCTGTCTATGCGTGTGTGTGTCTGTGTGTGTGTGTCTGTATGTCTGTGTGTGTGTTCGTGCGTGCGTGCTTGCGTGCACGTGTGTGTGTGTGTGTGTTCGCGCGCGCGTATGTGTGTGTGTGTGCGCATATGTGTGTGTGCGTGCGTATGTGTGTGTGCGTGTGTGTGAAGACAGACGGACAGACAGAAAAACAGAAGCAGGTAAATGAGAAAACTTTGATCAGTATTCTCTAAAGTACTCTCTCTCTCTCTTCTCTCTCCTCTCTCTCCTCTCTCTCTCATCTCTCTCTCTCTCTCCTCTCTCCTCTCTCCTCTCTCTCTCTCTCTCTCCTCTCTCTCTCCTCTCTCTCTCTCATCCTCCTCTCTCTCTCTCTCTCTCTCTCTCTCTCTCTCTCTCTCTCTCTCTCTCTCTCTCTCTCTCTCTCTCTCTCCTCTCTCTCTCTCTCTCCCTCCACCTCTCTATCTCTCTCCCCTTCCCCCTCTCTCTTCTCTTCCCTCCTCTCCCTCCCTCCTCCTCTCTATCTCTCTCCCCTTCTCTCTCCCTCCCTCCCTCCCTCTCTCTCTACCCTTCTCCCTCCCTCCCCTCCTCTCCCTCTCTCTCTCCCTCTCTCTCTTTCTCTCCCCCCCTCTCTCCCTCCCTCCCTCTCTCTCCCTCCCTCCCTGTCCACTCCTTCCTCCCACTCGGGCACTTATCATCAGCAAATTAATCTCTTTCTCTCCTCCAACTCTCTTCGCTATCGAGGGGGGGAAAAAAGAAAGGAAACTAAACAAAAACAAAAGGTAAATCAAGAGTATAAAAAAAAAACACAACACAAAAAACAACCACCACCAACCAAGATGAGAATCAATATAGCAATTTCCAGTCCCGGTCCTTCCCAATCGAGGGGGAGTGGGGGGGGGGAGGGAAGAAAGAAAGAGGAGAAGATAGAAACGAAGACAGGGGGAGGAAGGAAGTGAGAGAGAGAGAGAGAGAGGGGGGGGGGAGGGAGGGAGGGAGAGAGAGAGGGAGAGAGAGAGAGAGAGGGAGAGAGAGAGAGAGAGAGAGAGAGAGAGAGAGAGAGAAGGGGAGAGAGACAGACAGACAGACAGACAGACAGACAGACAGACAGACAGACAGACAGACAGACAGACAGATGAGACTGTAAACCGAGGCCCCGTGTACGACAGCCCGCAGAACATCTTGCGCACACGTTAAATTCTGTTCCGCTTTTCGTAAAAGTAGGCCATTGTGTGCCGGTGGGAACAGATGACAAGATTTACAAAACTGCATACACACGGGGACTGGATGAAAAAAAGCAAATAAATGCTTATTCCATTATCCTCGATATAAAAGAATTTAATTTAAAAGACACAGAGAGACAGAGAGAGAGAGAGAGAGAGAGAGAAACGATCCAATTAATTGAAAATAGGAGTGTGCAGAGAAACATGGGTAGGGTACGGTGTGGGGTGTGTGGGTGTGTGTGTGCGTGTTGTGTGTGTGTGTGTGTGTGTGTGTGTGTGTGTGTGTGTGTGTGTGTGTGTGTGTGTGTGTGTGTGTGTGTGTGTGTGTGCGCGCGTGTGTGTGCGTGTGTGTGTGTGTGAGAGAGAGAGAAGAGAGAGAGCTGGAGGGTGGGGAGGGACAAGACATTGGGGGTTAAATAGAAAGAGAGAGGTCGGAAGGAAGAGAAAGAGAGACAGAGACAGAATCCGGGGCTTAGAGAGAAGAGAAAGGAGAGAGGAAAGGGGAGGGAGGGAGAGGGAAGGAGAAGAGAGAGAGAGAGAGACAGAGAGAGACAGAGAGAGAGACAGAGAGAGGAGAGAGAGAAAATCCTCATCCATTTACAACTCCTTTTATGTTGTTAAGTATTGTTGCTTTTTTCTGTTGCGTCTGTACTGTTATGTCTTAACCCCCAATACCAGCCGCCTTGGCACAGTGGTTAGTTCAGTGGGTTCCTAGCTGAAACGTCGGACGTTCGATTCCCATGAAAATCATTTCCTTTGACCGGGGCCCGGCGTGAATCTGCTCTTCTTGGGTCATTGGAAAGACTGGGACCACACAGCGGAGGTTCATCCACTTTACGGACACGAATTTGAGAGTGTTATTCAAATGACCTGACCAACACTGCAGGTGTCTGTATCTCGCGGGTCCGGGCTGACTGCCGGGATATAATGATCGTGTTAGGAAGCACGTACAGTACAGACGTAGACAGCCCTGTCAAGTAGTCTGAAAGCAGGTGTGCTTCCTTAGCACCCTGGATCTAGAGGTGATCTAGAGGTAATGCGCCTGCCTAGAAAGCAAAAAGTACGTGTCGGAGTGTACGGTGGTTCGAATCCTGTTTGGGCCCCTAACTTTTTCCCCCATCCATTAGATCATGAGTGGTGGGTCTGGGTGCTAGGTTTTCGGATGAGACGGTAAACCGAGGTCCCGTGTGTTACACATAATTATTTAGCGCACGTAAAAGAACCCACAGCATGCAACAAGAGGGTTGTCCCCTGAAACATTTTGTAGAAAAAAAGCCACTCTGATATGGAAACAAATACAGTTGCAGACAGGAAAAATAAAATAATAGGTAGGCGCTTCACTTGTGGCGATGAGCTCTTCCCGGGGAGAACAACTCCGAATTTCACGCAGAGAAATCTGCTGTGACATAAAGTTGTGTAAAATAATAAAAAAAATAAAAATATAATTATTTTAAAATGTTATCATTATCGTCACAGTTGATCGGCATGCACTAAAAGAAAACTGTCGCGGATTGGGTGGCCTCCTCTTGCTCTCTTCTCATGACGACCTCAAGTTTCGGTTTCCCAATAACTTCTGTGCTTGTTGTTAGTTAATTTCGAAGCCTTCGGTGTTGGAGGTTTACGGGAGAGGGTCGTTTGATGGACATGTTGGTGTCACCACCCCGGTGGGTGGGAATGTCCTTCAGTCTTGCACTGCGAATAACAATTATTGTTGTCTCCTCACTCATGCTTACTCCGGTTATCGTTGCTGTATTGGGTTTTTTTGGGGGGGGTTTTGTTTTGTTGTTTGTTGTTTTGTTTTTGGTTTGTTTGTTGTTTTTGTTTTTGTTTTTGTATTGTTTTTGTTTGTTTTTTGTTTGTTTGTGTTGTTTGTTTGTTTTGTTTTGTTCTTGTTTGTTTGTTGTTGTTCTATCCCACTAATTTTGTGTGCTTTTTACAAATAGATTTTTGTTTGTTTGTTGTTTGGAATTACTTTCCTTTTTCTAGCAAAGATTGCAATTGATGGATTTTTATGTTTTTGTTGTTGGTTTGCACATGCAGCTCAACGCCGTCGTTTTCATGTTAATTTCATTGTTAAATTGAGCACATTATAACTACAAGCTTGTTGTTGCTGTGATTTCTAAATGCTTGTTGTTTTACAATGTTTTGTCCAAAATTCTGAATAAAAACTATTTAAACCAATTATTGTTGTCGCCGTCCATGAAAGGGCTTAGTAGGTTTATTCATTCATTTATTTATTCGATTATTTTTTTTATATCGAGGATAATGGAATAAACACATGTGCTTTTTACAGTCAATCCCCGTGTTTGTGTGTGGTTTTGTAAATTTTGTCATGTTCCCACCGGCACATAATGGCGTACTCTTTCGAAAAGCGGAACAGGATTTAAACGTGTGCTGCAAAATGTTCTGCGTGTGTTCGTACACGGGGCTTTGGTTTATCGTCTCATAGTGGTGTCCTGAGAATGTTAGCTCAGTAAAGGTACCACACATCACCACCAAGAGTGACCCGGCAGCAGTGCAGGGCCCCTCTGGCTGGTGGCCTGACGGCGGTTTATCATTAATAGGCTTCTGATAGAACTCTGACCCTGAGGATGCGACGTGAGGAACCTGGGTATGGCTGTTGGCAGAAAGATTGCCATGAGCGGTGTGGGAACAGCAGGACAGGAACGTCACAGAAGATGATGCAACAACAACAACAACAGCAACAACAATAACAACAAAAAGCGAAATGCTAAACATGCAACTGATCGAGGCAAAAAAAAAGTGTTGTTAAACATTGATCTTTTATAAAACAGTGTACCACAGCCTGCAGGTATGAAACGGTTGTTACGACTTTCTTGAGATCATAACTATGCTCCCATTGTCTTCATCTCTGGCAAGTTTTTAGCATAACTAGTATTCCCCCCTTACAACAAGAAAAACAATTCCTCTGAAATCAGAGTATGGCTGTCTGTACAGCGAGGTACCTGAAAACATCCATACAGGCAAACTTCTCACCCAGTTAGTGTGTACGTAGGGTGTCTCAGTCAGGATTCTCAGGTGGCGTGAGTGAGTCGGCGTGCTTATTCTGGGTGACAGACCCAAGCTGCTCAACCGGGAACGCCTAACAACAACAACACATAAACCAAATCTCTCTGGCTGTGTCTGCTTGTTTGTCCTGTCTGTCTGTCTATCTGTCTGTCTGTCTGTCTGTCTGTCTGTCTGTCTGTCTGTCTGTCTGTCTGTCTGTCTGTCTCTCTCTCTCTCTCTCTCCCTCTCTCTCTCTCTCTCTCTCTCTCTCTCTCTCTCTCTCTCTCTCCCACCCTCTCTCTCTCCTCTCTCTCTCCCCTCCCTCCCTCCTCTCCACCCCCTCTCTCTCTCTCTCTTTCTCTCTAGCACCTGTATGTGTCTACCATATCAGGTATTGTTTTTCAATTTCCTTCGCTTTTCACATCAATATTAAAACGGTTCCGTTTTGCGAAAGAAAAGAAAAGAAAACACACACACATACAATGCTGAAGTGATCAATAACCTAGACAATGATTGTTAGCCTTCCCCCCCCCCCCCCCCCCCCCCCCCCCATGGAGAAAAACAACAGAGAAAACAGCAAAAGAGGTAACAGAGGAGGAGAAGAAGAAAGAAAAGGATAACAGCGAGGAAAAAAACAAAGAAGAAGGGAATGAACAAGGTCAAAAAAAAAAAAAAAAAAAGATTGTGAAAGAGGAATACCGAAAGAAAAGGAAGAACAATTTACAGACAGAACATATTAATTAAAAGGACAGGAAGGGGAGTCTTTGTCTCTGTCTCTGTGTCTCTGTCTGTCTGTCTGTCTGTCTCCCTGTCTCTGTCTCTCTGTCTCTGTCTCTCTATGTTTTCTCTATGTCTCTGTCTCTGTATCTGTCTCTCTCTCTCTCTCACACACACATACATACACACGCAACACACCAGCACACACACCACACGCACACACACGCGCACACACCAGCAAACACACACACCACACACACACCACACACACGCGCGCGCACACACACACACACACACACACACACACACACACACATACACACATTTCCAAAGAAAGAGGATGGGGAGTAGAGAGTGACGAGAGAGAGAGAGAGGAGGGGGGGGGGGAAACGAAAGTCATAAAGAAAGAAAAAAAATAGGGAAAAAATAGAAAACATACCTCCCCCCTCCCCCCCCAAAAAAAAAAAACTTGAATAAATAACAAAACAAGTTGCAAAACATTACTTGACAAAAAAAATGCTGCTCTCCTGCCAGCAAAAACAAAGCGCGAGGAGGAAAAAGAGAGATTGCCAGAGAGTGAAGGATGGAAGAAAAATGAATTGAAAAATCACGGAAAGAAAGAAAGCAAGCGAGCACAAAAGAGGAGGAGTAGGGGGGGGGAGAGAGAGAGAGAGAGGGGGGGGGGGAGGGAGGGAGGGAGGGAGAGAGAGAGAGAGAGAGAGAGAGAGAGAGAGGAGGGGGAGAGAGAGAGAGAGAGAGAGAGAGACAGTCAAAGAAAGAGAGAGAGACAGACAGACAGAGACAGACAGAGACACAGAGACAGACAGAGACTGAGACGACAGACAGACAGACAGACAGACAAGACAGCACAGACAACACACACACAAGACACACAACACACACACACACACACACACACACACACACACACACACACACACACACCACACACACACACACACAAGAAGAAAGACAGAGAGAGAAAGAGACACAGAGAGAAAGACAGACAGACAGAGAGACAGAGAAAAGACAGACAGACAGACAGAGAGAAAAAAACGCGATGAATGGCTGGTTCTGTGTATGGCTCAAAGCCAACATGACTGACTATAGTGTGATCTTCTTCCCTCAGCCTGTGAAGACCAAAAGATCACTTGTCTTGGAGGTATGGCAGGATAGATAGATAGGCAGGGCACACTGCACCCACAGCCATGCTGTAACCACGCGGCGACGCTTTGATGTTGTCCTCTTCGTTACAAGTCTTTGGATGAGACGATGGGCCAAAAGCAGGCGAGAAACTATCCTATTCAACCTTGCCGTTCAGGCGGGACCGTTCGAAACGTGTTCCGTTTCAACCTGTCAGTGTGAAAAGGACGAGCTGCTACACGAAACGTTTGAAGGATACACACAGTTAAAAAAGAAAAAGAAAAAAAAAGAACGATGTGTGCTTCGAGGCTTAAATCGCATTCTCAAGGCGCGTGCATATACGCACACGTTCGCACGCGCGCGCACAGGGGTGCACCCACTCGCAAAATAACGTTGTTGTTTTTTTTCCTTTTATATCGAGGGTAATGGAATAAGCATTCATATGCTTTTTTTTTACATCCAGTCCCCGTGTGTATGCGTTGACTTCTTTTGTCGTTCCTGGGTTAGAACTTCAATGTTTACCAGGAGTGAGAAGTTTGCGTACGCAACCTTTTTTTTTTGCCCAGCATGAAGATAGCCGCATTCTGACTTCGGGTACATCCTTAACTTTAAACCTGAAGGCTGGTTAGCTGGAGGCTAGCTGTCAGCTGGCCGTTTCAACCCCATCCAACATCTTGACCAGTCCAGTGATTACAAGCATTCATCTCCTTCTCTGCATTCCTCGACAATACCTTCAGTATCCTCGCGCACACACGACTTATCTCGATCGAACGGTCGGGTTGAAACGGATGCCACAAGCTTATGTCTGTTTAGAGTGACAGACGATCAGTTTGGATCCGTTTCGTTCTGACCGTTCCGGCCTTACGTCTCAGGAGGCTAGACTGTGTCACCTGCTGAATGTCACGTGTGCACGCTTGATATATATTTTTTTCAGATACTGCTTTTTTTTTTTAATTGCACGCTGAATATCGTGTGCACATGTTAACAAGCTCGCTATCCTCGGTAGATTGGGTAGACAAGCTATTGCCGGTGTTATGGAGGGCACGTACCCAGCCTGCAGCCTGTGACATACAGAAGTCTTGACTCCGCTAGGTCAGTGTTACCTAAGACACACACGCCTGACAGTGTTTGTGCTGTGCTCCAATAACTTCTGAAGAAGTTACGGTAGAAGTCAAGCCAGCCTGTGTCGGTACATTCCTAAAGTCAAAGCAAAAAATAAACCCAGACGGCTGAAGGAATAAATCCTTCCCTATCATTTGTTTCAAAAAACCTTCCCAAACTCCAGAACTTTTTCGTCTGAATGAAAGTTTGATGTATTTTGGTTTTTGAAGTGTTTTTGTAAGTGGAATATAGAGCTAGTTGATTTCGTTGTTGTCTGGATTTTTTTTTTCAGTATTTGGAATTCCATTGTCCCGCTAGGTTGTTGTTGCTATTGTTGTCTTCAATTTTAACGTCTGCTCATTTTTTGGGGGACGAGTGTGTGTGTGTGTGTGTGTGTGTGTGTGTGTGTGTGTGTGTGTGTGTGTGTGTGTGTGTGTGTGTGTGTGTGTGTGTGTGTGTGTGTGAGTATGTGTGTGTGTGAGTATTGTGTGTGCGTGTGCGTGTGCGCGCGAGCATGTGCGTGCGTGCATGCGACCGTGGTAGATATAGAAGAGGGAAATTGGGGATACGTGTATTAAATGTTATGTCTTTGTGTGAGTAAGTAAGTAAGTAAAACATTCGCAGCAACACACAAAAAATTACGATTTTTTTATGACAAAAACGAATACAGGAGGAGGAGGGGGAGAACAGGAAGGAAAAAAAAGGATTTTCAAATGAAAAATGCAGTGTAAAATCTTTTGCCCATCGTCGGAAAAAACATCGATTTTCAATTATTCTATGCATGGCCGTGACCAGTCCAGTGATTACAAGCATTCATCTCCTTCTCTGAATTCCTCAACAATACCTTCAGTACCCTCGCGCGCGCGCACACACACAACATACACGCGCGCGTGCGCGCACACACACATACACGCAAGCGCACGCACACACACACTCGCACATGCACACCCACACATTCACACACACATGCGCTCGCGCACACACACACACACACACACATCACACACACACACACAACATTCACACACACACACGCACGCACACACACAGACATACACATACACACATACACATACACACCACACACACACACACACACACACACACACACACACACACACCACACACACAGGGACGGGATAGCCTGGTGATTAAAATGATGCGCTCGTGATCTGCTGACCCAGGTTCGAATCTCGGTCAAGAGGATTTTCCCCTGGAGTTATCATCAGTGCCGACTCCAAAAGTCCTTTGTATGAGACTGTAAACCAAAGTCCCGTGTGCGAACGCACGCAGAATATCTTGCGCACAAGTTAAAACCCATTCTGCTGTTCAGAAGAGTAGGCCATTGTGTGCCGGTGGAAACGGATGACAAAATTGATTAAACTGTATACATACGGAGACTGGATGTAAAAAAAACACATTATTTTGTGTTTATTCCATTATCCGCGAAACAAAAGAATAAAATAAAAAAAGACATATATAAATAAACACACACACACACACACACACACACACACACACACACAACACACACACACACACACACACAACACAACATCTTTGAAGCAAAAAAAAAAGTCCAGAAGGCAACCCCCCACCCACCCTCTTTTTTTTTTTTTTTGGTTCTGCAATGTTATTGCGACCAATAGGGTCGTGCGTACCTTCGGCATCAATCATCGATCGCAACCAATCAAATTACACGGCACATCGCGGATGATGGATCAGACCGGTAGTGACGCCACATCAGGAAGTGACCCGGCCTGCCTCCTATTTTCACGTCTTCACGCATGCGCAAGCACACGGGATAACCCTGGCGGCTCCCTGAGCCCAAAAAACAGAAATGGCAACTTCATTAGACCGATTCTCCATTTTGCCGTTTTGTGTTTGGGGTGTTGTATTGATGTGAAGCGCCGTGTTGTGTGATTGTTCGGGGGGATGGGGTGGGGGTGAGGG
>CM060323.1:11623827-11628827 GCA_030674155.1 Stramonita haemastoma
CAAATCTATGGATTATGTGTGGGACTTCATAGCTGAGCGAACATTGGAGTACGAGTGAAAATTACCAAGGAGTTGTTTGGGACGATCATTCTTCCACCGAGTTGACGCCATTTTTTCTCTGGGTGTCCATCAGGTGAGAGACTAGATGTGTGTATGTCTGTCTGCCAAACTAACACTTTGTACTCACGTTCAGTTCAAAAACCGCCCTCCACAAGAGTAAACTGTGGGATTTTTCAAGCTCTGATCCTTATGTATATGTGTGTATTTTAGAAAACTGAATTGACTTGTGCTATATAGTAATTATGGGGAACGGGATAGCCTAGATCTAGTGGTCAGAACATTGCGCTGGCAATTTGACGAGGCCCCGTGTGCGAACGCACGCAGAACATCTTGTGCACACGTTAAATCCTGTTTTGCTTTTCGTAAGAGTAGGCCATTGTGTGCCGGTGGGAACAGATATTACTGCATACACACGGGGACTGGGTATAAAAAAGCACAGGAGTGCTTAGTCCATTATCCTCGATATGAAAAATAAATAAAAATTTGAAAGAATAATATGATGAGAGATTTTAGTTATTTGTTTATTTCTCTGTGTGTGCGTGTGTGTATGTGTGTGTGTGTGTGTACATTCGAATTTGCTAAAGCTATAAATGGTTATTGATTGATTGTGTGTTGTATAGATCGAATACAAGCGCTTTGATTTTTTTTTTTACAAGATATAGGCTATATAAATCCCATGTATTATTATTATTATTTCGAGATTAACTGAATGAGCACTCGTGCACTTTTCAGCATCCAGTCCCTGTGTGTGTGTGGTTTTGTCCGTTTTCTCCTCCGTTTCCATCGGCACACAATGCCCTACTCTTCCTAAAAGCGGAGCGGGTTTTAAACGTGTGCACAAGATGTTCCGCCTGCGTTCGCTCAGGGGGCCTCGGTTTATAGTCTCATCCGAAGGATCGAGGTCTTAGAGGTCTAGAGGTAACGCACCTACCTGGAAAGCGAGAAGTCGGGGTTCCAAGTATGTGGTGGTTCGATCCCCGTTTGTGCCTGAAACTTTTCCCCCATCCACGAGACCGTGAGTGGTCTGGGTACTAGTCTTTCGGATCAGAATTTCACGCCGAAAAATCTGCCGTAACTGAAGGTGGTATACAATACAGTACAAACAATTGATATAGAACATAGATATTACGACCAATATTAGAAAAGGGTTCTGTTACAGTAGGTCCGGCCCTGTTTGGAGACAACAGTTTGAACATCTTTTATCTATGGTTTACTCCCTCTCCTTCTGCTACGTCTTTTTGCTGTGTATACACATTCTGTTCTTTTTTTAGACGACGGTTTTCAACCTCTACCCTCTTTTTTGTATTTTTTTCCATCCTGTTTTTTTTTTAACCTGCCTTTCCATTGCTGTATTTACTTTCCTCCTCTTATGTCTGTTTCTTGGTTTGCATCCTTTTTTTCCCTTCCCTTTTTCACGTTTGTTTGATCGGTGAAATAACTTAAACTGCCTCTGTGTGTGTGTTTGTGTGTGTGTGTGTGTGTGTGTGTGTGTGTGTGCGTGCGTGCGTGTATGTGTGGGTGTGCGTGTGCGTGTGTGTGTGTGTGTGTGTGTGATCGGTGAAATAACTTAAACTGCCTGTGTGTATGATGTGTGTGTGTGTGTGTGTGTGTGTGTGTGTGTCTACGTATGTGTGTGTGTGTTTGTGTGTGTATGTGTGTGTGTATGTGTGTGCGTGTGTGTGCGTGTGTGTGTGTGTGTGTGTGTGTGTGTGTGTGTGTGTGTGTGTGTGTGTGTGTGTGTGTGTGTGATCGGTGAAATAACTCAAAACTGCCTCTGTTTGTGTGTGTGTGTGTGTGTGTGTGTGTGTGTGTGTGTGTGTGTGTGTTTTTGTGTTGTGTGTGTGTGTGTGTGTGTGTGTGTGTGTGTGTGTGTGTGATCGGTGCAATAACTTAAACTGCCTCTGTGTGTGTCTGTGTGTGCGTGTGTGTGTGTGTGTGTGTGTGTGTGTGTGTGTGTGTGTGTGTGTACGATTCTATTTTAGCAAGGGCAGTTGGGTCAGGAAGGAAGCAGGACAGGACAGGGAAGGACAAAAGCCTGAAACTTCAGCAGCAGCAGCAACAAGGCAACAGCATCTATTCGGCAGCTCCCAGAAAACACGATTGTGAGTATTGGTATTGGCCAGCCACTCCTATTTCTTTTCTTTCTATCCTTTTTTTTTTTTTTTTTTTTTTTTTTTGGGGGGGGGGGGGTTCTTACGCATCATTTTCTTTTCTTCCCTTTTCAACTGTCTGTCTCTGATTTATTCTTCTTTGCAAACAATACTCTTTTAATGAACTCTTTCCTTTTCTGTAGCATGTTATTATAGCTGGAGACAACTTGTACTTTTGACAATGTCTTGGTGGGTCACACACTGACGACCAAGATCATTCATTCAGTGCTTTAGTCTTGTGTGTTTGTGTGTGAGAGGGGAGGGGGGTGCCACCCTTACCGCCGTCCCATCCTTCCTTAATTAAACATTCCAAGCTGCAACAGAAGGGGATGGTTGGTACTTTAAGGATGTAGGCTAACATCGGTTTAAGTTTATGTAAGTGTAAGTTTATAAAAGTGTAAGCTTATATAAGTGTGTGTTTATATAAGTGTAAGTTTATATAAGTGTAAGTTTATATAAGTGTAAGTTTATGTAAGTGTAAGTTTATGTAAGTGTAAGTTTATATGTGTCCTGGTATATCTAGTGTTGTCTTCCTGTTACTGCATTGACGCAGAAACATCGTACACGCTGGTCTCTCTACAGAACGTAATTGGGGGAAGAAGGAGGGAGCATGCAGAGGGGATAAGGGTTACTGCAGTCCTAGTTACAAAAAATGTCAACATTTTTCTTCCTCCCCTACCCCCCTTCCCCCTCTCCCTCCACCCATCTTTCTGTCTTTGCAATTTGTGTGATGAGAACGTGTGTGTGTGTGTGTGTGTGTGTGTGTGTGTGTGTGTGTGTGTGTGTGTGTGTGTGTGTGTTGTGTGTGTGTCTTGTCTGTCTTGTCTGTTTGTTTTTATTATTTTTTTAATTTTATTCTTTGATTTCGATGATAATTGGATAAGAACTTAAATGCTTTTTTTTTTTTAAACATGTGTGTATGTGTGTGTGTGTGTGTGTGTGTGTGTGTGTGTGTGTGTGTGTGTGTGTGTGTGTGTGTGTGTGTGTGTTGTGGTCAGTTGCTAGTTCAAAGGTTTCATTCAGTCTAACTGGCCATTGCCGTTGAGCTAAAGTTTGTATTTGTTGTTACTGAGAGATTGTTTGCTGCGATGTCCGATAACCTTAGCCTAGAAAGGGGGGTGGGTTTTTTTTTCAGATGGCAGTGTGACCCTCTTCTTTTTGAGATGTAGTTTTTTTTCCTGCTGCTTCTGTTTTCTTGCATTTTAAAGGCTCCATCTTTAAGACTGGGGGTTTAATCTTATCTGTTATTTGAAGGTGGTGGTTGGGGTTTTTGTGTTGTTGTTTTTTAACTCTTCCTGTTGTTTTTTCAGTGTATTTGCTTTCCTCCCAGTATGTATTCTGTATATTTACATGTTTTTCTTTCCTGTTTTCTTTTTAACTACGTTTGCGTAGAGAAATAAAGTGAATGTCAGTGTTGGGGTGTGGGTGGGTGGGTGGGTGGGCTGGGGGGTGGTGGTGCGTGCGTGCGTTCATGTGTGTGTGTGTGTGTGTTTTATTCAAATTATGTCTCTTCACTCATAGTGATATTAGGTGATGGGTGTGTGTGTATGTGTGTGTGTATGTGTGTGTGTGTGTGTTCATGCATACGTAGTTTTTTCCAACATTGATATATGTGTGTGTGCATGTGTGCGTGCGTGTATGTGTGCGGGTGCGTGCCATGTGTGTATGTTTGTGTGTGTGTGTGTGTGTGTGTGTATGCGTGCGTGCATGTATGTGTGCGGGTGCGGGTGTGCCATGTGTGTATGTTTGTGTGTGTGTGTGTGTGTGTGTGCCTGTGCATATTTGTGTGTGTGTGTGTGTGTGTGTATGTGTGTGTGTGACTTGATTAGCAGGGGTATTGAGGTCTAGGCATACATGTCAGAAAGAAAAGAAAAAGAAAAGAGCAAGGAAGGGCACAAAGGGAAAGAAACTGCAGCAGCAACAACATTTGCAGCCACGTGTATTGCACCACTGCACCACACAAGGGACAGGGAAATTGTGAGTACCAGCCTTTGACCTTTACTCCCTGTCCTCCTCCTTGGGTTTTTTCTCTGAAGTTGCAAGCTCTTCTCTTTCTATTAGAGTGCGTACGTCATATTTTTTCTAACTTCTGCATTTCGGGGTTGTTTTTTTTTGTTTTTTGTTTGTTTGTTTGCATGTGGGTTTGTGGGTTGTTGTTTTTTTTCCTTTTTCTACAGCATGTTTGACTGGAGTCAATAGATAGTTTGGATAAGGTCTTGGTGGGCCGTGGACTGATCATCAAGCACATTGAATGCACTCTTCTCTCTCTCCTCTCTCTCTCTCTCTCTCTCTCTCTCTCTCTCTCTCTCTCTCTCTCTCCCTCCCTCTGTCTGTCTCTGTCTGTCTGTCTGTCTGTCTGTCTGTCTCTGTGTCTGTCTGTCTGTATGTCTCTCTCTCTGTGTCTGTCTGTCTGTATGTCTCTCTCTCTTCTCTCTCTCTCTCTCTCTCTCTCTCTCTCTCTCTCTCTCTCCTTATTGTATGGCAACAACAACCGTCCACATGCACCCCAGATGACAATTGAAAGAGGTGGGTGGTGGTATGAGGGGGTGGAGGTGTAGGGGGGACTGGGAGGGTGTGGGGGGAGGGGGGGGGTGAAAGTTAAGTGTCGGAAGTTGGCATTCCAATGTGAGTAAGTAAGAAGGTGTTGTGGTGACTGTCCTCTCTGAGGTTCTGACACTGTTTATGAGTTGATCATAGTTTTTTGGGGGGAAACTATGTCTTTGCAATTTGTGTGGTGAGAGCATACATGTGTGTCTGTCTGTGTGTCTGTCTGTGTTTTCATTTCTATGT
>CM060323.1:11633827-11638827 GCA_030674155.1 Stramonita haemastoma
CTTCTCTCTCTCTCTCTCCTCTCCTCTCTCTCTCTCTCTCTCTCTCTCTCTCTCTCTCTCTCTCTCTCTCTCTCTCTCCTGCTCTGTCTGTCTGTCTCTGTCTGTTTTTCTATCTGTCTGTCTGTCTGTGATGGTCATTTCTCATGCGGGACGGTGGGTGTCCTGAGTGGATCTCTTGTGGTGAAGGGAAGAACGGTCATAAACCATCTGAGGCGTGGAATTTTTGGTCCTGTTGTGGTTGATCCGCGTTTCCCCTCTGGCTTTAGTGGGGATAGGAATGACCCTGCTGTGCTGGTGTGTGACTTTAGTGATGTTCCTGTTCTTTGGGAGAAGCGACAAGTGTGTTGCTATTAACCGTTTGCTTTCTATATATAAACAAGCATGGATATGCCTATAACAATAGTTAACTGGGTGGAGTGTTATTAATGGGAATCTAACAGTACAAACTCTTACTTGTTTTATTTCGATTTTCCCATTCTTTTGAATTTTGGGGGGTTCTTTACGCTATACTGTATACCCTTAATTTACTAGTCGCTGTCAAGACTCAAACCTAGGACTTCATGGACCTATAGGATTAAAGTCGAACGGTCTTAACCAGTCGGCTATAGCGTCTGTCGAAGCTTAGTTTGATTAATAATGAAAGAAAATGAGGGATCCCATCATCTGTAATGTCAGCACAGACACAGCCTTCTGTTTTAAATGTCTCTTTCGAACTTGTGTTTTATGTCCCTCAGCTGCAGACAGTTCGAGGTTCACCAGCGGTGAGATGATGCCTGTCCTGTCGTGTTTGTCCATCATGAAGGTAGCCACATTCCGACTGTGTGGAGATAGAACTCATTCAAAAGGAACGATACAAAGAAAGTCGAGTCTAAAGTGGTGTTTTGAGCATGGTTTTTTATTAGAGTTAAGTTTTCGGTTGCCAAAACTAGAAAACAGACACATAACAGAGTATGGGAATAGTGGACTTTGTGCGTCATTGTTTTGACATTGTTTTGTTGTTGGAGAAAGTCTGAGAGAACCACTGGCTGTGGTGAAAATGACTTGATAGACACGTCCATGAGTAATGCTCTGCTTTTACATATTATGCCTCGGGCACTGAAGGATGGAGGGAAGGGGGGGGAGGGGGCAGGCTGAGGTCACGTGAAGAACAAAAAGGAAAAGTTATAGATATGCAGATCAAATTCCATTTTCAAACATGTCCGATGCAAATTCCGCCTTTCACACACAAGCAGATAAAAAAGAAAGAAGAAAGTTGCAGCCAGGCTGGCTTCCATTTTCAAACATGGTGGGAGATCGATAGAGGAGTGTCAGCTCCCCACAGAGCGAGATGTGTCATTAACATATCGATCAGTGCAGCCACAGCAGCTGGCCTATGGCACACGGTCACACAGCCTCCGCGCAGATTAACAAATGTGTCAGTCAAATTATGGAAATACAGCGCTCACGCTTCCACTCCACCACCACACACACACACACACACACACACGCACGCACACACTCACGCACACACACACACACACACACACACACACACACACACACACACACACACACACACACAACACACACACACACACACACACACGCAAAACACACACATCATAACACAAACACACACAAACACACACACACACACACACACACACACACACACACACACACACACACACACACACATACACGCGCGCGCGCACACACACACACTCCCTGGGGAAAAAGAAAAGCTGGTGGACATTATCAAGGTTTATGACTCAGTAGACAGAAGTAAGAAGTGTCAAGGAAAAAGAGAAAACAAACCAAAAACAAAAACAAAAATCAGAACGTGTCCTTTATTGCCTGTTGAAATAGGAAAGTGGAAAACGTTTGGTATGATTAATTAAACAGAGCTTTTTTTTTAAACCTGCTTCTTTTAACGTTTTTAACAAAAGTAAATTCCTTCAAGAAATGACTCAACATTTGGAAGCTTACGGGTTTGTTTTTTGGTTTTGCTTTGGGGTCGTTGTGTTTTTTGGGGGGTTTTTGGCAAAGTTGTTTGTAAGAAATGCTCTGTTAAACACGCTTCATGTTGATGAAATATAATCCATACATTATGGTGAAAGACGTGAAACTTCGAATGCTTAGGAAGTGTATAATGATAGCAGTATTTCTGCAGAAATGGGGGCATTGTCTTGAAGCGGGAAGCATGGCCTTTTAGTATGATAACAGCTTTGAAGTAACACAAAAGCGTTCAGATATGGATGCAAGCAAATAATAATATGCTGTTGTCCTCATCATAGCTCGGTCCACATTGATCTTGTAATCGTGCTTTATTTATTTTATTCTTTTATTCGAGGAAAATGGAATAAACAATCATGTGCTTTTTTTTGTCCAGTCCCCGTGTGTATGCAGTTTTGTAAATATTGTGATATGTTCCAATTTCACGTGTAAAGCAACGTGTAAATGGTTCTGTCAGAGACGTGCAAAGTGTACACACATAACTTCTCTATTGATTGGTAATCACAGACCAGAAAACGTTCAGTACATCCAAAAAAAACCCAGAAAGCTAGATTCATCAATCTAGAATTTAAACGGATGGTATTTATTGTGTGGAAGAAACCAGGACAATATATGATTTCCTTGCCTTTTGCAAAACATTGTTCCACATTTTCCAAAATACAGAGACTTACACTTTACATCCTGAAAGTCCTGTTTTCAAGAGTTGACTTTCTGGTAGGACTGGAGAAAGATCACACAGCCTACACTTTACCTCCTGAGGTCCTCAATTTTCAAGAGTGGACTTTCGGGTAGGACTGGAGAAAGATCACACAGCTTTACCGTGTCAGAACAACAAGGGGCGGCCTGTCATCTTCATCGGCAAGACTTCTTTTTTTTTCCTCCTCCTTATCTGGGGGACAACACCATCTCAGCGCAATCCCATGAGCAGCAATGAAATCAGGCCGAGGCATGATGGGATCATTACTGAAGAGCGGAGGGTCCAGGCGGCGGTAAAAGACAATTTGGCCTGGTTTACCTCCCGTCCAATCAGATTGGGGGGCCGATCGAGGAGCGGCCACGTGCCAACACTTCATTACACCTGAATGGCAGAGACCCCCCTTCCGCCTCCAAACTGTCCCTGCTCCAGCCATGGACATGACCGCCGTTCGAAACTTCATTAGAGGGGTGATCTCTACCGCCACAGTCTCTCCCGAATCACTTGTCTGAGAACATAATCTTTTGGGGGCTAGTCTAGTTAGGCTTGCTGGACAGAGAGGGTGTGGTGGGAATGGAGGGAGGGAGGTAGGGAGGGAGAGGGGGGAGGGAGAGAGAGAGGGTGGGTTGGGTGGGGTGTGTGTGTGTGTGTAGGGGGGGGGGGTGTTGGTGGGTGTGTGGGTTTTAATTTTTGTTTTATTCTTTCATTTCAGATAATGGAATAAGCACTTCACGTGCTTTTTTTAAATCCAGTATCCGTGTTGTGGTTGTGTTGTGTGTGTGTGTGTGTGTGTGTGTGTGTGTGTGTGTGTGTGAGTGTGTGGTGTGTGTTTGTGTGTGTGGTTGTGTGTGTGTGTGTGTGTGTGTGTGTTGTGTGGTTTGGATCTCAAAAAACGAGCGTGCACAGTCCGTTTTTTGGGTTTCGAACTTGAAAACAAACTGACAACGATCCCAGCTGTCAGATTAACTACACCAAGCTAATGTGTAAGTGACAAAGGAAACTCAGCCTCTGTGGAACTAGCGAAAGAAACCGTGTGCGATCGTGTTTGCTGAATTAAGAGTTTCTTTTATAAATACACATGAAATACAGTGCGGTAGAAAAGCTATTCAACAATTAAAAATTAGTAGCAGTGTTCTTGTAACATAAAAACGAACACGATTCCCTCAAAAAATCAAAACGTTTACACAACTTATATTCAAAAGGGTTGAACCAAGAACGCCAATGTTCCCTGAATTGATGTTACTAGTTTGTTTTTGTTTTTTTAATACAAATGTGGGTCTCCCTCCACTCCCCAACCCAGACCCCCCCCCCCCCCCTTTCTTTTTTTCTTCTTCTTCTTCCTCTTATCCTTAGGCAGGTGATAATGAAGAGCACGTTGAGAGAAGCTGGACACAGAAGCAACGTATTCTGCCATAATGAATCCTGTATTCTTTCCCTGCGGCCTGTGGGTCTCTCTCTCTGTACGCTGGATTTACCCCTGACCCCCCCCCCCCCCAACACACTCACACACACACACACACACACACACACACACACACACACACACACACACACACACACACACACACACACAAACACACACACACACACACAAACACACAAACACACACACAGACACATACACACACACACACACACACACACACACACACACACACACAACACACACACACACACACACACACACACCATCCCTCCCTTTTTTCCGGGGTGTGATACACTTTACTTCGTAGTTTCTCTTTTCTCCTCCTCCTCCTACCTCTCGTTTTCTCTGTTTCTTATTTCTCATAAGGGTTGGGGTTTTTTAGCTACTGTATGTAGCCCTCAGACGTGGTGGACAGTCGGGAAGTGTGTGTGATCTACCGAATCTGCTTTCGCTCGTTAGCCTACTGCCTCCGGCCAAAAAAAAAAAGGCCACCTACCAGTTCGGAGAGGCTTTTTTGTTGTTGTTGTTGTTAGATGGTCACAGTGACCACACAGTAGTCTTTTTGCCCTCCAGGGTTGAGTGGTGTGTGTGGTGTGTGTGTGAGAGAGAGAGAGAGAGAGAGAGAGAGAGAGAGAGAGAGAGAGAGAGAGAGAGAGTGTGTGTGTGTGTGTGTGTGTGTGTTGTGTGTGTGTGTGTGTGTGTGTGTGTGTGTGTGTGTGTGTTGTGAATCAGAAAACTTCATTGCCATTAAGTCAGAACGAGACTTATTTGACACCAAACGTAAACGTATTTAACATTCTTAAAATTCAGTGCTAGGAATTTCCTCTTTTCTATCCCTCTCTTTGTTTCTACCTTGCTACTTTTCTTCCTGTCGTATCCTTCTTG